>JAFMSR010000009.1:54038942-54114814 GCA_022818135.1 Saxidomus purpurata | reverse complement strand
ATATCGCCCGGTGACTTACCGAAACAAAGGCAAGATGTCACACTGTATATTATGTATTATCTTTCTTGACATGTGTCTGTTCATAGATCCATGACATAGAAAACAGCCATCGGTTCTGCAAGAAATAAGTGCAGCACGTATGTTTGAAGTCGCAATTTACAACATATTTGTGTCAGAACATACATAATATGTAATGCATACAGTTAGTGGAGATAACAAATATTTTTCAAAAACAATTGCCCTCTGCCTATCTATATCTAATATTAGTTAAATGTAATAATTATCAATTCTAATATTATTCCTAAAAATTAAGGTTTCGTATGATACTCACCGACATAACATACTTTTAGTCTCCGTAGACGAAGCATATGATTATAACCATTCTTTCTGCTGAAAGTTTCCGTGAAAAACTAAAGCGTTTGAAAAAGATTTTAATTAATCTAGATATGTATTTATATAAAATGACAAAAGTAACCGACACATTTAACATGGGTCACGACACGGACCTTATATACACATATACAAGTCTGTGGTCACGATTGAATGCAGGTTTAACTGCTTCTGTAAGCAAAGTTAACATTTAAATTTCTTTCAGTTCTTGGTGTTAACTTGATATAAGGCCCTTCGTAGTAATTAAACTTACCTTTTCATCATTTTTATATAATTTTTACATAATACATTCATCTATCCTCGAAGACAATGACCCTATATACTCAAGCTCTTTTACCACTTGTCGGAGGTTAACTCTCGAAAACAGAATGCGTGGAGGTGTGTAGAAATAGTGATTTTTGATTGGTCAGTCGAACGATTTGATTGACAGTCGGCGTCATGTCAATTCTTAGTACTTGCCAGTAAAACAAAACTTTTGACAATAAAAGGCAAACAAACATAAATCTGTCATTAGCCAAACAGAAAAAATGAAAAACAAAAACTTTGTTTATCTTGCTGTAGATGTTGAAAGTAAAGAAGCATTTTAAGTTTCAATTTTCTAGTTGTATCCAAGATATTGGACTTTATAAAAATCTTTTTAAAAAATATAAGTTAAAAAGTGGCATAAATCTGGCAAAATCAAAACAGAGTTATCGAGATTGTTTCCTCAGTTGTATAATTATGTTGATGGTAAAAATATAGTTTGAATTTCAAGTCAACACCTTTGATAGTATCCAAGTAACTGGACTTTATAAAAGAAACTTTAACCAACACTCACACCAGGGTGAGTACATTTTGTACAATATTCTTCAAATAGTCAATCTACTAAGGAACAGAAAACATCCAAAGTCTCGCAAGACATTTTAGTTTCAGGTTTATTCAATAGTGTGAATTAAATCAACATTAGTTAAACTAAATAATGATATTTGCACAAAAACACAGTTTAATTCACTAGTAAAAATCAGCTAAAAACTTGTAGTCATGATAAATTTAATAAAGTTAAATAGTATCAGTGTAGTTTGAGCAAAACAATTGAGTAAATAGTAACTACTAAATTATACAGTAGGAATGTAAAATGTCCTAAAAGCATTCATGTACCTATTAAGCCTGTTGCACTCCTACTATTAAGCCTGTTGCACTCCTACTATTAAGCCTGTTGCACTCCTACTATTAAGCTTGTTGCACTCCTACTATTAAGCCTGTTGCACTCCTACTATTAAACTTGTTGCACTCCTACTATTAAGCTTGTTGCACTCCTACTATTAAGTTTGTTGCACTCCTACTATTAAACTTGTTGCACTCCTACTATTAAGTTTATTGCACTCCTACTATTAAACTTGTTGCACTCCTACTATTAAGCTTGTTGCACTCCTACTATTAAACTTGTTGCACTCCTACTATTAAGCTTGTTGCACTCCTACTATTAAGTTTGTTGCACTCCTACTATTAAACTTGTTGCACTCCTACTATTAAGCTTGTTGCACTCCTACTATTAAGCTTGTTGCACTCCTACTATTAAACTTGTTGCACTCCTACTATTAAGCTTGTTGCACTCCTACTATTAAGTTTGTTGCACTCCTACTATTAAGCTTGTTGCACTCCTACTATTAAACTTGTTGCACTCCTACTATTAAGCTTGTTGCACTCCTACTATTAAGTTTGTTGCACTCCTACTATTAAACTTGTTGCACTCCTACTATTAAGCTTGTTGCACTCCTACTATTAAGCTTGTTGCACTCCTACTATTAAGTTTGTTGCACTCCTACTATTAAACTTGTTGCACTCCTACTATTAAGCTTGTTGCACTCCTACTATTAAGCTTGTTGCACTCCTACTATTAAGCTTGTTGCACTCCTACTATTAAGCTTGTTGCACTCCTACTATTAAGCTTGTTGCACTCCTACTATTAAACTTGTTGCACTCCTACTATTAAGTTTGTTGCACTCCTACTATTAAACTTGTTGCACTCCTACTATTAAACTTGTTGCACTCCTACTATTAAGCTTGTTGCACTCCTACTATTAAGCTTGTTGCACTCCTACTATTAAGTTTGTTGCACTCCTACTATTAAACTTGTTGCACTCCTACTATTAAGCTTGTTGCACTCCTACTATTAAGCTTGTTGCACTCCTACTATTAAGCTTGTTGCACTCCTACTATTAAGCTTGTTGCACTCCTACTATTAAACTTGTTGCACTCCTACTATTAAGTTTGTTGCACTCCTACTATTAAACTTGTTGCACTCCTACTATTAAACTTGTTGCACTCCTACTATTAAACTTGTTGCACTCCTACTATTAAACTTGTTGCACTCCTACTATTAAGTTTATTGCACTCCTACTATTAAACTTGTTGCACTCCTACTATTAAACTTGTTGCACTCCTACTATTAAGTTTATTGCACTCCTACTATTAAACTTGTTGCACTCCTACTATTAAACTTGTTGCACTCCTACTATTAAGTTTATTGCACTCCTACTATTAAACTTGTTGCACTCCTACTATTAAACTTGTTGCACTCCTACTATTAAACTTGTTGCACTCCTACTATTAAGCTTGTTGCACTCCTACTATTAAACTTGTTGCACTCCTACTATTAAGTTTGTTGCACTCCTACTATTAAGCTTGTTGCACTCCTACTATTAAACTTGTTGCACTCCTACTATTAAGTTTGTTGCACTCCTACTATTAAACTTGTTGCACTCCTACTATTAAACTTGTTGCACTCCTACTATTAAACTTGTTGCACTCCTACTATTAAACTTGTTGCACTCCTACTATTAAGTTTATTGCACTCCTACTATTAAACTTGTTGCACTCCTACTATTAAACTTGTTGCACTCCTACTATTAAGTTTATTGCACTCCTACTATTAAACTTGTTGCACTCCTACTATTAAACTTGTTGCACTCCTACTATTAAGTTTATTGCACTCCTACTATTAAACTTGTTGCACTCCTACTATTAAACTTGTTGCACTCCTACTATTAAACTTGTTGCACTCCTACTATTAAGTTTATTGCACTCCTACTATTAAACTTGTTGCACTCCTACTATTAAACTTGTTGCACTCCTACTATTAAACTTGTTGCACTCCTACTATTAAGTTTATTGCACTCCTACTATTAAACTTGTTGCACTCCTACTATTAAACTTGTTGCACTCCTACTATTAAACTTGTTGCACTCCTACTATTAAGTTTAAAAAACAAAATGTACACGGTAACACTGTATAAAACTACTTGAGAAACAAAATGTAATGTCAGATAGCTCAGTTGGATAGAGCAACCCATGCTTAGTGCCATGTTAAAAGCTATGGGGAGACTTGGGTTCAAATCCCAATCTGATTTTCTTTTGTTATACAGTCATGTAGATTATAGTATTGCTTGTGAATTAAAATTTAGTTTAACTCTTACCTATGAAACTTGAGTGCATAAAGTTGATATCAAAATAAATGTTTATTTCTATTGTGCAGCTAATAACGTTACAATAAGTTGTATTTCTTTCATGAAAATGTGCATGCTTAAGCTCTCAATACCTAGACAAACTTTTTAACTTCAGCATCAAACTTTTGTAAATAGCAACTAAATTTAATAAAAGTCATGTCTACATACTTGCCTGTACACACTGAGAATGGAAATTACCTACAGTTTTGTCAAAAAAGGTCAATACATTTTCTTGAAAATGTCTATGCAAATACTGTGTTGACTGCACTTCCTATTGTCTTACATGGAAATATCTACACCACAGTAGTAAGTAAAATTAATATACATGTTCTTAAAGCTGAAAGTACACAGAAGAAATGTGTTAAATGTATACAATGTAAAAACAAGCATGAAGTTAATTCTATTTTATGCAGAAAAAATTCCCCAAAACATTGTTTTGAACACAATAATATAATTTTTTATTTACTGTATATTTTACAAAATTACAGTTCAGAAAATAATTAATTTTGGTCAAAGTTGTATATCTGATTTAATAGAAATTCTACAATTCATGGTCTTGAAAAAATTTAATGACTTTTAAGTAGATTTCTGTACAAAAATTTGTTGTTGTTGGAGTTCTAATTGACCTTTAGCCTGTTAATTGTTTGAAACAGGCTTATTCAAAGCTTTCAATTCACTTACTCACTAAGTTTCAGTCAAGATCATGTACAGACTGATCATGATCTGCACTGGTCACATAGGTAAAATCACTTCCTTCTGGCAGGTTAACAGTCAGTTTAGTTAATACTTATTTATTTTAGCTCGATTGTGATCGAAGAAAGCTTGAAGCTTATCGAGTCACTCTTGGGTCCGCTTCATGGAAAAACCAGTACTGGTGTCATTTAAGGTGGTACGGTCTTGACCTTGGTGGGGCTTCCTCTAGGATGAGTGGCAGACACCTTAACCTAGTCTACACTATCACTCCCCATTAATAGGAAAATAAGTCATAATTATGTACATACTGGTCTGATCCAGACATTAAAAACTAAACTCATTTAGGTCATGTTGCCATGATATATAATATTGTACTGAAGATGAAGTTTTCTTTGAAATGTGTAACTAGTGTTTCTTAGTGTAAATAAATCAGTTGTGAAGTTCAAGAAAAGTGGACATCCATCAATCATTTACTTCGCAACTTTGTCAAATGCTTGAAATGTTTCACTCTTTTTTTCGTCAGGAATGACAAAATGGTGACTCTGCATACTCAGAATTTCAATTCTGTTTTTGAAATGTTTGAATACAAACTGTGCAGGAGTTCATGTGCAGAGAGTATAGGAGACTGCTGTGTCCTGTAATAATTATAAAATTATAAAATATTCCCTATTAAAACCTGTGCAGAAACTACTATTATATGACAGTCAATACTAATACTACTTTCTGATTTATGTTAACAACAGGGTATTGTAACAACTGGAAAGACCTTCTATATTGTTGTGGTATGATACAAATAATGAAAGTCAATATGGCAATCTACGGCCTTGCTCACAAACTAGCTTCTGTGGTGATGTGGTCCTAGTACTGTGTGATCTAGTAGTTGTGTATCACTGTGAGTTGCTGAAAAAAGAATTACCCCTCAGAGATGAGGCGCCAATAGGGTGGTGAAATTTAAAAATGCTCCCTTTTTCTGAAAAGGCTTGTCAGAATATTATTTTGTTTGGCACAATTAAATCCTCAACTTGAATGTCAATGTTGAAATCTCAGTGATTCGACAAAATGACTACCCAGGTCTTTTTAACTTTCTTCATAATGCATAGAAAAATAATTGTCCATGTACTGTGGTTTATTTAGAATTTCTACGTAGCAACTTTCATTATTTATAAAAACTAACTTATTTTTGTGTTTTTTAAAGTATATTTGAATTTTTGCTTTCGTTAGTATTGGACCTTTAAGAGATAGCAGACTCATGTAAGTTGATGATGTAACAACACAAAATGATTCAGAAAACATTTGTTTTAATATGTATTTTATTATGTACAATGAATGTTAATCGTCGAATACCCATGTTCCCCTCTTTACGCTTTGCTACAGGAGTGGTAACAAAATATTTAACTGGGGTTCCGACGATGGTATTTGTTATAATATTACAAATATTTTCTGAATCATTTTGTATTGTTTAGGAAAGAGATTTCACTTTTGAGTGATATACCGGTTAGTATAATCACTGTGTGGAGTGTAGATGCGTAGTAATCTAATCATGAAGGCCGAAAAATGAATAGCAAACAGTGCAGATCATGGTCAGACAGCCAAAAAATGAATAGCAAACAGTGCAGATCATGGTCAGACAGCAAAAAAATGATTAGCAAACAGTGTAGATCATGATCAATCTGTATTGATGTGCAGGCTTATAGTGATAGATAGTACACTTGTCTTAACACTGTAGGACTGATAAGAAATAGGCTTTATTATAGCGATAACTTCAAAAATTTCCTTGTCTGGAATCACAAGGCCTGGTATTTGAAATGAAGTATTGTGTAGTGGACAGTTACGTAGACAGTTCCAATTAGGACCCCAGGTCAATTTTTACCGTTTCTGCAACACCTTTGTTGACCTTGTATTATAACAAGTGGTAGCCAGGTGAGCGATAAAGGGCCATCTTGGTACTCTTGTTTTAAATACAATATATAATAATTTTCAGGTCACTGTACTATGGTTGGTTTGCAAACAGGGAAAGTAGTTGGGTTCGCAGTTCGTTCCAAAAATTGTAAGACTTGTCAAGTCAATGACGTTCCACCTAGTCATGATTGTAGGAGAAACTGGACAGGTTCAGCCAAAGCTATGGAGCCAGATATGGTCACAGAGATGGTAGCTGATGTAACCAAGAAGGGCATCAATGTTACTTCAATAACAGGTGATGATGATACTTCTACTATTGCCATGGTTAAAACAAAAGTAAACAAAACTATAAACAAAAAATCTGACAAAAACCATGTAAGAAAAACTTTGACTGGATCACTTTACACTCTGCAGAAACAGCACCCTTCTCTCACAACTTAAGTAATTTCATCAATTCAGAGAAATTTTACTTACATGGGCTAGGCCCAAAACAAGGGTGACCGGACAAGGAATACCTGGTGTGTTTGAAAAACAAATCTGCCAAACACAAATCTTTGCCGTTCGGTAGATCTCTTCGTAGCTCAGCACTGGAAGATGCTTTAGAGAGCTTGTTTAACAGCCACAAGAAACATGCTGATAAACTGACTTGTCTTGGAAGTACACAAGCAAATGAAAGCATGAATATGTTAATTGCCTCAAAAGCTCCAAAATATCACCATTATTCTGGCTGTGCGAGTCTCAATTATAGGGTATCATCTGGTGTAGCACAGAAAAATATGGGCCACAAGTATGTTCTTGAAGTGAGTAGTTAGTTAGAAATGTTTTGTCTGTTGGTTGGTTGTTTGATATCTTATACTATTGATGATTTGAATTTTCTTTTCTTTATTTTTGGGTTTGTTAATTTATTGCACATTTATCTTAAAAATATTGTGACCTAAGTGTTAAGGGCGATGGTACTCAGGTGAGCGAGATAGGGCAATCATGACCCTCTTGTTTAAAAACTAAGGTTTGACTTTGCAATGGATATTATTTTTCCAGATCTGATATCATCAAATGCGATAACTATAAAAGCATTTTATTCTTTATATTTTCATAACACTGATAAATAAAAATATATTTTAAGTTTCTTTTTGATGGAATTGACATCATAAAGTGTGACTAAAGGTGTTAGCTTACTAAAGGTGTTTGTTTATTCTGTTATCAGAAAGTATAAATATTTTTTACATTGTGTATGATAAAGCAAAATGATCACCAGTATCTTCATTTGTAGTCATAGAAACATTGATGGAAGAAAGCAAATTTTTCATTATATATTTTATAGGTTCATGAAAAGCTGGGAATTTCTCCAGGCACATATACACACAAATTATGTATGCTATGTGACATCCAAAACAGCAAACACAAGGCAATAGCCATGACTACAGCAACAAAACGTCAAAGAAACAAGTTAAAGGTATAATCTTTTAATTTATCAAATAAATGCTTTCATGAAAATTGTTCAAATTATTTGTAATGGTTTCACCTAGTTCAAATTTGGAGTAATGAAAGATCATATAACCATTTTATTCCTGTTTATGTAATAGTCTACATACAGTATGTGTAAATGTCTTGCTTTACAATCAATTTAGTCTTGTGATCAGGTGAGTGAGATAGCACCATGATAGCACTCTTGTTACATAATGTGATCTTAAATAATTTACAAATTCATAATATCAAATTATGTTTCATAGATATTTTAATGAATTGATTTGACACAGCCATATGTGCCTTAAAATGTGATTTATTTTTCAGGAATAAGAAAGAACAGTGAATGAGCTCCATGAGGGTCCTATGTACCAGAGTAATTTAGTTTTTTGAAATTGGTGAAGATCTACCTGAAACAATACCTGAAGCAGTATACAAGCCCTCTGCAGATACTTTACAGACCATTCACAACAGGATATTCTTTGATCTTGAGACTAACAGGACTAGGTATTGTATTTGCATCAGAGGTTAACATTGATGCTGGTATAGCAGTCTTATTACAATTATACACTTAATATGATAAGTTCTGTAGCAAAGTTGGTTTTACTACATGTATATCCTTTCATGAGCAGTAACATACATGTAGTAATGCATCTATGCTAGTTAAGACATGTTTTGAATTTCCATAGAATCAACAGCTGTCATATGGAACAGGTTTTGTCTTTGTGAGTTTAAAGACTATGTCAATAGCTATTGAATACTTTAAAATTAGACAACATTGGCCACTACCTTGGACACAGTTTCATGTGATGTGCAGTATTTACAAAGACATATGTGTGTCTGTCAAGTGTGTATCAATATATGGATATCATCAAAGACACATGTGTGTCTGTCAAGTGTGTATCAATATATGGATATCATCAAAGGACATAATGAGACTCATTTCAGCTTGTTCAGTTACACTATTATAATGCTTACATGTCTTTATCTTATAGCTAAATATACATCAAATGTTTATGTCCAATTATTTCAGTGACTGTTTTTTTCTCTGTGTTTTACTGAATCAACACATGATATGAAGATGAGCTTACTGATATTTAGCAGTAGTATAAAATCTACTTGACTAGAGTTGTCAAACTTTGCAGTCTGGCTCAAATTTCATTTTTGGTCTTATGTAATGAATTGTCATACTTACTAACTGAATTTCAGGAAGAAAAGAGCATATAATACAGATAGCTGCAAGAAGAGGCCAGGAAAATTTCAACACTTACATCCTACCAAAGCCAATTTCTAAAAGGGCAAGTGATATCACAAAAATAGATGTTGTTGGCAACCAGATGTTTTACAGAAATAGTGCTGTAAACAGTTTGGGTGTTTATGAAGCCTTGAATTTTTTTTGGTCAAAATCTGAAGATAATGTGCTAGTAGGTCATAACTGTAGATCATTTGACTGTCCAATTTTAACCAATGCTTTACATAAATGTGGGTTGTATTCACAATTTTGTAATCATGTTACTGGATTTGTTGATACAAGAGAAGTTTTTAACTCTTTTAAACCATGTACTCAGCATTATCTGGCAGAGCATTTTCTCAAAGAGCAGTACAATGCACACAATGCTTTAAATGATGTGATAACTCTTCAGAGAATTGTTGAAACTGCTTCTTTAGCAAATGAAGAATTTGTAAAAGGTTCATTTGCTGTTGAATTTTGTTCAGATGCAAATCAGTACTCGAGACAGGTCAGTCAAAATCTTTCATCTTTACAACCCTTAATAGATACAAAGACACTGAGTAATGATATTGCTAAGCGTATTGCAGGAAGTGGACTTAATTTGTCGCACTTGATTCTAGCAATTAAACAGAGTGGTCTGAGTGGCATAGAAGATCGTTTTTCAGAGTTGTCCATCAGCAACAAAGTCCGTGTGACTAAGTTACATAAAATGATTCATGTTGCTGCCAAGGTTTTAGAGGAATTTAATCATTAATATGATAAATGAATTAATTTTTTTGAGATCATTCATATCCAACCTCTTTTTAAGAAAAACACTTTGTCTTCAATGTACTAAGTGGCACGCTGTGTTAAGTTTAATATATTACAAACAGCCTTGATTAAAACCCAGCAATGAGGGTTATTATTTTTACTGATCATTAATTTATGATATTCTTGAAATGAATTCTTGTAAATTTCTAGAAGTATTGGTGTTTTTGACAGACATCAACATACCTCAGGTTTTCTTTAAGTAATTTTCCTCTCCAAGAATTCTGTTGAGTTAGTACCTTCACCAGTCTCAAAAATACACATTCTGAATTTTTCTCTGGACTTATTTGCATTAGGCCAAGTGTTTTGGCATTGCTCCTATTTATAAGAATAGATATTTTTAGTATAAGTATTCTATGTGGTAGAAATCCCTTTGGCTATTTATAGAATTGGATAAGCATTCTGTATAGCAATCTGTCTGTCAGTAACATTTTCTGTATGCTGTAATATTTGTTGATTTGGAGTGTTACTCTGTTTTGACATTCATTTGTAAGAGGGGCTTGCAAATTAAATTACCCACATTATTAAAAGTTGCAAGTACATATCATTGGAAGTAATGTAATTAAAAATAATTTTAATTTTAGTACATGATAATTTTCTGAAGAATATTCATATATTTTTATGAAAAATTATTGAATAAATGTTATGAATGAATGAGAACTGATTTGAAGTAAATAAACTTAAATTTTATTGCATAATTATGTAATATGTGGTTGGAAAATGTAACATGTAAGTGAAACAGTGTATAGTTCTTTGAACAAAATGTTACGAAAAGAATGAAAATTGCCTAGGAAAGTATGATTAAGAATGGATTCAAACACTGTTCATGTGTAGCTTTAAAATTGTCAAAAAGTTGATATTTCTATCTTTTATCCATGTAGATGTCAATAATAAGTAGTGAAAAGTTTTTATTGTTTGGCCATTATAAAAACCGGTATCAGTTAAATATGCCGGTATCGGGTATGCAGTTACAGTTACTAAATTTGTAAATGCACAAACAAGAAAGTCAAGTATTTGCATTACACAAACCTAGAATATGAAATTATTCCGTCTCTGTTATAAAGTCTGTAAAGTTAATGCATCTCCCATTTCAAAATATGTACATAAAAGCTTTGTTTGTAGGCCCGCTGTGATACATAGTATCACAGTTTTTCTTGTTGTTTCTTCAAGAACATTTTCTAATATCACTTGGTTGATGGCTGCAAAACCTGGCTGTGTTTTTGCCAAAACTTAATTGATTAGTTCAGTTTTACAGCAAATTTTGGATTACATCTTTGCCCAGTTCAAATCCACTCTGAAAGTAACTTCAAAGCAGCCACTGAAGCAAAAGGTGGTGAAATTTTAAGCAAGTAACTCTCATAAATAACATTTTGCAAGGTATATGAATAGCAAGTTGAATTTATTATGGAATTTTCTGAAAATCAAAAGTACTGTGAATGTTATAGATTTTGCTGTATTTGTTGCTAGTCCTATGTACATGTATATATGATAAATAGCATTAAGATTGTTATATCACAACCAGTGTCTCACATAAACTAGACTAATATGCAGTGTCTGTTCCATGGCAGTGTCTTTTTTATATATTTTTTTAGCATGAACTGTTCATTTTAATGTATTTCCTCAAAATGTTCAGTCGGCAGAATATCTACAGATTTAATGTATTTCATCAAAATGTTCAGCTGGCAGAATATATATTTTAGTTAAATGTCTGCAGATTGCAATTTAAAATGTATTTGGTAAATATGTTCAGCTGGCAGAACAAACTATATTTTCATTTTCTATGCAATGAAGTTTACATAAATTTTGTAAATACTATTTT
This sequence comes from Saxidomus purpurata, assembly GCA_022818135.1. Lineage (NCBI taxonomy): Eukaryota > Metazoa > Mollusca > Bivalvia > Venerida > Veneridae > Saxidomus > Saxidomus purpurata. The sequence goes on along the minus strand of JAFMSR010000009.1, from coordinate 54,103,027 downwards.
TATTCAATAGTTAACAAAATGTTCAGGGAAAAAATGTCAGGTGGCAGATGATTTCTGCTAGCAGCTCTAATTGCATGTTTTGAGAAAATGTTCTGCTGGGAAATTCAATTTCATTTCTCTATTGGATGGTATATATTTCTTTTTTTCAGGCGGCGGAACATATATTTCACTTTTCTTACAATATCATCAGATTGTATGTATAACTAAAAGATGTTCAGCCGACAGAAAATTTCTGCTAGCAGCTTTAAGCGCATGTTTTTAGAAAATGTTAAGCTGGCAGAACAAAGTTTATTTCCATTTTCTATGGAATGAAGTTTATATTACTTTTGTAGACACTGTTTTAATAAATTGTTCAGCTAACAGAACAACGTATATTTTCTTTTCTATGTAATGAAGTTTAAATTACTTTAAATTTGTAGATACTACTTCTATTTAATATTCAACAAAATATTCAGCTGACAGAACATTTATTTCACTCTGTAATGATGTCTGCAGATTGTTTGTACAATGTTGTCTTTAAAATGTTTTGCTTGCAGTATTTAAATGTACCTGACAGAACATCTATTTGACTCTGTAATGATGTCTGCAGATTGTATGTACAATGTTTGTCTTTAAAATGTTCTGCTTGCAGTATTTAAATGTACTTGTCAGAACATCTATTTGACTCTGTAATGATGTCTGTGTATGTACAATGTTTGTCTTTAAAATGTTCTGCTTGCAGTATTTAAATGTACCTGACAGAACATCTATTTGACTCTGTAATGATGTCTGCAGATTGTATGTACAATGTTTGTCTTTAAAATGTTCTGCTTGCAGTATTTAAATGTACCTGGTATAACATTTTATTGACTGTACATGTGTATGTAGAGTGTGTCTAGATTTTTATACCCCGAAACGAAGTTTAGGGGGGTATATAGGAGTCACCCGGTGGTAAGTCGGTCAGTCAGTCAGGCGGTCTGTTGCATTTTCCTTGTGCGGAGCATAACTTGAAAACTACTTGTTGGAATTCAATACAACTTCATACAATGGTCAAGTACATTGAGAGGATGCAGTGCACAAGAACCATAACTCCATCTTAACTCATTACACAGTTATTGCCCTTTGTTACTTTTCCTTGTCTGGAGCATAACTTGAAAACTACTGGTTGGAATTCACTACAACTTCATACACTGGCCTAGCTGCTTTAAGGGGAAGTGCAGTGTACAAGAACCATAACTCTATCTTGACTGATAACAGAGTTATTGCTACAGAGTTATTGCCCTTGTTACATTTCCTTGTCCGGAGCATTACTTGAAAACTACTGGTTGGAATTCAATACAACTTCATACAATGGTCAAGTACATTGAGAGGAAGTGCAGTGCACAAGAACCATAACTCCATCTTGACTCATTACAGAGTAATTGCCCTTTGTTACTTTTCCTTGTCCGGAGCATAACTTGAAAAATGCTAGTTGGAATTCAATACAACTTCATACAATGGTCAAGTACATTGAGATAAAGTGCAGTGCACAGGAACCATAACTCTATCTTAACTTGTTACAGAGTTATTGCCTTTTGTTACTTTTCCTTGTCCGGAGCACAACTTGAAAACTACTGGCTGGAATTTAATACAACTTCATACAATGGTCAAGTACATTGAGAGGAAGTGCAGTGCACAAGACCCATAACTCCATCTCGACTAATTACAGAGTTACTGCCATTACTTGAAAACTACTGGTTGGAATTCAATACAACTTCATACAATGGTCAAGTACATTGAGAGGAAGTGCAGTGCACAGGAACCATAACTCTATTTTAACTAATTACAGAGTTATTGCCCTTTGTTATTTTTCCTTGTCCGGAGCATAACTTGAAAAGTACTGGTTGGAATTCAATACAACTTCATATAATGGTCAAGTACATTGAGAGGAAGTGCAGTACACAGGAATCATAACGCTATCTTAATTATAACATAGTTATTGCCCTTTGTTACTTTTCCTTGTCTGGAGCATAACTTGAAAACTACTGGTTGGAATTCAATACAACTTCGTACAATGGTCTAGCACAATAAGAGGAAGTGCAGTGTACAAGAACCATAACTCTATCTTGACAAATTACAGAGTTATTGCCAAGAACAATATCTCTATTTTTGTTTTTTTGCAAAGCATTCTGTGTTTACGAACTTCCTCAGTTTATAAAGCTGTGTTTCGGGGGTATTAATCACATTTAGTGATAGGTCTAGTTTATCAAATAGTGTTCAGCCGGCAGGACATTTTTCTAGTCTATATTGCAATTGCATATACTTTTTTTATTTAATATTTAATATAGATACATTTGATTATCATTGAATTTTGTGTTTTTTATTCATTTCTCCATTTAGAATGAAAAAAATACCATACATTTTACCGCACAAAATGCCAATTATGGTGGTTTTAAAGGGGACTGATGGAACAACCCCTTTTTATAATAATTGCTGTTACGAGTGGATTCTTTAGTTGTAAATACTCCGACGTTGACTAATGATCATATAAAATAGTTCCTGCCTGCATTTCATTTGTCGCATGCAGTTTTCCTTTTAAAGAAATAAAACCTAAAGTAGTAGATGATATTTCAGTTTGTTATGTGTTGACCATTTTCTACTTTGTTCGCTATTCATTGATACTATGTGTGATGAAATATTTTCAATGACTAGTGTAAATGATTGATAGAGGATTTTTGGAAAATTAAGCAAAATATAAAAGACATTATTTCAAAGGTAATTTGCCAAGCTTGCATTATCCAAAGTAAAATTGTATTTAGTTCGAGTTGCAAATGACCAGTACAGAGTTCTTTGAATTGCAAGGAAAATTCAAACTACAAAGCCTGTACCAATACATGTACAACATATGACGGACGCCGGATGGTGAGTGATCCTTATAGCTCACTCTGTTCCTTCTTGTTCTTGGCTGAAGTCAGACCACTGTGTACTGTGGCATCTTCACTCTTTTGTCTCTGTTATGTTCCTTCTTGTTCTTGGCTGAAGTCAGACCACTGAGAACTGTGGCTTCTTCTCTCGTTTGTCTCTGTTATGTTCCTTACTTCATGTTCTTGGCTAATCGCGGGGGGGGGGTTTAATGCGTGCCTGGTGAAGTCAGACCACTGTGTACTGTGGCATCTTCACTCTTTTGTCTCTGTTATGTTCCTTACTTCTTGTTCTTGGCTAAAGTCAGAACACTGTGTACTGTGGCATCTTCACTATTTTGTCTCTGTTATGTTCCTTACTTCATGTTCTTGGCTAAAGTCAGAACACTGTGTACTGTGGCATCTTCACTCTTTTGTCTCAGTTATGTTCCTTACTTCTTGTTCTTGGCTAAAGTCAGACCACTGTCTACTCATTCTGTTCCTTCTTGTTCTTGGCTGAAGTTAGACCACTGTGTACTGTGGCATCTTCACTCTTTTGTCTCTGTTATGTTCCTTACTTCTTATTCTTGGCTAAAGTCAGACCACTGTGTACTGTGGCATCTTCACTCTTTTGTCTCTGTTATATTACAAAATGTACTTACTTCTTGTTCTTGGCTGAAGTGGGACCTCTGTGTACTGTTAATTGGGTAATTTTAGTGCAATGAAGACTTCACGATTTGTGAGCAGACAGACTTCTTCGCGAAAAGAAAATTTTCTAATGGTAAATCTATGTGAACGATTGCAAGATTATTAAATAAGCAAAGTTGGAAATGCTCAAAAAGCGTGAAAATTAAACATTACCCAACTTACAGTAGATGGCAGACCTGTTGTCTGTGTCTTGTCTGCTGGCCTTTCTTATGGTTAACAAAGGGTTGTGGTTGCTGTTCTGCATGACGTTTTGCAATTAGTTTTCACATTTTATGTTTAACTCAAACTTTACATGAATGAATTTCTAAGATGGACTTGTCCTTCAATATGGCTGTACCATTAATTGTTACAAGATGTTCAGTGAAAATTTATTGACCGAATAGTGACAAGTGTAGATCATGATCAGACTGCTCATCGTAATCTGCACTGAACGCAAAGTCTCTATTATTTTCCGTCAGCAGGGTAAAATTTCCTTACCTCATCTTTTTAAGAAAAGTTTGACCCAGATTACAAAATATACCGTGTAATTTTCAAAGGTACATCTCTGTGTTATGCTTAAACAAGTGGGAGACCCCGACACAAAAATGGACAGTATCATGTAGCAAAGTTTGTATTAGTCCTATAATCTATCTCAAAATGCAAGGACATAAATGCATATTCACTTTATATTCATGATATACAAATAATAGAGAAATACAATAAATAAGCTAAGCAAAGAAAGAGAAGGAATATTTCAGAGACTTAATTTAATGGGAATTGATGTAAACATATCGTTGCAGAATTTTTGAAATGGTTTTGATACCTGTAAATCTGCTCGCCCATAGTTTCTGATGAAAAACTATTTTCTTTGTATATAGAAACATAAAATGTAAAAGGAAATGTTAGAATCAACATCACAAATGAAAATTACCATAGGAATTTGAGAACATTTATTTTAAATGTTCCTGTGTTTGGTAAGATTGGGCATATTTGGTTATAAAAATCGTTTGGTAGCGCATAATTTCAAAAGTACATAAACATTTTACAGGAATTAGAGAATAAGGCATTTTATTACATTATTTCTTCTAAACATATTTCGTTGATTTATTTCGAAGACCCCTTTCTCTCAGGGCGAGCAGCTTTAAACAGTTAAATGTCTAAAAAGCAATTGAAAAGGAAACGCAACTCCACCTAAGCAATATAATATTCACATACTCTACATCCCGTTGTTATTCCCCTTTAAACGTGCATAGTGAATTAAACTTTGTTAGAAGTAACTGTTGCAAGACGGCCGATACTACCTGTTAGTTGAGGTTTGAAAATACTTATAAACACCTGCTTTATGTCATTTGAATTTCGTGAATGTACATGTCCATACACTTTGATGTTCTAGTATTTGACGTTTGTAAATGTCGTCTGCTGCTACAATGTTTTTGATTGGAACGCGCATCACTAGTAGCCAATCGTAAATCTCTTAACGAAACATATTAACGTGATTTTATGTCTGTGCAAAAAAACTATGTTTATTTAGTATCAATTTCCTTTCACATTCCAACTAGATATGAGAAGAATTCGGATGTTTAAGCAAATGAGTTGCCGGTATAAAATTTCCAGTACATGCATCAATGCGTTCAACAAAAATAGAATGTGCTATTTTCTCACTTATAATATCAATGATATAAAAAGTGATTATGTCGCATAACAATGTTAAAATTGAAGCCAAATTACATGTAGATGTGTTATCTGCTACAAAGTATATTGAATGTTATTGTGCTCAGTATTTTGAATTATTCTAGGGCTCGTCATGCTAGTCGCCCTTAGCCGTGACACGTAGACAGGAAGTTTATACCACGGACAGGGGCTCAAACCCGGGCAGAGGCTCAATCCCGGGCAGATGCTCAAACCCGGACAGAGGCTCAAACCCGAACAGAGGCTCAAACCCGAACAGAGACTCAAACCCGGTAGGGCAACTATTCGTGGACTAACTCTACATTCATGCAACAAAGAGGTGCTATATTTTCATACATTAAATGTGTGACCAGTGTCTTGTCCCCTTACTTTCAACATGTAAACAGAATCTATAAACAAATGTATAAACATTACACTAGACTTGAAAGTGGCGGTGCTCGACATTTTTGTCGGAAGGAAAAGAATCCCAAGCCGACCTTATACACAGTTTGTCGTACAATCGTATTAATTGCATCGGAAACTTCATTCTGATTGGTTACTGCATTTAAATATCTAAGCAACTGAAATCAAAATTTCGTGACTTTCCGTATGTGTAACTGACTAGTCAAACACAATAATTATGATTTCTTCTAACGCAAACTGTTCTACAAATACATAAAATGTTAACAAACTGTCAAACATTATAAATATCTTTAAAGATATGGGACAACGGAATGAATATAATATGTCTGATATTTGATTTACAATTATAATTGTGTGGATAAAACCATATACAACCAGGAAGTTTGAGACTTCATATATTTGTTTGATATGCAAAATTACAGAGCGTTGTTAAGATCGTTTATTATCCTGGCCGACCATGGGAGTTCTACCCTGGTGAACTTTCCAAGACCCCAGTAGGACTTCCATGTTAACTGGTAAAATTTAGTGAGTTTTGTTTAAACTGACTGTAATATCTAGTCAGTTTTGTCCAAAGATCTTGACTTTTAGCCAAATTGTGTAAAATGCCAGTAGCCAAAAGATATGTGTGCGAACTTACATACCAGATACGCGCGGCCAGCGTACGTGCTTGAACCACTTTGCCTCGTGGTTTCCTTTTTTGTGTTATAACGCAATTACTTGTAAAAAGGGCCTAGTTCAATAAACCAGTTGACTTATTGAAACGTTCTAAACAACGTTTGAAATATAAAAATGCTGACATGTGTGACAATTTATGGAAAAAAAACTACTATATTTTCATCAAGGTCACGTGACGTTCAAAATAGACCCCAGTTTGATTCAAATTTGGTTGTTTTAGCCGAGTTGCTGTTTAACGGTAAATGCTTAAATCTGACTGGTTTATTTACTTTCTTAGTTATTCATAGAGACCAAGCATGGCAACCACTGAGTTACGGAGGTTAGAATTTGATGTTTTTGGAATTACAAATTCCGTGTTTTGTTGATTATGTCACTATCAGATAGTATGAGATCACATGAACAATGAAATATATTTCAGAGCATACATAATTTTCTATACTCAGTAGTTACACCTGACCACATATCGGGAATTTTACGTAGAAGTTATATATACAGTGCATCCTCTCAAGAGCGAACACCCTTGGGAACACAGAATTGTGTTTGTTGTACAGAGGCGTTCTTTTCGAGCGGTCTAAATGCAACTGGAACGAAATTATTTTGTCTTTTTTATTTGTATGAACTTTTTAATTATGTAAACATAAAGGTGAACTTGACAATTTTTTTTGAAATACAGGAAGAAATACTTTCTATGTAAGTGACTCACTTCATCAAAGATTGTTTACTTCCGCATTCATTTCAGTAGTGAATAAACTACTTTAAATACAATATTTTCTGTCAGAGCTTTTGTAAATAAATGAGTCAAAATAGGTCTAGTGATCCCTTTGCTGGAGATGTAAAAACTGATCAAGGGTCGTGTATAACTGTTACATACGTGCGCCAATAAAGTAAAAAAAATATGCAATTCAAATGTACATCTGTCGGCAAATATTTTCTAATTTACTAATTTCTAACGTGTATACAAATAATAAACTTTAAAATTAATGTAGATAGTTATTAAAGTCCCAGGGTCTCTTTGAATTTAAATATATTGTGAAGTAAATACTAGTACACTGATAGGATAATGATAGTACCATGTTCTATTCACTCTAAAACAATGTGGACATATTCATTTCTTTTGTATTCAAATCGTTTCTTCATGAAAATGAGTTGCAAGAAAGCATTTCTTATTCTTTGCAATGTTATTGAAAAAAAGATTGCTCTATATTTCCAACAATCAATTAAAAAAATTAAGATAGCAATGTTTTTGGTACAAACAAATGTCATTTCCGCCGGTAAGATATCTTTTTTGGTAAAATAAGAGCTACTTGTAATTGTGGGCCTGGGACATTAAAATACATGTAAAACCGCTCATTTACCTGTAAAACCACAAAATGTGTTCATATTTCTTTTATATCGTGCACCTGCATGTACCTGATAAATATAAATTTCCCCCATACCAGCTAGTGTCCGCGGTGCAGATAAATCTTAAAAATAGGTTAAACGTTTTAAGCGTAAATACGAAGGACGGAAAATCATATCGAGTTTCAGTTTACAATTCATCACTTTGTTATACTATTTTGAGAGACATACATGTATAATTCTTTCGTCGATTTCCTACCCTATGATCGATAGGTTTTATGATTCAGTTATGTTGTTGTTGTTGATTCAGTTAACAGCTGAATTGATCATCTTTTAAAAAGTCTGAAATCCAATGCAGTTTGAATTTTAGCGGAATTACACGTAACGGACAATATATGAAACACCAAACGTATTAAAGAATTGCCCGTACTTCTCTATCATTTGTTCGAGAAATTTAATTTCCCTTTTAATCCAAATAAATGACCTTCGCCCTACAATATGCCGGAAGTAAAAGAGAAAACAGACGGCAAACTTTTATAAACTTTTGTTATTACTCACCTTTAATATGAAAGTGTTTCAAAAGTTGAGTATTTCTTTTTTATTTCAATGTAATTTCTACTTTAGCATTTGCAATGGATAAATCTACAAATATTTTAACATTCTGACCAAAAGGCAAGTTTTAAAACAACGTGTAGCTTCTGAATTCATATGTTTCCAACCAAGATAGGTAAAGGGAGGTAATAATAATTTTTCAAACTTGCATTTCTAATGAATTCCATATAAATATATTATTGTTAATGCGAATATTTTACAAATATAATACAATAGGGCTTATATTTGTATATTTCCTTAGGCAAAGTATGTGTTTCAAATTTGTATCTTGGTTGGGCAACCAGGATAGGGAAATCAAATTTTAAAAATACCTCCAGTGAAAATCTTACTTGAATTAAGCGCTAAGTGAACATAAATGAGTGTAAATGATCAGATGTTAAAGTTTAAAACAAATCTGTTACATGGCCAAAATTTGATTATCCACCTTTAACCCTTGAAATAACAATGTAATCAAATGTTCGTTATTGGTTTCTAAGTTGTATTCATTCAAACGTAAAACAATAAGAAATATGGAATTGAATATTATGTTAACTATTGGTAATGACAATTTCATCTTATACTTTTTCATTAATAGACTGTCATATCGAATAAAATTTTTAAAAAGTTGAAAGTTCTGTCTTTATTAAACTTCTTCAGTCTATACATACTAAAACAGAACAGTATAAATTATGATAATATAGATATAACATTTCTAACAAATATGCATTTAATACTGTCTTTGTCCGAATTGAAAACAAATGATGACATACTGTCAGTTCTGCCAGTGTTATATAACTTTGATAAAGATACAAACTAAAAGTCGTATTTAATTATATCATCAATACAATCATGCTTGGTTGTTGATGGTTAATTTACTGCATGATAGTAATTGTATCTGATGGTACGTATAATTTAAAACTAAAGTAGCACATTCAGTACAGATTACCTAAACGCTCGTATTATAACTGTAACATTCATGCACAACCTGATATATGAATTTCACAATTTATGCAGTTATTTACGTCTCTGTAGTTAAAGGGTACTTCCCTGGATTATTGAACGTGAAACCAGACAATATGCTCTTTACAAATAAAATGTACTTTAGTAAGTTGTTTATTAGGTCGGTTTGTCCTTGGAGACCAGACGGGGTAAATATTTTACAGTTCTTTGATTTTGATTGGTTATAAGCTTAAACAGGAAGATTTAAACACTAAAATAGATACACCTAAGTATAATGTCGGCCACAATCTCTTTTTTTTTGTGACATAGAAAAATGTACAATAGTTTTACAAGATCTTTATAAAACTGCTATTATGTGCAGTGTGCAATTATTTATTTTCTTTTAAATAGTAACATATATTCCAAAGTTGTTAAATGGCCCTTTCCATGCAGAAAGCTTGTTGCTTTAACAAAAAATAGGAAACACTTCAAAAATCTTCTTCTCTAAAACGACAAGGCCTAGAGCTTAGATATTTGGCATGTAGCTTTGCCTAGTAGACCTCTACCAAGATTGTTCATGACCCCGGGTCAAAATTGACCTTGCCGGGGTTACTTGTGTTACATAGATTTATATAGGAAACAAAATAAAATCTTCTCCAAAACCATAAGGACTAGAGCTTAGAAATTTGGTATTAACATTGTCTAGTGGACTTCTACAAACTTTGTTTAAATCGTGCTCCTGAGGTCAAAGTTAACCACTTCCTAGGGTCACTATTCTATATAATTATAGAGTTATAGGAAAAACTAATCTTCTTGTCTGAAACTGCGTAGTCAAAATTGGCCCTACATGTGGGTTCATTTGATTTTATATTGGCTTGTATAGCAATACTTTGAAAATCTTCTCTTAAACCACAATAACTATCATAACATTATGATTATTATAATCACGATTCCCAGGTTAAAATTAACCATTACTATGATGCGATATTTAAGCTTGTATTATAGCAAATGGTAGCCAGGTAGGTGATATAGGGTCATCTTTGCCCTCGTATTTTCTATAATCCTTAAAATAAGTTAAGGACCACATCACGTTTTGGGTAAAATTTACTTTAATAACTCGAAAATTGTATACTTCGCGCTGGACAAATGATTTTATTCAATGATATTGATATCAGACAAAGAACGTGAATGCATCACATGTATCGACTAGCCTTATGTCACAATTTAATTTGCTGTTTGGGCTTATATGCATAGCGCGAACTTGCGGATGTACCTGTGGCAAAAAGCGGCATGCAGACTATTCCAAAGTCGGTGTATCAAACACATGATGAAAATCAATAGTTCGAACATTTTCACAGGTAATCTCAATAGTATACTGTATTAGAAAAAGTAATTTTATTGGCGTTTTTAAGGCAAATTAGAATGGAACTACATCACAGAATCACAGTCATGCACGACATTTTGAATAGCACTACCGCAGAAACGTACTGAGTAGTAGTCAAATACTTCAATGACTAGGGAATCAAAATAGCCACACGCTTGGCCAATCCCGGAGGTTGCGGGTTCGAGCCCCACTTGGGTCACGATCGTACCTCCTCAAATGACACCAGTTCTGGTTTTGAGGGAAGCGGACACGAGAGTTTAAAAGTGAATGAAAAGTAAATGGCGAATGTTGAAAAAGTAACTGATCAATGTAGAAAAAGTAAATTGCAAATACCGAAAAAGTAAATATTAAATGTTAGAAAAAAGGTCAATGTCGAAAGAGTACATGACGACTGTCGAATAATTGTATAGTGAGTGTTGAAAAAGTAAATGGCGATTTGAACTGTCATGGCCAACCGCATTACCTAGTTTAAAGAGCATAGGCTTAATGGTTCTCCAGGTATTGAACATACTATATCTGACCTTGACCTTTGACCCTGTGATCTAAATATCAATATATATCACCTATTAATTAAGAGCAACCTGTTCATGAAGTCTGAGGATCTCATGTTCAATGGTTATTGAGTTATTGATTATAAAATGTTTAACCTTGTAATCAGATAGGTTTGGTCAATTTTGATCCCCGGTGCATAATGTTAACCCGTTTCGTAGAGGACGGCCCACAATACGATATGCTCTGTACTTCTGAAGATTTATAAAGATTTTAATAAATAATTCTGCTGTGGTTAAAAGTAAAAAACTATGTGAATGAAAATCATGGGATAAGTCGAAAAAGAGAAGAAATGATTCAGAAGGTGGATAAATAGTCTTTTATTTCCAAAGGGTTCATAGATATAAAATATCAGAAATGTAAAAAAGCCCCTAGTCAGCTCAAGTTGAAAAATAGTCTGCTGGCTTTGTGATTCATTCAATATTGTGCTATTGTTTCACTGACAGGAAGTTCATAGTATAAGTATCAAGTTACAGCTGCACACAACAAACCCTTGCCGGTATACCAGCGAGACTTACCCCTATACATTATGTGGTTAAATCAAATAAAACAGAAAGAAATGTAATGGGTTTAATAAACTTTACAAAGAACTGACCGAAACCAATCATTGTGCAAACTTCCCTCCTTGGAATGAGATTTTCTGTCCTTAGTTTAAGATGACTTAAGACAGATTATGTTATACCTTTTGATAGACAAATGATATTTTAGCAAGATTAACAAATCGTGTATTTTCGTCCACGTTTCGTTATCAACCTCCAGGAGAGTACTTAAAATAATTGTTGTGATAAATCCTAGTTTGAACTTGAGTCAGCAACGACGTCAACAGGTTAAATCATAGAAATGGCTTGAGATAACTCTTGAGGACGCATTATGTTTTCAATCATCATTAAAGTATGTTAGAATATTTGACCCAAAAATATATTGTCAAACTGGTAAAATAGACAGATGCTATACCTGAAACTAAATTTGACATGACTCTATGCCTTGAATTTTATATATTGAATATTACTTGTATTTGCTGATTCATTTTCTTGCTTCAATCAGTATTTCCGTTTGTTTACCCAAGGTCATCAACGACTTTGCAAAACAACAACACATTGTTTGCATTATAAGCTACAAATAACACGTACGTGTATGTCACTTAAACCTGTGATGTTTTGGACATATGCATATTCTGAGCTGAAGAGTTTCATGTGTTCTTTATAAGACGGAATAAACAAAAAATATGGTTTTATGTTTAGACGAATTGTATTTTGAACATTAGATCTATCGTCTGGTGAACTAGCTATAACCATTGATCTAGGATACTGTGCTTTTAAATAGTTTTCTCCAAATGTACATTTAAAATTTATTTGAAGTAATTTTAAGTCTTAAAAATCACCTTAGTATTGTCCTAGGATCTATATTCAATACATATGTATATATATGCGTATGTATATATCAAAGCCGTATCATACTTCCGCAAACTACCGTGTCATTTAAGAGAAATGCTTTACCTTGAAAGTAATAGATACAAACCCATCATAGAAGTTTTACCTGGTTCTGCTCCAGTGTGTTCTAATGTATTAAAAGGAAACATATTATACAGACATTTACATTATATAAACGACTTAAGTCAATTTTTGCACAAACGTTTACAGTTATAAACATCATAACTATTGAATCGTTGGATGTGTTAATTCTGTCTAAAATATGTTCATCGAAAATGGATCTTTGTTGCATTATGCGTTTATTTTCAAGTATTTAAGAGAAGATCGAAATAACGTAATCACATGTGGATTTACAGGTAAGTCCAAGTTTTATTTTTTAATAGATGCAAATAATGTTTTATATATATGTTTAACCAATGGTTACTATAGTTCAAAGTATATACGCGCGTATCATAAGTGTTATGCATTACAATCTGTTTCCCAACATTCATCATAGAGTACTCATTTAATGAACAAGAAATAAAACATATTAAATTAAATAATTAATCTTGATTTGAAACTAATCTTTTTAATGTGTTTAAAGCAAATTGTATGGTAGAATAGTTATGCTGTACATCCAGTGATATGATAACCATAAATCTTTGATATTGACTGGATGTACATTTGCTTTTTAGAGTTTCGTTGGTACAGGATAAACCATTATATCAACTGAAGTGATTAGTTTTTTAAGTATTGCGGGGAAAGTGCGTCCCAGCTTTTTTATCATGCCTTGTGTATAACTCTTATACATGGGACCTTGGTTTAAGGTCTCATCCTCAAGACAATTATTAATTATGTTAGATGATAACGATTCGGCAATGTAGCAGGTAGTTATAGAACGAAATGTGATCACGTGATCGTATTGGCTAATTTCACTGTCAGTCCAGTGTTTTGCATGACATGGTATACGTATAGACCTGCTTCGTATCTTGTAAATGCACATTTTCTTCCGATTAAAAAGTTTTTAGTTCACCCTTGTCTGTTGTTCATATTATTTTAGAACATTGTCTCATTTTCTGTGTAACACGTCTAATAAACTCTTCTGTCTTTTCATTTTTTATTTCAAAACTTGTAGTTATGTTGCCATTAATAAATACTCTATTTACACACGCAATGGATATTTCCAATAATAATTTATACTTTTCCCAAAGCAATGCTTGGACTCCATGAACCAAACTATATGCGAAGCCTGAATAGAATGACTTGTTCCAATCTTCCAGTAGATGGTTGTCATCTTTCTGCGTGTTCGCACTTGAAATACTCCCAATCACCGTGCACTTTTCTTCATATGTGACTCTATTGAGCGGCTGGTCGCCTCTAGCTCCTTGTTTTGCCAACTGGTCTGTCATAGTTTTGTCATGAACACCACATTTTGCAGGCATCCATTGAAGGTACACTTTACGCTTCTCACTGAGCCTGTCAATTTCGAAAAAAGTCTGATAGTCAGATAGAAAATGTGTTAGAATGACTACCTGATGAAAATTATCTTGTTTTCGATGCCTGTATGATGGTTTCTGCTACTGCCTTGTAATTGGTACAATGCTTTGTCTGTTGGTATGCTTTCTCTGACCCACCAGCTTTGTACATGATGAAAATACCAGCATCACCATTTTGTATAGCAGTTGTAACAGAACCGTCTGCGTACACACCGGTCCATGTCTCTGATGCATTATCTTCTGAGACCACGGCACGAATCATGGCCTTTTTAATTTTCAATTTCCACACCCAGTTGGAAACCCACTACTGTATTGCAGATACTGATGTTTGACATATCATACCTCCATGGCTCTAGCAGTCCCGATTGGTCAAAAGGAGTAGTCAGTGGTCCAAAATAGGCAGAGTTTGCTTTTTCAGCTTCTTAGATTCATTGACAAGGCTCCTTCGTTTCAGACGATTCTTTGAGGGGTCCCAAGCTTTGTTTTCAGGACATCTGTTATTTTATTTGGCGAAGGAGTGGTAGTAACTTCCTGCATTACCCTTAACTGGAGATGTACGCATACAGTAATTATTCTTAAATCCTGGTTCTGGATTTTATCCCGGTTTTGCGACAATTTAACACCATGTACACAATCGATACAATGTCAGAATTATAAAGATGTTTCAGTATACTACCCTGATATTATAAACAAGCGTCAGTCTTAACTATTCATGAAAGCTACAGAGACGTAATTACGGCCTACATTCTGATATATGTAGTAGTATATTACGTTAGCAATTATAGACGTGCTAACTAAGTGAACATCAAAACGACACTTGAAAACCAAAGCAGCATTGTTACAAAACAGAGTCTAGTGTAGGCGGTTTGACATGTTCAGTATTCTCCTTTCATTAGACCGAACAAGTCTAAAGTAATAAAGTACTTCTTCCAAGAAAATGCGAAGCCTTCCATGTTTCTGATATTAAATACTTACTTGCCTACGATGAATGACTGTATGAAACAGTGACTTATCACAGGCATTATGTAAATTAATACTTGGATTAACCATACGTCTCCAAAAAAAAACATATAAAGACCTTTGCAACTTTTAGCATTATACAAATGTAATATATCTTTGATATTTACTTTGTCTGTAGGTCATTTCCTGTGTCATGAAACAGAAAGAATAATATTAAAAACATATGTATATAGTATTTTATTCATAAAGTTTTCCTTACTTACGTAAAACGATACGAAAGTGTCTTTTCAAAGCGGATGATAGATGATACTAAAATAGGCGTTTATAAACTGATACAATGCTTTATACATACATTTTACGCAGTCGAGGGTACGCGATAGCATTGAAAAACTGCCATTCATAATGATCGTATTGTGTGTTTTATCATTAGGCAGCGTTTACATACAGCAAGTTTCTTGTACAAGACATTGTAGATAAGTCAAAGTTATGACTTGTACAAGAATTTTTTCTACACAAGATCTAGCAAGAATTGCTTTGACAATTACATGTAATCACAAAATAGCGGGAAGATGTCATCAGCGCATAATACTGTCTTTAGCATGCAGACGAGTTTCTGAATTTTTTAAGAAAATACGAAAGTAATGGATTATGTTTTAAAAGAAATGCATTAAGTGTTCTTATCGAGAAAATTTTTAATTGAATGACCAATAAGTATTTAAATGGCTCTTAAATTTCATCTTAAAAACTCTCTTTTTTGATCAGTGTGATAGTACTTTCACTTGTATCATATAGATGTTCCCTTTTTCGGTATAAATTGATCAGTTGATCAACTTTGTCCTTTGACCAAGCCACTGTGTACAAAACTTAAAAAATGTACCTGAATTACCTCTCCCACATCTGTTTTCCCCATTAAACACTTCTTATCAGTAACTTGACAGCCAAGAAATTGTAAAAAAATAGAACAGGCTCTATTCTAATGCAAGAAAATTATCGCATTTTATGTCACATTAATTCTGACAAAAGTTGCTGAAATGTGGGTGTTAGGCATGCGTTTACATACAGCAAGTTTCTTGTACAAGACATTGTAGATAAGTCAAAGTTATGACTTGTATAATAATTTTTTCTACACAAGATCTAGCAAGGATTGCTTTGACAATTAATCACAAAATAGCGGGAAAATGTCAATGTGAATTTAAGTGCCTCTTCTTTCAGGCGGAAAATCGCAAGATAATAAATTGTACATGTATTAATCAGTATCATTCTTATTACAATGAAATCTCTTCTTATTCTTTGACATGCCCAATTAAAGGGGGACTGAATTGACTTGAATGTGAAAGACGGCTCTGTCAATGTTTTCTTCATTCCTTCTACGTTTTGCCTTATTGCATTAGAATTACATTTGTATATGTGGAAGCTTTTTTGTAGTATTTACTTTACAAACATGTCTTCAAGTCGTGAAAATCTAATTCAAATGCATAACAGTGTCAACTCGATGTATCCAACTTAGCAAAGCACATGGTAATTGTCTTAAATGTTATCCGGTCCCTTTTAGATGAGAAATACTAACGAAGTAACGGATTTAGTATGTGCTCTCTATCATAAATAAGCTATCAATCAAATCTTTGTACATGAGGTCAGACCAGGATTGTTGCACGTGACTTCATTCTACAAAACTAAGAGAAAGTTTGTATAAGTGACATTCGTGCCCAATGAGTAAAGTTCTAGCATTAGCAATACAGTGTCTGAAAACATATTTTAATTTATCAAATAACAAAAAAAAACGTAAATAACTACAATTTACCTACAAAATATTATAAGTTTATCGAGTATATATTTTTATGATAAAAAAGGTAAAGGTTTGGCTTAAAGCTTTCTTATGTGAGTGTAAAACCTTCTTTATATTTTACGTTATTATCTAAAAAAATTAGAAAGGAAGCCGTCATTTTTTCTGAGCTTACATACTTGTTCTGTGTTGTCAACTCATTGAAAAGAAAAGATTATTTATTAACAGATCGACTGTAACATTGGCTTAACATTGTATTAGGGAGATGGATAGCTAATTAACAAACAAAATTTGTTTATGCTCAAAGACATAATAGGAACACCTTACTTTGCAATTGAGAAGGAAACTATAGTCGAACTTGTCAATGCGACCACATGTATTATGCGACCTTTGTCTTAAGCGACCGCTTTTGAATTCCCCGACTGTTTTGCTGTTGCATTAAGCGACTTTGTCTAACACGACCAGCGACCAGTAATTAGCGACCAATATTCGGTATTTTGTTCGAATAAGGCGATCATTTATGTGCAAACAGATTATTTCTATGGAAACTGACCGCTTTAAAGCTGCATTTAACGTCCCAAATAGGCAAGGATGTGTCAAATCTCGTGAGGATTACCGTCCATCTTTATGTCCGTATGTGTTAATTGTCGGTTCTTTATCGATTTTCGGTATTATGCGACAATATTGAACTGGCACTCATGAATATTTCGTATGCGGTCGGTAATATTCGGATGAAATATAACAAGCGATTGATATAAAATATCAATTTTGTACTGTACCAGATATCGCATTCCGCAATGGTGTAGTGGATCAGGCATTTGGCTACCAATCCAGCGTATGAAGGTTCGAGTCTTGCTTGATTTTTTGTTTTACATATTTTTAATCGTATCGTTGCAATAAATTTATTCACTATTGTCTTTGCTCATCACGGGGTTTAAAGATTCTTTAATTACTATTTGAGCATTCTTTCTCCGTCGTCATGCATACATTGGTATATAGAACTGAAAATGCCGACAAGCAACAGCTACGCTTGAAATATAAGATTGCCTCGGCTAATGTATCGAATGATTTCGAAGATAACACAGGGACAGACGGAAAAACATTCATTCAACGGACGATGTAATTTTATGTAATTCCTGAAATGCATATGAATATCAATAATAAGTATTAATACACAAAAAAACAGAAGTCATAGTATATTATAAAAGCGAAAATGGTGCATAAGACAGTGTCACAAACTAAATAAAAATAGCGATACTCCTAGAAAAGATTTTACTATATGCAGGATTCGAACCCATGGAACCTTGCATACAAGTTAGGCATCTTACCACGATGTAATGCGATGTAAACTTCGTTCGGTGAAATGTATTTGTTCGATATGATAATCCTTTGAAACAACGAAAATACACCCGAACGTACACGAATATATTGGCGAAGATTAATACGTGCCAGGTAAATCTTTCAAGTACAAACTATCTTGCTATTTTTGGAAAATGACCATAACTTTGTAGGAAACGGTTGCCGTCTCCGTCGATGCTTTGTATTACGGGACCATTTTATTAAGAGACCGGTTTCTGGCCGTTCCCTTGGACGGTCTCTTAATACTGGTTTGACTGTAAATGCTAAGGAAAATGCAATGTATATGTAAATAAAGTTACAAAAGTATTAGCATGTACATGTAACCATTTTGAAATGAACTTTTTAAAGATATCAACGTTTTATGGGTTCATGTTTAGCTCTATTTACTCATATTCGTTGACGTGTGGGTGTATTGATTATAATTTGTGTCCTATTTAGTAATGTAGCGTGGCTATACATATTTCATATGCTTCAACGCTTGTCCGACTGAAATCAGTCTGGGTCATATTTGTCATAATACCGTTTTTGAAAAAACATAATTTATCTGATTTAAAAAACTAAGATCTTTTATTTTGCTTCGATTCATAACACGAGTATACAATTATTTTGACAACCCGACATATCGAATTACAACTATCAAAAAGCTGTGCGTGAGAAAATGTTTTGAGTATTGTACAAATAACACTTGAGCGAACATTTTGAAATGTAGTCCTATTTTAACACGTCGAGGATAATGTTTATCTATTATGTTCAGCAAATACATACACGAACTTTAGTAGCCATCCTTTTAATAACTTTTCAAAATCTGCACGCTTCACAATTGCTATAAAATACCCAAATAAGCTACGAATGTGTAAGTCTTATATGTGTTAATTTATGCGAACACTACATGTAACTCATGGCCAATACAGTTTATAACCATACTGCACATACGATTACTGACGATTGATCTGCTATACATATATTTGCAGTGTTCCGTCCGTACAGTTTACGTCAATAACAAAGTCAGCTCGAAAGGATCAAATATCAATTTGTTTATACTCATGCTTTACGAATCATAGCAGTACTAGTAGTGCATGAGTAAACTAAAATTAAATTTATAGGACACGGATGCCCAAACTTTCCGTCTTTGTCAGAAAACTAACGGCAGATTTCGATAACTTTGGTCTTACTGAGTGACAACAATACATTAATATTTTGTCTCGCTTACTGTTATGTACAAATGTATAAGGCCTTTCTTTTAAGGAGCAGTAAATCATCAAATAGAACAAGATTCTTTTGCCAAGGACCATAACTCAGCTATTACCGCCGTGATATAAATTAAAAACAAGGTATACACTTTCTCATCCAAATGAACATTTTCTGTCACGAAGCAATCTTTTTTAGACTCATAACAATAATTTTACGCTAAAATGACCATAACTCAGATGTAGCTGGTTCAATATAAAAGCTGAAACCAAGATGCACAATCCTAAATGGACATTTCTGTAGAGTTTTGTGTCTAATAGCGTCTGTCATGAGTACGAGGTTCAGATCGAAATATCCGTCCCCGTCGTCACCGAGGGTAACTGTTTTGGCAGGAACGAGGCTCTGCCGAGTTCCCGCATAACTGTTACCCGATGTGACGGATATTTCCATCATCATAATATAGCAATGTTTTGACTTGAACTACAATAGTTGTGATATTATGCAGAAAAATTGTTTAGTGTCGACAGTACGTTTGTAAGTTAGTTGAGATTGTTTTCAGTAGCAATGCAATTATATAAAACAGTGTCTTGTAAGCGTATAAACAGCACTTCTTGTTTAGGATAATAATTTTATTAATTAATGCTGCATACATTAAACTGTGTGTGGTGAAACGATTAACCCAATTTTTTAAAAACAGAACAAGTTACGCATATGAATTGTATCTCCAAACACCTATTAAGATCAACTAAAGATTTTTAAAACATGAATGCGACCCGTCGGTAAGCTAATTGTGGTAATTATAGACATAGTGTTGTAACCAGTAATACTGAAATAGATATTATCATTTCGGTCATAATTATGAACAAAAAAGGAAGGTTAAAATTTCGTAATCATAATACAGACATTATCAGAATAAGGCAATCTTACGATCACATACCGCTGCAATTTAAATAGTTCTTTTAAGTGTCAGAATATTTCACAGATTACTTAATTATCTTAATTATCCGTAACTATACATAATGCATAAAAGTGATAATATTATGTCTGTTTGATTATGCTGGTTTACTTTATGGAATAAAGTCGCATAGTCTTTGTCGTAATAGTTTCAGAGCATTGTTGTTGCTCTTTGACCTTTAGGAATACTAATGTAATGATCAATTATTTTTACTACAAACACTATTTCTAATGAAAGGCAATAATGACCAATAAGCACCATTGTTGCTAACTGTGTCCTTTTACAAATGTACACTAGTTTTGCTCTGGTTCCTGGACATCTATTAATTACCACTTTGTTTATGCATGTTCTTAAATTACACAGTCTAGTGATACATGTACACGTAAATGCTGTTTTCAAACTATTTTTTCATGAAAGGCCACATTCTATAGGTAAACGAGTATGAACAAGCATATCCGATTCGATAAAGCCGCACATGTAATATGCGTAAACAAATGATCTTGACAACCGTTAAAGCTTCTCATTGGTTGGTTTTGACATTCAGTTAACTTATAAGACACTTGATTTTAAAGCAAACTTTAAACCTTAAACGCAGTTTTAGAAATATTACGTATTTACTCACAACAATGTGAAATAATGTGTTGCAGTTATTTTCATTAAACATTTATTGTGGATGTTCTCCTAATTACAATGTAGTATTAACACTTATTGTGGATGTTCTCCCTATTACAATGAAGTATGTGGACACGATCGTCGTATACATATTCATTAAGAATATTATTGATAGTGAAGTGTTCAGTATTTCCTCGTGCATTTAATAATTTAAAGTAGTTTGAAGTGTAAATAATTATTAAAACGTGCAATACCAGTTTTGAATAAATAGCAAAAAACTGAGTTTGTATTTTTGTCGAGTTGCTCAGGAATACCAAAAACTGTCCGCAGCTTCTTAGAACCGTGACTGGAATGGTGTCGATATTCTTATTATTTCAACATAGTGGAGTTTTATAACTGATGTAAGTAGTTCAACTTAATTTTAGCAAGTAGTGGCGTATATACGTTTCCGTACTATCCACAAAATGTTTGCTGATTATAATATTGTACATGTATTTAGAAAGTCTGCAATATAAAGAGCAATAGATACATTGTGGATTAAAACACCATATATAAAATATCGACACATATCTTTATATGTATATTTAAGAATGAGATGTACCAACCAAATGTTCCTGCGTTGTATGTACCCGGAATTGTGCCCTTATGTTTTCTTACGTAAACAAATATACACCACCATTTGCTAGTTCCTACTGGTTAATTATTCTGTCATTGTGCGATATTATATTCGGCCATGAAGCAATCTTTTCTAGACTTGTTACAATGATGCTTCGCTTAAACGGTGTTACAGTAAAATCTTTGCATTTGGCAATATCATTGAATTTTTAAGAGTTAATATTGCGCATATTCAATTATACAATTCGCATCGAACGTTTCAGAAAAGTATACGTCTTCAGTTGTAAATGCCGTTCGTTGTTGTATACAAAACGCGAAGTTCAAATAGATGGATGGATAGATAGATAGATTTCTGCATAATATGCCATGACATAAAAAACATATAATGAACAGGTAACAAACATGTATGAATAATTATGACCATAACATTTAAAATTATATGCAAAAAATTACATAAAAAAAGTTTAAATAAACTCTTATTTTCATTGTGGTCCTTTGAAAATAGATAAATTAAATGTTATATGACAATGGAAGCAATATTATAAAATAACTGCAAAAAGGAAGCAATTTTATAAAATCACACAAATGGTTTTGAAAAGAAGGACATTTGTGGTACTTAAAAAAAAAAGAAAACAAATCTCATTAGAAAAAAATGAAACATGCTTTTGGTTTTAAAATGTTATATAATACTGTATACCAAATTAGAAGAAAGGCCAATGTCAAAATATATAAATCTGTAAAAATAAAGCACTTAAGAACCTATTGCAACTAAGTAAAGCATTCTAAATACAAACATTAAAACTACCTATTGTATGAAATAAAAAAAAGAAATGAACAAAATTTTAAAAAATCAAAATTAATCCACCAACTATAGATGTACCCCAAGACACGGGATTTAAAGTTTGAGAAGGCCTTTCATCCATAAGGTGTTGAGGTAACTCATCCAGTAGGTGCAGCCATCATAGGCAAAATACCATTTGCCACAAGTTTCGACCGTATGAATGGAGAAGCGGCCACTGTCTTGAAGGAAAAAGAATTACATGTACATTGTAAACTCAAAAGCAACTGATTTAACTCGGAATCTGGTGTTATACGTGTAATTATTGACTGGCATGAATGTTTTCTGTCATATAAAAGGAGGCAGCCTTGGAAGATATTTTAAAAACATGACATTGGTTTTTGAAATCAACTCTCTTAGCAACAGGAATCCATTTAAGACTTAAAAAATGATCTTTACCAATGTGTACCACATTATTTAAGTTCAGGACAAATCTAATAAGGTTATTCTGCGTAAACTGTAATTATATAAAATCTTAAATGTTTTGGTTCTTGAATAATACTAAACTATATAAGCATAAACAAAAAGACACTGAATAAGTGTCTAGTCTCTTTTTCTGAACGAACAAATACTTCAATCTTGCATATGCTTTTTAGCTCACCTGAGCTGGCTCAGGGTGAGCTATTAGGATCGATGAATGTCCGTCGTCCGTCGTCTGTCGTCTGTCGTCCGTCCACACTTAGTTCGTTAACACTCTAGTGGTCACATTTTTGCCTCAATTGTCACGAAACTTGGTCAGGATGTTTGTCCCAGTAATTACTCGGACGAGTTCGGATATGGGTCATCTCGGATGAAAAACTAGGTCAAATGACCCAGAAATAGAAAAATCTTGTTAAGGCTCTAGAGGCTACTGTCAGTCCAAATATCCTGGCAATCTGTCAAAGGTTGTTTGGTTGATTTCTAGCTCAAGTTTGAATATGGGTCACCTGGGGTCAAAAACTAAGTCACACAGCCTGAATATAGAAAAACCTTGTTAACATTCTAGAGGTAACATTTTAAGCCCAAATATCCTGGAAATTATTTGTCAGAAAGGTTATTAAGATGATTTCTAGCTCAAGTTCGAATATGGGTCATCTGGGGTCAAAAACTAGGTCACACAGCCTGAATATGGAAAAACCTTGTTAACACTCATTTTCAGCCCAAGCATCCTGGAAATTTGTCAGAAAGGTTGTTTCGATGATTTCTAGAAACTTTGTTAAAAGCAGTTGTACTCGGGTGAGCGATAAAGGGCCACCATGGCCCTCTTGTTTAATAACAGACATGATCAAAGACTCAAAGGATAAACTGTTATCATAAGTTGCACCCAGGTACTCCACAAAGTCCCTTGAATGGATAGTATGGCTTGTGCAAGTGACACTGAGTTTAGATTGAGGATTAACCTTATGATCGGAACCAAAATATATTCATTCTGTTTTGCCAAGATGTAAAGGCAATTTATTGAAAATAAACTTTTCACTTACTGTTTCAAGTTTAATACTTGTAATTATTGACTAACATGAATGGAACAAAATGTGTTCTGTCATATACAAGGGGGCAGCATTGGAAGTTTCAAGTGTATTACTTAGGGTGGACTCTAGTTCATCCTTATTTTTACCTGTGACTCAGATTGTAGAATCATCTGCATATAGTAGTAATTTACGCTTGACAACAGCAGACATATTATCAACATAAATTAAAAACAACATGGGGCTTATATGGAACCTTGAGGGACTCAGCACGAAACGTCCATTAGCTGCTGCCTATCTGAATAAACATGAGGAAGGCCATCTTGTTTATGCTTCTGTGAGACCTAGGGCTTTAAGTTGTTCTGACATCGCGCAGTGATTTCTTATTCTGACGTAATGTCTTAACAGTATTCCAATACCTTTTACTTGGTACATGCAAGATATTAACATCTAAAGTTTCAAATAAACATGCGAATAATTTACTGAATATGCACAATATTAACGCTTATGATTTAATAATATCGCCCAATGTAATGATAAAAAGCGTTTTCGCCCGAAATTATTGGCTCAAATCTTGAAAACATTGTTTTAATTCAGAATAGTATCGCACAATGACATAATTATTAGCAAGTAGCAACTAACAAATGGTGGCGTGTATGTGTTTCCGTATTAAACAACGCTGAAACAATCGTCATATTTCTTTTCTTAAGACGCTTTCCGTGACAAACCTCATTAATGAACGTGAATGAATGTTAGGCTTTCTAGCACATTATAATTGCCGTTTTGACGCTTTGCTAATAAAAGGACTCATTGCATTGCTTTTGAATAATTTTATATCTTAATGTCTCTGAATATTTACGAAACAAATATGAAAAACTGTTTAAAAGTTTGTAGACTAAATGTCTTTGTACCAACCCCCCACATTTTGAATTCCTTTGTTCGTAAAATAAAACGATATCTTTACATTCATTTGGATAATTGAACTACACGACAAAGAACTTATTGTAATATATATCAGAGCGTCATATGATTTATGAGATACTCCCATAGCTATTGAAATGTGATTGAAAGAAGTCCCGGATCTTGATTATATCTCTACGTAAATTATTGTCAAAATGACTGTAGGGATTTTTTACTGCACGGTATTTAAATCAAAGTATTTTAAAAACAGAAACAAAATATGCTGTCAGAATAAAAATGTAAATGTTGCGTTATGCCATTACATGTATAAACTTATGTTTAAGTAAAATGTTATATCGAACGAGCCTCGCTGCTGCCTAGGCTTTTATCTGAGTAGGTTTAGATTAAGACCTTCAGATAAATGTATGTGTCTGCTTACGTAATGCACGTAAAGCACGTAATGTTTTGTTCAACAGAAAAAACGAATCTGTCATTTTTTTATGAATGGAAAGAGGACTACTGTATGATATAAGAACTAGGTTCTAAAAACAAAAATAATATCAAACAGGGAATGCCGCGTACCAAAAACGCAGCCTCCCCAAAACGAACCCCACAGCACCCAGAAGTGCACACCACCAACACACACACACACGCACACACACACGACACACACACACAATCATGTACACACACACATATACACCACCAACACACACTAGCATACAAAGCAAACACACGAGGACAAAACGAACAATTAAAGGAACACAGTGGGGCACCGCCTTGGAACGATCAGTGGCAAAAACACCACTGGGGAGCTTAAACCGGTTTATGGTGCACCCAACCTCACTCTTACCCCCACCATGTTCCAAAGTCACAGGACAGTGTAAATAAAAGTAATCCCTGCTAGGTGAATCTCTAACATACGCAATGGAAACAAAAGGCATGGTATGTAAAACACAAAAATGCTCGTGTATAAATATATAAAAAGCAAACCTTGAGAACCAAAAAACGTATGTACTCAATGCCTTTGCAGAATACGTCTAAAGACGTATACATTAATTAATACATTTTCAAAGCAATTCTTGCAGAATCCTAATTGTAAAATATTCTTGTACGAGTCGTAAATTAAACTAACTAACTGTCGTGTTTAAGAGGCTTGTTTAAATGTCCATATTATGCCTTTGGTTTAGTAATTTCATATGAACAAGCAATTAAATAAACACTGTGAAGGGTACATCAAATGTTAACTGATGCAATTCCCCATATATACTTACCACATACTTGGTATATTGTTATAAACAATGAATTATTTTTTTTATCAAATGGAATATTTGTTTTAATTAATGAATGTTTTATGTATAAGTGAAATGTATTTGTAGTCTCTTATAATTCTGCATGGAATGACCATTTACTTACTTTATTTATGAATTCTAATGCTGCATTGTAAATGGATGAGACTTTAATAAGCATTATATATCCACTATAAGTGACACAATGAGCCGTGAATACTGAGTTGAATCGATCATTTCAAATTATCTGGCTGTTTGACTAAAAACATAACCCCCGAGAGTAAGACTGAAAGTAATATGATGTTTTTGTTTACAGATCTACGAAAATGATATTAGTAATAAATCTACAGAAATGGAAATTATGTCGAAAACTGATGCAAATGATATGAAAACTATTTGCAACAATAAATCACAACAGTACATTTATCAATTATATTCAATGTTTCTCAAAACATACAAACATACAAAAACATTTTATGTTAATGATAAAGAAATGTTCTTACTATTTTTAACATGATATCATTTGCTGCAATAGTTACGGACTTTATTTTGATGCATAGAGACTTACAGACTTGTAAGCATGTCCTTAAGTTTGTAAACATTTAAATAATTCGAATGTATTTGTTTATGATTTTTGACAAACTTTATATAATAGCCTGAATGGTCTTTCAGAAGAGATAAAAACGTTGACATTTAATTAATCAATCCTCAAAAGAGATACGGAATTTATATTGATGTCTTGTCACATGAGGGAACCGTATACAAACACGTGTATGCTTTGTGAGATATAATTCATGCATCTACTTGAACGAATAGGAATGATCTATAACGAGTGTAGAAGAACATGTATCTGTTGTACAATATATATACAATGGACTTTACCTTGTCAAATTGTAAACTGTTACAGAACATTTGCACAAATCATTCTTAAATTATTATAATATTAACAACGTTGATGAACACAAATTATGCATCAAAATGCAGAACTAAAAAAAAAAATAAAAAAAAAAAAAAAAAACCCCCAAAAAAAAAACCCCCCCCCCAAAAAACACCCCCAGCACCCAGAAAAACTTACGATGTCAAAATGTACTTTCTTATTAAATTAATAAGATGACAATTTATAATGAACAGTTGGCAATTCTTAAGTCATATTAACGCAAACATGTCATTCAAACACACGAGACAGAACGTGGGATTCTTGTGGTATTTTGTTTCAAAATATTTTCAGCTCATGCAACAAAGCACAGCCGTGTTACAAAATGTAACGCTGGCTATCAATACACGTTAACATCTTATCTTGCCCTCACAATCTAACCGTATCTGTAGTTATACACCTTTTGAAATCCTGAAATACCTCTAAAATACCCTTCACAAGTATCTAGCAATTAGTCATTTTGGCAATTA
The DNA here is from genome assembly GCA_022818135.1 of Saxidomus purpurata. Taxonomy (NCBI): domain Eukaryota; kingdom Metazoa; phylum Mollusca; class Bivalvia; order Venerida; family Veneridae; genus Saxidomus; species Saxidomus purpurata. The sequence goes on along the minus strand of JAFMSR010000009.1, from coordinate 54,075,662 downwards.
CATTACAATTATATACTTCAATAATCACACGCGATCTTATTACAACGAGCTCTTATCTGATTACGCCGGTTTGGCAGGTTTAAAAGACAAATGTCAACTATTGTTATTGATTACAAAACATAAGAGTATCATAAATCAGTACACATGTAAATTATGATATAGCAAAAATAATGTGATGGGACCTTACCAGAGCTGATGTTTGCTGAGTGGTATTGCTAACTCTTGCGAAAGTTCCTTGAAGATTCTGTTGTTAATATTCTCTGGTCCTGCTGCTTTACCTAGTGCGAGTGATTTAAGTGTTGTTGTTACTTCGTTCTCTGTTATGTTGATTGAGTCTAGTTTTGGATGGTTATGGTTCAGTTATATACGTGGCAGTGTTTTGTTATTATCGTGGAGTTGCGTTTGTGATATAAAGAAATTATCAAGAAGATTAGCCTAGTCAATGTCTTATGTAACTAGAGTAACGTTATCATTCAGAATCTGTGCAGCTTTATTTGTTGTTGGCGATATGAATTGTTTATGTATTTTCCAGTAGTCAGAAGTTTTCATTTTATAGTTTATCTGATAGTTTTTGTGCTAAGTGTGTTTTTGCGTTTCTTAATAAATGGGTAGTTATGTTTCTTATTTATTTGTTACTATGGACATTGTCGTCTTGATTGATATACTATGTAAATATGGTTAAGTAGTTAAACCTGGATGATAAATGGCAAGCTGTACTTATTGTCGTTTAAAGTTGTTATTATATCCCTTTAAACGAAACAGTACAATGGCAATAACAAGAAATACGAACATTATGATGAAATACAAATTGGTACGATCAAATTTTGAAACCATTTATTTAGTATGCCTCACGCATTTCATTCTATCCGTGCTTTACTTTCATTATCAAATATTTTCCTGTACGAACTGAATGTATATGTTTTATTTCTGTCTGTGTTAGGTATACGTTCTCCTGTCTGAAGTGGTTGCTACCTCCCCTTTTTTTTAAAAAGTACTATTGAAAAACTCAATTGTGTTTAAAAAATACCTTGATCCAATTTGTTTGGATCTTCAACAATTAAAAAAAGGAGAGAGGGGCCGGTATCGTTGAATCTGTGTTCATACGTACTGATCTGATTATCGGGCTTGATGTTGCCGCTGATAAGAATAGTAACGCCAGGAATTTGCTCGTATACACACTAGTTTTTATGTGAATGTTTTGTATATTTATCAATCTTTATTTATAAAGTTACTTTTACTTTTGATACAATATATGACTATGAAATATCTTATTTGATGACTTGCTTCTCTTCTTAATCTATCGAAGGTGTAATGCCCATTTAAACAGTAGTTAGGTTGTTACATAACTATGTAACTTCTCTTTGGACGGTCCAGTAATAGATCATGTAACGGGAATTAAACATATGACTCTCAGTTAGTGAGATATTAAAGAGAAATCAACTCTAACCGCTCAGCCTAATAAATTTCTAAATAATATAAATCAAGCACGATTTCAAACGAAGACTCAAATATAAGTTTTAAAGTATTCCTAATAAGGCAATGTAAACAGTTTCGTGCACCTAACACGAAGAATTATATGGTATGTTACAAATATGAGATGATGTAATTATGAGAAGAAAAGAGTCTGTTCGTTTTTTCATAACATTTTGACTGTCAGTCCAGTGATAATATTGATAAAAGAAAATAATGAGGCCTACAACATAAGCCCTGAGAGTTGGATTGAAAGTAAAATAAACTTTTTGTGCTGTACCGATGTAAGGAGAGATCTATGGAATTTGAACTACACGGTAATGCATAAAACAGATGCAAATGATATGCAGCATATTCATTACAATATATCAAAACTGTGTTATTTACCTAGCAAACGTATCGAGTATATTCTTTTTCTCTCAAAATAAACAAACATACAAATCATTTTAAGAGGACAATCGTGTCTGTTCTAAATGTTTTGTAATGAAATCTTCTTATTACATGTAGTTGTAATTAATAGCATATGCTAAAATATATAAAGCATCTTACATATTTGTTTAAATGACTCCTTTTACTGTAAACATTGCCATACGTTTGTAAACTTTTAAATAATTCGGATGTATTTGTTAATGATTTTTGACAAACGTTTTACAATAGCCTGAATGGTATTTAGTACTCCAGAAGAGAAAATATTGACAATTTATTGTTCAATCTTCAAAAGAAATACGGAATTTAATACTTTATACAATAGGCTAAATGTTATTTAATACTTCAGAAGAATCGAGCCTTGAAATTTTTTGGTTTAGTATTCACGTAAGATATGGACTTTGTATTGATTTCTCGTCATATGAGACAACCGTAGATACGTCAAAGTGTGATTATATACAATTCATGCATCAACGAACAAGAATAATTTATAACGGGTGAAACATTAATTATTGTACAGTGTATAAAATTTACGCTACCTTGTCATATAGTTTGAGTCAGCCTGGTTAGCTCAATCGGAAGAGCACGAGACTTGTAATCTCGAGGTAGCGGGTTCAATCCCCGAGGCTGACCAATTACAATTACTAACGGTCTCTCGGATAAGACTTGAAAAAACCGAGGTGCCATGTATGGGTGCTATACACCTGGCATGTAAAGAACCAGGGGTGTCTATGGATTTGGGACGCTTTCTGTATCTTGCACTATCCTCCAAAACGTAAAATAACTAACCTCTTCTAGGGGCGTTTGTCATGTGAGAAACCAGTATAAACGATAAAACCCTTATATACCAATCCATATAATTTGTAAAATATGATTTCTGGATATTTCAAGAAAGTTTTCACAACTAATGCTTTAATTTTTATCAATATAAACAACGCAATTTTGCACAATTCATATATCAAAGTGCAGACATTTAGTATGTTCACATACCAAGGTCTCTAACCTTTTTTATTTTCCATTTTTATTTAGAAGAATGTCCCATAAATTGACGTTTTCAAATTGATTTCTGACAATATCTGCGGATTGCATAAAATTATACCAAAATATTTTCTGTAGCATCCTTGCATTGACCACTTTCAAATATATGCAATGGTTCAGGTCCAGCTCATACTGAGGCCGATGTTATTAAACTTAATTTGAAAAGTATTTAAACGGATTCTTATCAGGAACCAATGGATAAATGGTACCAGCCCTGCTCTGTAGCATCCTTGCATTGTCCCTTTATTAAACGCAAGAAATGGCGGGTGCTTACAAGGGACCGCCATTACTAGAATAGACAGTTCTTGTATTGTTTACACTAATTTTACCTCGATGCTTCTTGCGAGTGCAAAACGGTGTTTGTTTTTAGCGGAATTGGGGTTTCTTAATGTCAAAACGCGTCATAGCATCGTAATAGCGCAAACCAGAAACTAGTTCGGGAGCACTTGACGCTCCGAAACGGGGCACCCGACGATACCATAAAGTATGTTAGTGCAGTAGTGGGTGTATTAATAGTTTTAGTTTGTTTGAAATATGTTCTGATCATGCAAAAGAAATGGATAAAACTACACCCATGTTAGAAAGTATAGCTGGGTAATAGTACATGAACGTATCAAGTATTGGCTCACATCATATCTAGAATTTAACTGGATACGCCAATACATTCCCATAGCAGCTAACATTTCGAAAATCTTAAAATGCCTCTAAAATACCTTTTGCAAATATCGTGTTTTGTTCTTTTGTTTTTTAATTACATACCTCTATAATCATAAATGATCTTATTACAACGTGATCGTATCTGGATAGGCCTAGGTTTTGTCGGTTCAGAGGGCAAATTACTATTGTTATCAATTATAAAGCATCCAGGGTATCATAATTGAGCGAAGTACAAAAGACGAGCGACTCAGTTACATTTATTTGAGACTTCTGTCCGCTTTCAAAGGTAAATGAAATTATATTTTATTTTCAGTATGAGATTGCAAAGAACAAAAACCGTTTGTTATTTTTAATCAATAATGTTCACTTTAAAATGATCGGCGAAGTAGTAGCCACGAACCTAAAGGAAAGAAAATAGTCTACAAGTCGACATTTACAGGTACAGTTGTGTCATATATAAACTATTTCTGTGGTCCCACAAGCAGATAAAGCTTTTAAAATACTCACGCTTTTTACGAAAAACAGATACACTTTTATACAGCTAATTAGCAACCATAGTTTGTTTGGTTTTTTTTTAATATGAAGTAGTAGCCACGAACCTAAAGGAATGGAAAATAGTCCCTTTTTAACCAGCTACAAGCCGTCATTTTCCGAAACAATTGATGCGGTCCAACAATAAATAGATAAAGCTTTTCAAATAGACACGCTTTTTACGAAAAACAGTGAAACTTTTATACAGCTGATTTGCAATCATAATTTCATTGTTTTTAAATATGCCATAAAAGACTTACCTGACTGTGCAATTTAAAAGAAAACTGATTGCAAAGAAGATAACTGTTTTCTTACACGGACAATAAAAATAATGTGTACATTTGAATATGTTGATAAAGTTATTAAAGTAATATTTACGGGAAACCATTTAGAATTGAAACTTGCTCGGTGAACTGAGCCGCCTGTGCCAACACTGTACTCATTTCAAAATTTTCGCCCATTATGATTGATGCAATTGGGGATTGACACAATGTATATTCCTTTTAATTAAAATCGATGAGAACATAAAAGAAAATCAATATCAATACCGGCATGCACATTTAGTGGGATACATGTCAAATGTGCTTATTACAACACTCCTGGAAAAGATACGTTAGCAAATATTTGACTTTCACAAAATGTATGAATGCATACAATTAGAAGATAAAATATTTGCATATAACTCGTGTATGAAGGATATTAGTATTGATCTTTTTTGCTTCCGTAAACGTTTAATACACTGTACACTTTATATTTATACGCATAAAAACATTATCATTAAGTGCCGTAATTTCCAGACAATAGGACGCAACCTATAAGTAAAAAAAAGATAAAATTTCGAAGATGCTGCCTATACGGCGAAGCGACCTATACGGTGAAGCGGCCTATACGACCTTTTGTTTTTTAACGGGTAGTTTTATGCGGCCTTTACGACATTTTTATATTATCAACTGGAATTTTGAAAAAAGAAGGCCCCTCAGAGATTGGCAAATTTTCGTCCGTGCAATAAGATGGTCATTGGTTTGTATACAGCAGCATGCGAATATTATAGTCCATTTACATTTATTTTACGGGAATGGTTACAGAGAAAAATATCCAAGTCCAATACAACAATTAAACAAACCAAGTTGCCCAAGTAAAGATCTTATTGACATTTGTGTACAATTGTGTGACCTTATGCAAATTACTTTAGGTGCAATGCATGCCACAAACTTGCTCTATATATAATGCGAGTCAATTCGTCCTTTGGTCACATATCACCAGAATCACCACAGTTGTGGACCTTTACACAGTCAGAATTGGTGCACTCTTTAAGTGGCAAACATAGCTTCTCAAGGAATTGACGAGTTTGACACATCATGTCAAATGTGCTTATTATAACACTGCTTGAAAAGATACATTGGTCAATATTTTACTTTACTTAAAGAATCATTGCACAAATGTACGATTGCATACAATTACAAGATAAAAATATATGCATATAGCTCGTGTATGAAGGATATCTCCTTTGATCTTTTTTGCTTTGGTAACCTTTTAATATGCGGTACACTTCATATTTTTACGCATAATAACATTTTCATTATGTAATTTTGCTACTTGTTGATAGACATGAACTATATGAAATGTAGAACCAATATATTCAAGTCAATAGCTATTGACTGACTAATATTTTCAAGTTCAACTACGTAAATTATGTTTGATGAACAGATTAAGAAACATTGTAAATTCGATGATATTAATATGTGTAATGAATTAATAAAAACTATAAATCAGTTACAATCAATTACAATGATACACTATAACAATAGGCTCGTGTCTCAAGAAACACCCGTAATGCCACATTTACCAATTGGCACGAGAAAAGGGAGAAGACATGTATAATTACAGGTACCTGTTTTTCAATAGCTAGCATTTTTTCTTTAAAGATTTAAATGTGTGCAGCTTTACCTATGCATATTCGTGTCTTTGTGGGTGTCTGATTTCTTTTGTGTCCTGTTCAGTAATTAAGCGTGAATAAACATATTCTATAAGCAATACATTTGCTTGAACGGTTTTCAAATTGAAATTTGAATGTAAAGACTAGGTATTGTTTGTCATAATAATATCGTTTTAAAAAGGTATAATTTAACTGATTAAAAAACTAGGACCATAGTTTACAGACAAAATTAGGTAAGATCTTTTCTTTTGCTTCGATATATAACACGAGTATACAATTATTTTTACAACCCGACATATCGAATTACAATTATCAGAAAGGTGTGCGTGATCAAATGTATAAATGATTGTATAAATAACACTTGAATGATCATTTTAAATGCAGTATAAAAATTAAGCACGAATGAAAAAGAAGAACAAAGGAAGTTAAAAATGATAAAATATATTTGAATGTATTCAATATGCGTTAACTAGAATTTAGTTCATAAGACACGATTGCCCCCACTTTCTACCTTTGTCACAAAAAACCAGCAGATTTCCGAAACTTTGGTCTTACTCAGTGACAAAATTAACAATATTTTGTCTCGCTTGATGATATGTACATAAGAAGTTGGCCTTTTTTAAGGAGCTGCAAATAATCATATATAACAAAGTCAAGGGCTATAACCTTGTGCACAATTTCTCATCTCAATGAATATTTGTGTAAAGGTTTGTGACTCTATAGCATTTAGGTTAAGAGCAATGCAAGCCACAACTTGCCATATAGAATGCCTTAGTTATGACTAAGACAGCAGTAATAACTGTGATGTCAATTACATAAGGAGCAGTGCCTGTTACAATCTTTCCATAAAAAATGCCTTAACTTTGAATAAGTCAGTGTCCCTAACTAAAATGTAACAGGTGCAATATAAAAACTAAAACCAAGTTGCACAACTAAAGATCCTATGGACATATGTGTACAGTTTTGTGATCTTATGTCAATTGCTTGAGGAGCGATGTATGCCACAAACTTGCTATATTGAATACCTTAATTTTGATTGAGTGCCACAAACTTGCTATATAGAATGCCTTTACTTTGATCAAGTCAAATGCCATAACGTAGAAGTTACCGGTCTTAATTCTGACTGTGTCAAGGACCACAACTGTCCGTTTCTCGCAATGTGTTACCAAAAGATAAGTTTACTCACACTATGAAAATGTGTATGAGTGCATCGTTAAGCACATATTGTGCCTGAACTTTTCAATATATATACACAATAATTATATGTTACATGTGTCCATTCCGTGTCGTAATAATGGAGCAATGTACTACAAAAGTTATAATATAATGCAGAAAAAACTGTATAGGGATTACGTATGTGAGTTATGTGAATTTATTTTTGCAATAATACACAACATTGATTTGTAGCGTGCAAACACAACTTCTTTTTTAAGGACGAAAATATAATGAACTATTGCGGTATACAAACGTACATTGAACTATTTATAGGGTGAAACGAATTAGTATTTATTAAGCAGAACAAAGATCGCGTATTAATTCTATCTGCAAACACCTACAAAGATCAATTAGAGATTTTTAAAACTTGAATGCGACCCGCTGGTACCCTTATTGTGGTTATTATAGATGAATTGTTTAAACCATTTATTTTGAGTAAGATAATATCTTTTCGGTCATATTTATGATTAAAAAAGGAAGGTTAGAATATCGTAATCATATGCAGACAGAAAAAGATTAAGGCAATCTTGCAATCAACTACCGCTGCCATCAATTTAAATAGTTCTGTTAAGTGTCAGAATATTTCACAGATTACTTAATTATCTGTAACTATACATAATGCATAAAAGTGATAATATTATGGTCTGTTTGTATATGCTGATTTACGATATGAATAAAGTCGCATAGTTATCTATATCCATAGAAGCACAATTCCTCGTGCGAATAGACATTTTACAGCTTTGGTGAAAACAATTATTCTAAAACCCGATTGAAGCTGCAGATTTTTCATCGTTTTAAAGGGGAAGAACAAATCTTAATTCCGTCGGTTTGTACAATTTTCATTTCATATTTGTTAATTTAAAGAAACTAATAAGTTAACACAATTTTGTCAGTCTGTAAAATGTAACCACTTTTGGAGAATGTCATGAAATACAAGTCATGTACTTTAGTTTAGTCGGATATTTTAATAACGTAGAACAAAATTGATGGTTGTAACTACAATGTACCATACCACTTCTGTCAACTATTATTAAATTCTGACTAGGGGTTTTGGAGGTTAAGAGCACACAAAATTTTACTATCTTACGCCCTTGTGACCTTTGACTAAGTGACCCGTAACATGGACAATAAACAACTAGATATGGCACTTATCACTTCAATGAAGTATCATTAAATTCTAAATAGGGATTTTGGAGATTAAGTGTCCACAATATTTTACTATCTCGAGCCCCTGTGACTTTTGACCTAGTGACCCGAAACATAGACCATGCACGACTAGACATGGTACATACTGCTTCTCATTAAGTATAATCAATTTCTTTCCAGTGGTGTTTGAGATTTAGCGTCCGCAAGATTGCGTCTATAGACAGACATACAGACATACAGACAGAAAAGCCCAATCCAGTAACCGCAACCCTTATACTTTGTGGGGGGGTATAAAGAATATTGTTCACATGTATGAATAGCACCATTTGATTGCACACAATTTGAAGATGAGAGTACTTGCATATAATTCATGCATGAAGGATATGCCTAATCTCATACATATTTTACTTTTGTTTTAATAGCTGTACAATTGGCTTGCACATTAATACATACATGAAGGGCTTCGTTTTGGATTGCTCAAATGGATCAGTATCCTTAAAGGATAAATTTTAGAATTAAAACATCATGGATATACAACTTCCTCTAAATAGTCATTAAATATACCTTTCATAAAGAAACATTGGTTTGTAGAAGGCATGACTGTAATTATATGAAAATCAATGTACAGTAAACTCCGTATATATCGACTCCGGATATTAAGGTAACATCGCAGATAAAACGATACTAAGGGCCAGGGCCCGATAATTGTTGTTCTTAATGTTTAAGTGTAAAAATATACGGTTATATCGTACAGGTTAAAAGGAAATTTCGGATATAAGGAAGAATATTTTCTGGTGCAACAATGCAAAATGTACAGTAAATAATCGTATATATTGAACTGCATATATGTTCCGAAGAGTTAAAACATCTGTTGATTTTGACATTTTTTTTTTGCCGTCTGCAATGGATGTTATAGCGCACTTGTAGCTATTATTAATAAAGGTAAATCATTACCAATGTGTAACGTTATTGTAAACTAGTTAAATGAGAGTACAAACGTAATTGGTCGACTACGGTATTCAAGTGATAATATTTTACGTAAATAATTCTGAGCATTTATAGCAGGCAGACCTGATGAAATCCCATGTTGGGAAGAAATGCCTATTTATATTTCAAGCTCATGGAACAATTGGGTTAAAATCAACTTTCTTCAATTGTAATTGTTTAATGTATAATTGCCAATGGAAACACGAACCGTCTTCTTGTATATTTTATTAATCCATTCAAGTATATTACTTGGATATAGAGGGTATAGAAAAGGATAACAGTTACAGATCTTTATAACTCTTCAAAAGAATGTAGGAAAATCAAAATTTGATGGTTTGGATTTTATTACATTTGACAATAAAAATACCTGTTCGATATATATTTTAGTTCGATATAAATACATCGTTTATATGGAACTTGTTCGATATACGGTGTATGAAGGAACTTGGATATAAGACGCACACATTTGATAGGTCCCGAGGAGTTCGTTATAAGCGGAGTTTACTGTACCTTAAGAAGGTCATATTCAGAATAATTATATTGTAGTGTTTCGATTTGATTAGTTTATTTCAGAGTACATAAAGCGGAAGTGGTAAATATTCATGGTAACATTGAAATGATAAAAATATACTTAAATAATTGTGTGCATAATTATACGTGTTAATTATACTTATATGCTACCGAATGTGTATATGTGTATATGCAACAGATTGTTGAAGTTTACTGATGGGGTTATTTTATTCAGACTTGAACGCATACTGCAACGTTTATGCAAAGCCCACTTGTTATTGACAGAATGTTTTTTCTGTATAATGGGATGTACGTGTGTATCTTATACAAATGACAAACTGTACAGAGCAGATTTAAGGATGTTTTAAGTGGTCAAGTGTCTGACTCCAAATGCGTTATTATTAATCGATGTAATTTGTTATAGTAGTGTCTTATTTTTCCGTCTGTCATTTTCACAAATTTAGGCTGATATACATATTTTTATAACTCATCGAACATTTGCTTTAGCGGTTTACTGATTGTAATCTTAATGTATTTAAAGTATATGCCGTTCTTGTAATTATATTTTTTTATTAAGATATAACTTGTTAAATTTTAAAAACTAGAACCTTAGTTTACATACTAACATAGACAAACTCTTTTTCTTTTTCCTTGATTTATAACACTGATATTACATTACAATACATACATATTCGGGCAACCATCGATCAATATCAACATGGTCAAAGCTTAAAGGCTTCGCGTGAAAAGAATGGTTGAAACACTTGAAAGACGCTCAAATTGAATTAGTGTCGTATTAATTACAATCTTTATCGCCATTTTCAAGAAATAATCAAAGAACTTTAGTAGACTTACTTATAGCTTAAAGCAATGTGCACGGTTCAATAAATATAATCCAAATTTGCAATACAGAACCAAATACGCTATGAAATATAATGCAAAATGTACATTCGATACCAAAGGTTGTTTATGTTTTATAGATCGTCCAAGAAGATGGTTATACATGTATGTTTGTAACAAGTAAGCATCCTGAGAAGATTAAAGCCCATTTACATAACGGAATGGCATTTCTTATAATGATATAACAAAAGCGCAAACTTAAGGCAGATCAAAAGGTGCCGCATATTGTCATATTTGGATAAAACTTTATGTCATTAGATCGATGATAATCAACAAAAAAGTATATTAGTTGCAAAAGCAAACTATTACCAACGTTTTATCAAACTTGAGTATCTGTTAGTTCAGCTGATCACGAAATGCTCAAAGATGTATGTTGTATGTCGCTGCCTTGTTAATACTCTAGAGGTCAAAATTATACATCTACATATGTTCATGGAAAACTGGGTTAGCTTATTTATCAAAACTATCTTAGGAATCAAGATGGAGTCTATGTCAACTGGTCAGAATGTATAGAAAAGACTTGTCAATGTCAATATAGAAGCCATATTCCTAGTCTATACTGGATTTATTTTAGCTCGATTATTTAAAACGTTGTCGCATTTCGAGTTAGACTGAGGTCCTCTTCCTGGAAACACCAGTAATGGTGTCATATGGGGAGGTACGGTCGTGACTACTTTCTTGTTTTCAGAAATAATGTTATCAAATAAATTGACTTCTTAGTTTAAGGCGATGAACTTTCCAAAATATAGTTATACTAGATGTATGAAATAATACAGAAATAAGATTAGCGTTTGAAAGTGTGTATTAGATGCGAGATGCAAGTTCTGTAATGTTCAGCCATTCGCATCGCTTTTGCTTTTACCAATTGTTTTTATTTTTGTTTATTCTAAAGCGATAATCCGATACATCTCGATGCGAGTACTAGCAAGAAGTTCAGAAAGTTCGGGGTCAAAATAAGTCTCACGGACACATTTAAGAAAAACCTTGTTAACACTACAGACCGCATTTAAGTGACTAACATTTTTCTATAAAAGTGCAATTCTATTTCGTGATAAGTTACGAACTTGAGTGAAAACACCAGCACCACATATGGACTGGGGTTCATCGAACCTTACAGAAAAATAGAAAAACTTCACAGAACATAATATTTAAGCGACCGTTGAAAGATCTGGTCTCGGTTTAACGAAAATACTTAAGTAAATACTTAAGTACATATATACCTAGTTACAGAAATAAGCCCAGTGCTAAACTCAGTTGAGTAGGGTTTTTTTGTCTGTTTCTTGAGCATACTTAAGTCATTGCTCAGCTGGGTGAAATAATGGTCTCAACTCATGATATGTTCAACTGCGCAAGCGGTCTTCCAATAAAACTCTCCTGTATCGGAGGCTACTTTGGTAGAAAAGTACGGAATCGCTTTCAAAAGTGTCACACGTCGTCTTCAATGGAAAAGAAAAGATTATAAACTGGACGGAGGGAGAAAGGTGTTAAGCTCGCTTGCCAGTGAAATGACAAGAAGAATGTTTAACATTATATGAAATGATAAATGTATGCTGTAAGAAAACTTCAAATTGGATAATACCGAATGAGGATAGACAAAAAATACTCTTGCGTTGTCAGTATTTCGTGAATGAGTTAATGATTTAAGTAAGTAAATAATTAATATATATCAACATGATATGTTGTAACCTCCAAATTAATGTTTATTATAAGTGTAGAGTATTTACACTTTCTCGGCCAGTGAACAACAATCAATAATTCGAGTAGCATATTTATAAGAAAAACAGGGCTTAAGTTTGTTTTCCTGATACACATGTCGCAATATATATTTAATTACTATTGGGGACAAAATTGACAAATGGCCGGTTAGCTCAGTTGGAGAGCATAAGGTCAAACAACTTTGCAAGGGAAGGTTCATGGGTTCGAATCCCGATCAAGGTTCTTTTTTTTCTCAACATGTGACATTTGGCGCCTTCCGACTTAATAAAATTATTTATTACTACAAAGGTCTAGCTAACAATCGCTTTTATATACTGAAAATTGCGCCGATTATCTTTTTTAAAGATAGTTCTTGTTATATGGTAAGTTTCGTGGTACATTGGTTTGAGCCGGACTTTCTTTCTCAAATTTGAGGAACCCTTGACTTCCTACAATTACTGAGCTTAACTAAAGTTAGCTTAAAAATTAATATATAAAGTGACATTACCGTTGAAAGTTACCAGCATATCTTCAAATAAGGGGAGTGGTGGTGTAGAGGTTATGGTGTCTGCCGCTCATCCCAGAGGTTGCGGGTTCTAGCCCTACTGGGGCTACTGGACCGTACCTCCTCATACGACACTAGTACTGGTGTTTCCAGCAAGGAGACTCGAAAGTGTCTCGATAATTTACAAGCTTTCTTCAAAATCGAGTTTAAATAAATAAGTATAAACTTCATAAGACATAAGTCCTTGATTTGAACGCCTTAAGTAATTTACACTATCAAAGTTACATGTATAAACACATTTTATTCCCATTCAATAAACATTTTATCTTTATGGAATCTTTTTTTTTCTATCCTAGTCAAAACTTAAAAATCCAGCATTTCCATCACAAATATTTCATTTATATAAAAACTCAGCATAACAGATTTCTTACGTGTTTCAAATTTTCTACTATGGCTAAGCTTCATTCTTGAACTTCATTTGGAATGACCATTGCTAGAAATAATAATTGTAAGTGTATAAGTAAACACCAGGACGTACTTATTATTAATGGCATGGGAAATTATTTGTATTATTTTACATGCATTTTATATTTAGATTTGAGGATTGTTAACATAATGGGCGACGAAGTCTGGGATGAACATCAATTCAAAAATTGGGTCCGCGGCGCTAAGGGACTAGAGTTCCTCCAGGACGGATTGAAAGAATTTGTTAGCGACAAAGCTCCAGTTTGTCGAGATCAGCAATTACAAGGTATAAGTTTTTCGGGTTCTGTACCTCAGTGTAATCAATGTACTTCTCAGAACCTTTTACCTGACCATGCAAATGGGAAAAAGGCGTGTAACAAAGCCACTTGTATAGAACAATCATCGGGCAATTGCTTTGGAAGCAAACCTAAAGGACGCAGACAATGCCCTAATGGAATATGTAGCAAACTTTATGATGCCATTGTTCACGACCATCGCTACAGAAGTCCTTTATGGAAAGGCACAGATCCGATAGCATGGTGTTCAGATCCGTCGGGATGGATGTTCGCGAAGTGTTATCAAACAACGTCAGGACCTGCAACATCAGCGCACGATACAGATGCTGCTGGTCTACTTAGTTTCATCATCAACAGCCGATCTATGCAGAACTGGTTAGCGTGTACTCACATGGAATCAAAGAATATGTGCCTATTTCAACAGGTAAACTGTTTGATCTTTATGCTATGAAAGAAGTTGGCATGTGTTGGATAATGAGAGTATGTGGTTGACCATAGAGCTTTACTTACACTACATTTTAATGGTGTCTGCTTCATATTCTGAAAGGTTGACCACTCAGTACAGAGGAATATTACAAAGTGGTTTACATAAATGAACGTGTAAAGGAAACCTGTTACTCTTAAGGTGTGCGTCTTACTGTAATTTCTTTCCAATGTGTTCCGGACATTACACGCTCGTCTTTAAAGTGATCACCTCTTCGAACATTGGCATGACATTGGGAAGGCTAAACCTGATTATTTTTGTGGTCGTTCGATACATTTCGCTTTATCATGGAAGTTTTGATGCGTGCTTATTTGCTATGTTCGAATGTAAACTACTTTAATCAAATCAAAAAACAAATTAGCATTCATTGGTCAAACTAAATTGCGTTATTCGCTAGGGAATATGATTAGCCGATTCATATTCACAGTGTATTACATGTTTATTGTCTGTATTTTCTGGGAGTATTGATTCCATGACCAATCCAAAAAGATCATTCATGCCTTGCAGCTTCATATCTTTTAAATCAGCACAACATTGCAAGGTATAATATAAGGACTATATTACCAATTTGTCATTTTTTCAGGCAAGGGCTATTCGCAATGAGATCCTGCATAAAGCAAAGATGGAGCTTGACGATCAGACTTTGGACGGATATTTGGATATATTTATTGCGGTTCTACAAGACCCAAAGTATTTAGCGACAAACGCTGGGTCTCAGGATGCAGTACATAAAATAACTCAAGTATAGTTTATGTTTTGTCAACGCATATTGCTAACGGTTGATTAAAAATTATCTTGCAAGCGCATATGTACTGTACACGTTTTCTTTTTTGGTCTTTAAAAAGAATAAGTGAAGCATCGGAACGAAGAAGCCTGTATTTTAGAATACCTTTAGCAGCAAAAAAAGTGAACTGCGCTTTACATTTTGGGCATCTGTATCAATTTATAAGAAACAATTACTTAATTTTCTTTTTTATACCGCAAACAATTTTAAACCTCCAAACTGCTTCTCTATCAAAGCTCAACTCTGATCGAATTTTCTATCTGTGGTAAACATGTACTTTCAATATGCTCATGTTTACTTTAGCTAAAGTCCAAGCAAATACACATCAGCCAATGTGATGAGACGAAAACCCGCAAGATGCGTGAGGAAGCACTGTCCGAGTTAGACGAAAGAACACAAGTGGCATTGAGACAAGTTGAGGACGCAACAACTACAGGAGTGAAGGATGTTGATAAAACGAAAACGGACGCGATGCATAAAATGCAAAGAGCGAAAATCACTGCTTTATCAGATATGTGTCGGGAAAGAAAAAGGACATTACACGGAATAAAAACCACTGCAAGTATTGTTATGAAAAAGAAAAAGTCGGACGCACTGCATGTGATTGAAGAAGCGACAACTAGTGGGCTGTCGGATATGAACAAAACAAAAGCAGACGCAATGAAGGAAATGAAGGCAACGGCAAGAAGTGGAATGTCGGACTTGAACAGGAAAAAAACTGAAGCAATGCAGGAAATTGAAGAGGCGAAAACACATATGGAGTTCATTTACAAGAGGCAGCAGAAAGAGGTACTAGTAACTCACTTTAATGATAATAACGTTTAGGATCAGATTTTGCTTTGATTGCTTTCAAAACACCTACAAAATAGTTTGGATCCACTAAAGCATCCTGTTACTATGGTAACTTTAAGTCACAAGTTAAAACTCATCTTTATAAATGCTTCAATATTTGCTACTGTTCAAGAAACAAATAGTCAATTTATGTCATGTTAGGTAACATTACCATATTCATCATTAAGTGTGTCTGTTTAACATAAATTATGTTAAAAAATACAATTATGTGTAGTTAACTTGTCGATGGAAATGAATAAAGCTGCGCTCAACAATTTATGTGGCTTCCGCTGTTCAGTTGCTTGAGAAGACCTTGGAAGATTGGAATACGTACATACAATAATTTGCCATAATATTGGTGAAAAAACCTTTAAAAATCAAAGCATAAATCCTAAAGGAACTTTAGTATTATTTCAAGATATAATTCTTTATTTCAGATTTTCAAACCTGATAGAAGGCAACCTACTACTTCTCTCGATGAAAATGACTCTACGGTCATGTCAGGTAAAATAGTGTTGTATTTTTTCTTTTATTTCGCCTCCACCTTCGTTATCCTATTTCAACTGCTGCAACTGCATTACCGCAAGTTGTTGTGTCTCTTAAGGCCCAAGTACTGCTTATTCATTCGCAGTGATGACGTCATGGCATGTGCGTTATGTCCATTTTGGGTGACGTTTGGAAATAGAACCATTATTTATTAGGGATGGCAACGGATATCCGAATATTCGGTAAATTTTTCCAAAAAACGAATTTCAATTAAAATCTTAAATATTAACGTGTTGTTTTCATGACAATTTTTAATAAATTGCAATTACAGCCGTTAAAATTTAATGTCAGTTTACAATACCCGGTTGCAGTGGTGATGACACTTTCTGTAGTCAATCTTTGGCGGTAGACAAACGAGATTATGCAAACAAAAGAGTTTCAATTTCTAGGCGTGAATTGTTGAGCAAACATTTAGATTAAGCACCACTTATTATGCAAGTGTTTTAAAGTCTTGTTTACTTCGATACACGATGCAAACCATTGCAATTATGAAGTATCCTTTTGTAGTGCGCCGCGTGTAACAAACATGGACCAAGTTTACTAGAAAATATTATAGCTTTTAATTCAAATGAAAAACTTTTCAGGTTGTTCATAATTGCAGCTTTTATTCCCCAGTCCTATTACACCTCCTGCTGATCTATTGGTACTGGAAATGAATTTCCCAGGAAGTAGCAGAAAAAGAAAATATATGTCCGTTGAATATGAAGAAAATAGAAAATACCCGAGCTGCTTCGTCCCTGCCTACTACACTTCTTAGTAAATAAGGCTTCTGCAGTTCGATAAGTACTGGTAATATGATTTACAGGAAGCAGCAAATTATAAATGTCCGGTGGTTTACCTAGGGAACGACTAGTAACTGACCCTTTTCATCCGCGTAACGACTCTGTTACAGAGAAAACAAAACCGAAAGTACAACAGTCCTCGCAGAGTCAGCTCCCGTTATAACAACATTTTATCCTAATTTCATGGCACGAATCTTATAGCCACTAATTGTCTGACATAAAAGTAGGTTCTCGGGATAGAATATTAGCCCGGCTAAGGTTACTATCAACTATAAATTTATAATAGTAATGTAATAACGCAAAAATATGTGACAAATTGATCAATCAAAGCGCTGAAGACGCTGGATTTGTTTGTGTATTCAAAATATATGTCCTTTGTTTTGTTGTGACGGCTATTTCAGTATATAATCTTCATTAGTGAAGGCTATACCAGTTGGTAATAAGATATGAACAGAATGCAACAGTTATAAATCGTATTTTGGATCGAATTGTCTCTGTTTCTATTCCCGGTACACATAGACAGCAGGGGTTTTCACTGTACTCAACAAAATGTTTTCGAAGTAACGATGTTCAAATGTTTTACTGCAGTCATTGATATGTATTTTAACAAAATAGCTCATTTGATGCGTTTCAAGATAACGAGGTCTACAATCGAATATAGGGTAAATTGCCTTCTACTTAAAACGATCTACACCTATGAAATATAACAAATCGTTTAAACATCGACATTAACGATTTCTGCTTAAGGTGCCCACGTGTAGGAACAATACATGTACGTAGGCAGACTAGCTCGCGATCGGTCCGCAGAATAAACATATCAGTAATAAGGAAAGTTATAATTACGTCCCTTGCCGCGCATTGAATAAAATTTATGAATGGATAAAAGAGAATCTGTAAACATGCTCGTAAATATTCCTGACAGTTCAAAATATTTCATTCTTTAAAATGACGATCAGGGTTAGACATTTTGTTGTCACAGACACTCTGAAACATATGTTTTCTTTCCGCACAAGGTTTAAGAAATGACCGGCGGGTTAAGAAATCGGAACTATTTGTATAGGGTGTATATTTATAGTTAATTGTCCCTTATTTTTACGCATCATTGTAAAATGAAATACATCCCCGGTTCTTTTTCGAAAACAGTTACATTCGTTATATTTACAAAATTTAGCTGATGCTGCATGACTTTATAACATTATATATTTAAACAATACAACTTTCATGTCTGCAATGGCCATATGGTTTCAAATGAAGAATAATAATTTGGGATTATATGCTGACTGACGTGCCGGAGCTACTTCCAGCATTGGTACTTAATGAATAGGCTTCGGAAAACTGTATGTAAATTTTTTTTTAAGGCTAAAATTTGAAAACGTTTAAAACAATTGTAATGGCTGAATGTGTTTATCATACAACCACTTGAATGGCTGAATAGTAAAGGATCAAAAGTAATGCACAACTCGTTCAACATTGTCGATACGTGAAGTATCGTCCAATATTGGTTGATTAAACTCCGCCTTTTCTCAATTGTTTCGACAACAGCACTTTCAAAACGACCGACCGATACTAGTCAGTACTCTATGTATAAAACGTCTTGTGAAAAACAAAATAATTAAGTGATGACTTTAAGTGAGTTTGATCTAGATGTCCATCGGCCGGCCAAAATAAGAGTAAAACACACGACGACACGTACGTTTTATTCGAAGCCGCCAGGAGGCGGCGTCGGGTATTTGTGACGCAAATAAAAAAGTAGCCATGGACGCGTGTCTATGAATAACTTCGTGAAAAATTAAATTTTTACACGTATTTTTTCTACATTCGTGACCTCTGCGGCATAAACTTTAATATGTACCCAAACTTAAAAAACAGATACGCAAATCAAAATCATGTCTGCAAACTAAAGTCCTTAGTAAATACAAAAAATAGGAAAATTCAAAATAATACGATGAAAATCACACTGAATATATTGTTCAAAGAGTGCAATTGTAAAGAACTGAATAAATTCAATATAAATAACAGATGTTATATTTTATATAGTTTATCTAATTCATATAAGTAGTATTGATAATGAATACAATTCATTCTATCATTTACCGTTTTAATAATAAACAGAGAAATATAAATTTCTTTTAAGGTCCATTACTAAGACCAAATTGAATTTTCGTTTAAATCTAGAATTGTAACAGGGAAATACAGTTTGAAGCTGGCATCTAAAACTTTGCAATCGCCGATGAGTATTATCCTGTTTGAAATACTTCTGCAGAAAATCAAGTGAATGTTTTTGTATTTGCTTAATTTGAGCTGTGTGATCTTTTTGTCCTTCGGAACTTTCACTTTATTGCATGTTGTAACAGTCAGAGATATACGTTGCCCATTATGAGAAGTAAAGTTCTTTCAACTATATTTCAAAATTGACATGCTTGTTCATGTTCAACTTGTTTACAACCTTTAAGTGGAGACTTCTTGAAAATAACAAGGATATTTGATAACGGTAAAACCTACTTTCGTTTTTAAAAAGGCAAAATATAATTTACATGTATTAAGTCTTTTGTCAAACTTAAATTTTCAGCACAATATGGTCACATTTGATGCAGTATGTCATATTTTTCCTTCTGAGAAGACGCCCGTCACAATTCCAGATTTAAAAGAAAATTCTATTTGGTCTTAGTAATGAATCTTTAACAAAATCCATTCTGGCTGAAAATAAAGTAGCCAAAAATATCATTCTATACATACCGATTTAGGAAAAAGATTTCACATTTGAGTGATATACCGGTTAGTATATCACTGTGTGGAGTGTAGATGCGTAGTAATCTAATCTAAACGAAGGCCGAAGGCCTGTGTAATTAATTACGAAGCATCTAAACGATTTATTTTACATCACGTGAATTCATTCACAATAATACAAATCCAAGCGTATTATAGCATGGACACTCATAGATGTTGTGTAAAAATTACATGGGAGGCAATTTCAGCAGTCATAAATAGTTCCGGACGCCTAGCGTGATGTACTTGGTAGGTATATCACGCTCAAATCCTTCTTTGCCTATATAGGAAATATTTTCAATGGTGTTTCAATGGTGTTAGAATGCGAAGCAATACCGGACATGTTCGGCTCACATCACAGTCTTACTTCGGTCCTTTAATGTAAAGGGCAGCCCGGCGGAATTTTTTTTAAGTTTTATAAATAAAGAACTTGTATAACTTGATGAAATCTTATATAGTAAAATGTAATTGTGATATTTTATACTACATTCACTCA
Organism: Saxidomus purpurata; assembly: GCA_022818135.1. Lineage (NCBI taxonomy): Eukaryota > Metazoa > Mollusca > Bivalvia > Venerida > Veneridae > Saxidomus > Saxidomus purpurata. The sequence goes on along the minus strand of JAFMSR010000009.1, from coordinate 54,055,196 downwards.
TTTCAAGTAGATAACAATGTATATATGAATCTAATCAAGTAAAAGAAATCTTTGGCGGCGTCTTTTATGTCTGCATTACTTTTTTGTCTTATAGCTTCTAACCCGAGCCAAACTTGAAGATTTTGGGCCAGAGCTATGTTTATGTTAAATAACCATCCGAAAACCTATGATTATTTGAACAATATAATTATTAAGAAGCGTTGTTTGATTTACAGGGAATTTTGAATAATTATCAAATGGTAAAGTATGTTAGTTCCAAGTAAGACACTATGTAATGTACGGCAATCTTTTATTTTATTTAGATAACAGTCCACATATTCACTGAGAATTTCACAACGATTTACACAAACTCCAAATATGTTTAAGGGTCACAAAGAATTGAAAATGTCAAGTTATTCACTAAGTACACACGATTCGCTTATTCAGAAAGTATATGCTTTTGACTGTGTGTTTTTTCGTATTGGCTATTTAAAGACATCTGAAGTAAAATCACTACATGTATTTTCACTAAATTGACTGAAAAAGCTTTGTTTATCTGAATATAACTAAAAAACGGTAAAAGTCAATAATAGAAACCCGGGATAATGTTAATGCAAATCGTTAATTCTTTCCATTGACAATAAGAAATAAAATTGATATAATAAATTGTTGCACTAGGAGACAAGAACACATTTTTCACATTAAATTTGGTGTTTCTAGTAGGGTTGCTATTAAATTTAAAGGGACATACCCTGCAACTAGCAGGTGCTAGAAATGAGATAAACGTACTGAATATAACAAATAAATGCAGCTTTCAACAATTGTTGACATTCCAAAAGTTCAGGTTTGTACACTTTATGTCAATATTGCGACCTTTTTCTACAAATCGCTGTCCACGATATGAAAGAAGCGTTTACCAACGTTTGACCGAACTACAAAACGTATGATTCCCGCAATTTTACCGATATGTCCTTGATATTTTAGCTACCATGGTGGAGATTGGTGGCAATCATTTCGAGTAGTGCGATAAATAATGTTTGCAGGTTCTAAATCGCGCCAGTTTTACGGTTGTGCCTCTTTACATGAACAAACTGTAATAAGATAATCCCAATCGCTCTAAAAGTAAGGTTTTTCTATAAATAAATAAAGTAATAAAATAATTCAAAATGAATCTATTGTGACGTCATCGCTGCGGATGCACATTATTTGGCACTAGAAAGAGGTCCATACAACTACCGCACTAAAACACTTATCCACACAAATCAAGTAGTGCTAATTGGAGTCATTGTGCTTGTCGTATGTTTGTTTTCTTTCTGTGCAATTCATTTTTTGATTTGATTTGATGAGAATTTTATCAAGGTCCGTCCCAAAGAGCATGTATGTTAGCTTGATATTGGGATGAGACCCCGGCATGTCTCCCATCATGCCTAAAAAATAGAATTTTGAAGCCAAAAAATAGGAGAAATTTATCTGACTGCAATTTCCAGCCAGTATAGCAAAAGGTTGAATTTGATTGGTTGCCAAAGAGTAAGCCAATCACGGCGACCAATGAAATCTGAGTGTGATTGATTGTGCAATTCATGACATATATTTCCCTTTATATAGGAAGATTTATCTGATTTTGTTGATTTATGAAAAGGTGTTTATCACAATGTTTGAAATAGTATTGGTATTACTTTGATCCAAAGGTCAATAAATCATCTGTAAATAGTAGATGATTGTGAAACATGCTGACACCCGCATCCTTGCAAAGATAGCCATTTTTGTCAAATTTACACAGATACGATTTTATTAATGAAAATATTTTGAGATTTAATTTTAAATGAAAAAAAAGGTCACTAAATGTGTTGAACACATCCGTCGTGGTCGGGACACAGAAAAAGAGCATGCATGTAAATATAAATGATGAAGTTTCGTTGAAATTCGATAAAACATTATTGAGAAATGTAAACAAGTACCACGGACAAACTATAGGTATGAAAATACAGAATAGCCTGCAGTCGGCAATTTTGAATACGATCAAACAAGTTGACTACGCATTTCCGATATACCATAGACATCAGACTAGCGTTTATCAAGAAAATGCAAATTGTATGTATGAAACGTGCAAAAGAGCCGCTTACTTTGGCAGAAATTAACACATGTTTGGCATGCAAGATGGTGTTACAATAATGCTAGACGCAACAAGATTTACAAAAACTCTACATATTCAGTATAAAAAGCTCAAAATGCTCGAGCGGCCGGTCGGTAATCAAAAGTTAAACGATATGCGTATTTGCATACATCTTTATAGTTGTTGCAATCAATCAAAAACTTGTAAAGACTTTTACTCACACATTTTCAAAGCATATAAGGTACAGTAGTCACCAGTCACTTTTGTATTGTTTTAAGTAAGTTCTTGTCATTTTTGACATTTTGAAACCGTGGTGTTTTCAATTAGGAAAACCATAATTTTTCACACCAGAAACCATTGTTTGTTCTATTTTTAGTAAATTCGACCCAAAATGCAATCCCAATGTACATCTCCATATAAGCTATCTACACACAGTACCATTTTCATGGCCATACCTCATTCCCAATAGTCCGTCTCTTTATCCGTATGCATTTCTGTTTCATAGGTATATATCGTTCATCAAAGACAAGAACATTTCTTTGATCAATTTCTCTAACAATGAGTTACGGAGAGTAGGTGTTAGTGATTTTAATTTCCTTTTCAGTTTTCTCTGTGAGTAACGGATAATAGAAAGCGTTTCACTATAGACCTAGGAATAAGCACATTCAATTTTGTCCAAACAGGTACCGAATATAACGAGAACTTACTTGGTAAATATGAAAGTTTTGCCAAATATCGAGTGTTTTCGCCTTCAACATTATATTATTAGTGTAAATTGTCAGAAATGAAAACTTTTGATAATCAGGCACATACTTAAATCATTTCTCTGTTTTGTAATATGTCGTTATAAAGGGATGCAGGCGTTTAAAGTTGACAAGGCTTATGAAACTGGCTTACAGGAATGACAGTTTATGGGTTTATGCCCCGGAAACATCACGAACTACAGTAGCATGTTTCTTTTATGCACATAGTCAATTATCAAAGCCTGCGCATCCTGCTCCGGTCCATCAAATCCTGCACCATCAAAATCTCGCATACATTTCGATCAGATTAGTATTTCAAACAAGAATAGTCATATTTCAATGAATACACATGCGTATAAAACAAATTAATTGACAAAATGGGAAATGATCTACGATACACACGATAATTTCTATTTCAACAACCTTTCTAACATACTTGTTCGCATGAGAATTGTCATAGCTCATTCAAGTTTTATTACCTTTCCCTGAAACTTCCTGTGCTTGTGAAAGAATTACCCACACATGGTAATACATTCCGCTTTTTAAGTACAGCACCTGAAAACGTTAGGAAAACCAGAACGTGAGCTCATCTACCTTTGTGTCAGTAATGTTGGTTTTCTGGAAGCCCGCACATCAAGCGCCCATTCGCATCAGCGGTGTCGGATTTGCTGGTTCCTCTCCCATGATTCTCATATTCAATAAACTAAAGAAAAAATCGGGCTCCAAAAATGTGTTACTTATATCCAGAATTTCGCTGAATCCCGTGTGTAACTGTGACCTTGGGAGAACTTTGCCGGGAGTCGTTTGTAATACATCATTATACGTGTAGTATGGTCATAATTGTGGGAATACGGTCCATGCACAATACCAAGTCGCCAACTCCCAAGGTCAATTTCACAATTAGAGCTCAAACCCTTTCACATGGTGTTACATAGCAAAAGTTCCTGTCCTCACTGTAATTTATACACGCAAATAAATTGAATTTGTATTTGCATGTACATGCTACATATACCTGGGAAGTGACTGGGTGTTGTGCATGAGACACCCTCATCACATCGGTAACAATTGTGTAAACTTACAAACAAATCGGTTTATGGCTGTGGAAGAAACAAAATGGAATGAAGTAGTGTTTGAACCCTACATGTGACCTTAACCTTGGGGTTGGTTGCTTGTTGTTGCGCATGGCGCACACTGTGTACGATTGCATAAAGTTATATCAAAATCGATTTTTGCATGTGGGAGATACAGGCCGGAGACGAAAGTTCATGTGGTAGTGCTTGAGCCCTAAGTGTGACCTTGACCTTGGGAGTATGTGGCTGGTTTTGCGCATGACCTTGTAGTATGGGTTTCCATTGTGTGCAGTTATCAAAAAATCGGTTTATACGTGTGAAAGATACAAACCGGAAATGTCAAATTGAGTTAACAAGCTTAGTGATATTTTGTCCAGATTTAACTTGAAATGATGACCGTGATTTGTATTGTTAGTACATGCCGACGTCAGCACATTGACCTGTTATGAATTATAGTTTAGATACATGTATTGCCACTCTTAGACGAAGGGATTACAGACGGTCCTTTCCTGACAGAACACAACGTATAACTATCTAAATCTCCATATTAAGGACCTCAAATGATTTTCACCCATAACATCATCTTGGTATCAACAGTATTTATGCTATACTGTTGTAGAACATTCATCACCATGTTTTGTAAATGCTAATACTTGTTATTGAATTATATTCCGTTTTCTTGTAAAAAGCAATGACAAGATATTGTTTTCTAAGATACTAGCATCAGTAACAAATCTGAACTGTGTTCTGGACTTAAGATATTTTTGTTCACGCGCATATTTTGACTTCTTAAATTGTGGAAGAGCTTTTCACAAGTGTCTAGTTTTGTGTTTTACTCAGACATGTACAAGTAATGTACATGAGACTTACCCAATAAAGTCACCACTTATTATTTATGATGCGAAACGCGACAAAAGGACCCTTAGGGGTAAATTTTTACAAATTAACTTTTTCATATTTTCTGAAAGTACGGTGTTTCAGGAAAATGAAAATGTATATTTCATTGAGATACCTATTTTTTTCGTTTTAAAGACTGACTATCAATGCTGCAAAATTACGTTTTAACGTGATAACGTACGTCTTTGTTCAAATGCTGTCTCCTCTTATCCGTGTGCTTTGTGAAATATACACTCAGCAGCCAAGTATATCTTATTTAAATAATTGAAATAATATAAATCATTCAAATCTGTCACCTCATGGATTGGTGGTATTGTTGTTGTCTCCATGGCAACCACAGATAAAATCCTGTTGCGTCGTTGAACTCCAAATATAAGACACTTTTTGGTGTTTTGATATATTTTGCATTTCACAGAAACGTATAAATCAACAATACATTGGCTAGACTGTTAACACATTCATATTACTTGCATTATGTAATTAAATCTATAACTCATATTGCTTTTCGAACACAGTAATTTACGCTTATTATGAAACTGATAAAATCTTCCATGTTCGTCTGAACCTCGTGTAAATATTGCCACCTGCAGCATTTCAAAAACGTTGCACTTCGCGCAATCGGGTACTTGAATGCAACACAAAAAAGAAGCACACTGATGCACCTGCATAGTACTCTTTTAGCACAGACACATGTGCACATTTTGGTTTTAGTTAAATTTTATAAAAATCATAAACAATGCATAACGAAAGCGCATACATATATATTTAAACGACAGGTAAAGTTTGAAATTATTTAAATCTTGGACTTGTAAATGATATACAATAGACTAGCCTAAGACAGCCATTATCAGAGCTTATACTATTAAATAAAAATGATATCTTGAATAGCTGAATAATGGTGCCAGTGTCCAATTTACATCTCAGTCCTTCGTGAACAAGCTGCCATATTCTTCAACATCAACAGGCGGACATTATACATCTCTGTTTTGCAATTTCACGAACGGTCTGATGTTTTTGTAAGGGTATTCTTTCATTGCTTAAATCTACAGCATGTATGACTTGTGGACAATTCACATCAAAGTCTTTAGCCGTTTGTTTCAATATTTTGAGACATGGCTCTTCCACGTCGTCCGAGGACTGTTTAAAAAAGACAAACCCAGGCTGTACAATGTTGAGTCGGAAATAATATAGTATATCCGAATGTTTTCAGCGGAAGCAGCGACTGAGAAATGTTTTCCTGTTATACCATTCGAATGTGTGCTCCACTTGTGTTGTTTTACATCTTACGCCTACATTTGACCGTGCCGATTGGTAAACAACGCTCTCTAATTCATCTATCATATCACCGTCAGATCTAAAATTAAAAAATATATGTTATTTGGTTTTTGAAGTGGTATATGAGGATATATTACCCACCTAGACTTATATTACCCGAGCCGGGTACTATATCCCCATATATCACGCTAAAAAACAAATAACAATTTTATTACCCTTCCCTGTCTTAAATATTGAAAGATTCCGTTTATGTTTTATTTATTTAACGGCTGAATGTAAGCAGAGCTTCAAATCCCCTTATGATACCTCAATGTCACTTCGTGACGTCACAAAACAGCACGGACTTATACTTTGACGTAGCGTACGCGGCGAACAAGCTCACGATTAGCATGGGGTACAGTGACGGGATCATGTCAAGTGTATATATTAACGGCTTGCCAATCAGAAGTCCGTTAATTTCATGGAAGGGTAATAAAATATTTATTTTAGTTCGATTACGAAAATAACTCCTGTAGCTTTTTAATCGTTCTCGAACACTCATTCCAGATGTCATCACGCTCGCGAGTGAGAGGAAACGAGTTTTTCATCGTTGCTACCAATTTACAGCTGGGTAGACTGAGGCACGTGTGGTATTGATCAGTGTATTTGCCTATGGACACACCTCGTGCTCGGGCTAGTTCGAACCCGGAACCCGGAGGCGAACGCCCTAACCACTGAGCTAACGAGGCTCACACAATATTTATTCAAAAATGAATAAAATAAGTCAAACATATTTGTTTCTTCGCAATAAAATACCACTATAACAGAGTCCAATTCTTATCGGAGCGTCATCATGTAGAGATAGGAGCTTCTTCTCGCGAGTTCGAATCCCGCCATCAGAAATTTAGTGTCATATAAATAAAATGACATAAAATCTTACATCTTGGTTTCTCCCACAAAAGATTGATTTCACCAAAACAGAGCTGCTAAAAATTATTTGTTTGGTTTTGCATTTTCATTATTGAAATGGAAGTTGTATATTCTTATTACTAACCATGATGTAAACATGTAGTGCAAAAAAACACATGCGCTTTTACCTAGAAAAAGAGATACTGAGAGTTTGCACTTTTCTATAGTTCAAATTTAGCTCGCCATGAGTTTTGCATGGCTTATTTGCTTCTGCCCAAAATGGCATTAAGACTAATGCATGTGAACTGCGGGTAAATAACACTTAACACATAATGTTATCAGACGTCTGTCCATCAATACAGACGTACACAATGTATATGTTGGTATTGAAGAATTAAGTTCCTACATTTTTTCATACATGACTGTAAGGCGGCAATTTAATAAGTGGTTTTGTGCCTTGTAAATTGTTGACTAAATTGTTAAATTTATTCGCTAATGTGCACCGAATACAGGATTTTTGCAAGAGGCCTGTAATAGATTTTACATTCCATGCATTTATGGAAGCTGCTTCAAAACAACAAACAAAACATATTTACAGTTACATAGATATATTCTCGTAACAAAAGATTTTGGAACCGGTATTTAACACCGAAAAACGACGTTTTTGAAAGAAAATTTTTATGAAGCATAGGGTTGTGCGATGGTAGAGTGGTTATCGACCTGGATTACCAATTAAGAGATCCACGGTCCGAATCCCGGCTTGCACCATGGACATTTAGAAACATTTTCAGTGTTTGCCACCCATCCAGATATGAACTGGTTAGAAACCCGGGGGTAGTCCCGTGCAGATAAGTGCTATACCGTCTGGCACGTTAAAGAGCAAAGGGATGTATACGTTAAGAGCTAGTGTCTGGTACCCGGATTCACTTGTGTCATAATAGGGCACATACTCCTATAAATATTCATCCGGTTTATATCTAATGAATAAACAGAATCTGTGAAGAAAAGGCAAGGGTGAGTGCAAAAACTAGACTTCAAAAATCGAAAACGGCAAGGGATGATCACAAGTATCAATCGTATACAACAAACACATCTAGTGCCATTGAGTTTGGTTTAAGTTAAAGTCCCAGGACCACATTTTCTTATTTTATTAAGGAAGTCAATTAATCAATAAATGACAGAAATGACCATTCTATGTACCAAAAACATTCCTAAAGTTGCTTTTTAAATCGATAAGATTTTATTAGAAACATAGCGCAGATTTTTTAATAGGGCTTTCTGGCAACTCTTTTTCTTTACGAAGACGCATACGTCAATATTGTTTTATAATGAATAGAACGCGGTTATATCATTATCCTATCAGTGAATTTAGGTTACTATATCAGAAAACTCAAAGTGATCATGGGACTTTAAGTTCGTTTGATATTGTACACTGTATTTTTCAAGTATCTGAGTCAAGTTGATAATCTACGCCAATTTGAATACCCCTAGCTCGTTTGCTTATGGTTGACCTTCTCCAAGTAATCTCCGTGAATAATAGTTTGTCAGACCCATCAAATTATTTCAGAACAGGACATTGTGTGTAGATCTACTGTCTTATTACATTTATAACTACTTTTTATCGTAGAATACTCGTGTATTATATAATACTTCAATTTAAAGCTGCTCGCTCTCAGTTGCCGTTGGAAAAAATGACATACTAATACATAAATATAAAACAAAAGGCTAAAATCAACGATAGAAAAAAAATCTAGGTAGAAATTTGCCAAAGTCGATTGAAAATGCTGGTTGAAAGGCACCGTTACACAATATGTTTACATTGTAATTTCAAAAGCGTTTGCAACGCTTTATTATTTGGAAGCGTATTATTTCAAATCTACAGATATACGTGACAGGAATTTATACTGGAACCTTTTTATATGACTATTATGTTCTAAAATATGTTATTTTTGTACAGTTTGAAGAACTTTATTCCTTGCATATCGGATCGGCATTTCCGGTGATTTTGTGCATGCTGGAAAAACCGGTCTGGCACCCCTCCTATGCCAGACGACTCTCGTGAATCACTTCTGACGTAACGTTATAAACATTGTGACGTCAATTTCCCAAACACAACGTCGGAAAATCGTTTGTTTTTCATGATAATTCATCATTTTGATCAGTTTGCATTAAGAAATCTACTTTAAAATGCAAGACGGCATGCAAGAAAAAGTTTCCATCATGAGACACTTGGCTCAGATTAATAATTTCTGTCATGAGCACGAGGTTCAGATCGACGGATATTTCCATTTGGCTCAAGCAAGAAATATCAGTACTTACGGAGAGCGTTCAGTTACAGATGGTTAGACTGTGAACTTTTGCTTAATAAAGATATAATGACGAAAGAAGCCATTTTAATTAAAACGTCAGTCAGTCAAGATATAATTACTTCCAATACATGTATAGTTACTGTACTATCCATCTGCATCAAGGCCACACCACTGGGAGGCGCTCTGATCATGGCCCACCCTATTCCAAAATAGAAATGATGTTTGAGCAGTTAGCTACATTCTGACACCTGAAGTGTGACCTCCTTTTGCAAAAGATATAATGCCTCTGTAGCAGTAATACTACTGACTATGGGCAGTGTGGCTAAACAGCAAACAGATCATGATCTGCACTAGTCACAAAGGCAGAATATTGAAGTCAACATTGTAAATAGTTTTTTTTTTCAATTATTCCTATAGAAAGCTACCCCCGGAACCAACACGATTTTACAGGTTGACATTTTTGCCTTCTACGTTGTGCTAAGTATTACTATACTGACCGGCAAAAGAAACGCAACTCTATCAACTAACTTGAAATTTATTATATCCAGTGAATTTTATAAAGAATTCGCCTGGAGCAGAGACATAGAAGAAATAATGAATGTCTCTGAATGCATTAACAAATGGTAAAGTTTACTACTTAGCAGACACGTTGTAATGAAAATATATTATACGCCATCGACACTTTTCTGTAAAACGTAAGAAAATGAAAAAAACAGTTCCGTTCCTTAATTGTGCCTTTGAGTGTATTTCAGACTGTATAATGATAGTTTTAAAACTTACTTTTAAGAATGGAAAATTCAACAACAACACTTTATTACAACAACGTATTTAAATAATCATTATTATATAACGTTTCGGCGAAGGCCTTCGTCAGAATTACGAACAGACTGCAAAACCAACGATGCAAAATATCTTATAACATGTAAAAAGCGCAATATGCACTTACGTATATATAGGACAAACTGCACACGCATGAATATCCATCATTTTAATATTTGTAATTTTACTTACCCTGCGTTTGATACACAGTTGCAGCACATTTTAACTCTGACGGGCATAGTCTAAATAATTTTTAATTTATGCCCATTGATATTGTTAAGAATAATATTAAATGATAATGCAAAGAAACATGTTGGATATAAGCTTGAATTCTAAATCACTATATGGTATAAATCAATAATACTTTTTGTACACTCATGTATGTATTTTGTGTGGGCCTCGATAGCTCAGTGGTTTGGGCGTTCGCCACCGGAACGGGAGATCCTGTCGAATCCCAGCCCGAGCACGAGGTGTGTCCTTGGGCAAAGACACTGATACATCAATCCACCCAGCTATAACTGGTTAGCAGTGATGAAAAACTCACTGCCTCTCTCTGGCGAGCGTGATGACATCTGGAATGAGTCTTCAAGAGCTTTTAAATACGCTACGGAGCTTTCTTCGTAATCGAACTACAATAAATTCTTATAAAATACAAAACCCACACATGCTGCCAGACGATAACAAAATGGAGAAATAAATGGCGTACTAGTTATAAAGTTGTTAAAATTCCAGTCGTATTCAATACAGATAAAGTTACACTAATACGATAATACCCGGATGTGCGTACCCCTGCTAAATTCCATGAACACGGATGCTGTGTTCATGTGTGTTTCCGGTCTCCCAACTCTTTTTACATGAAAAAAGGGATGTACTCAATTTTAGTGCAAAAAGGACAGTAAAACTAAACAAGTAATGGTTAATTTCGCCGGTAATAAGATTTTCTTGGTAAAATCACGGACCTATACATGTATATAGTCCCGTGATAAAATAAAAGCTACTTGTAATCTAAAGTCCAAAGTGTTTATGGGATTAAAAATTAATTTTAAAGAAGGAATTATTGATGTAACAAGCATGTTATACAAGGCTGTTACAAATATGTTACTTGGAGATTACTTATGTTACGTTCATCTAAAAGTGTGCCCTGACATCTTTTAAATGTACATGTAGTAACATTGGACAAACCTGTATTATAATTTTGTTTAAAAACAAGAAGTGTTGGTGTAACAATGATGTTACATACATGTTACGTGGAGATAATTTATGTTGCATGCATCTGAAAAAATGTGTCTAATATATATGAAATATTACAATGTTACAGTAACATGGGATAAACATACATTATATACTTATTGTAGAAATGGAATCAGTGATGTCACTGGGATGTTATATACATGTTACGTGGATGTTACACATGTTACATGCATCTGAAAACGTGACTTAATATCCAGAGATTTATTAAATATGCAGAACGAATACTGTAAGGGTGGCAACTTTTAAAGCACTACAAATTTGACGCATTTAGTCCAAGTATTGAAAAAAACGGACATTAAAAAACACTGCACAAATACTAAAATATATTGACATTTCAACGCGACGTAACAAGCGCATGCTTCATGCTTCCACCGCCTCGAGCAAATGTCAAGGTCGCACGTTGAGAACAAAAGACATAAGTTTATATTTTGTGTCTTAATATCTCCTTCACCTGTGGAAGGTTTCTCATGTAACTTGGGTAAAATGTTCACCCCACCGCAGTAGCGCATTGGATTTGTGATAGAAATGTCGAAAGTTCAAACCACACTCGTGCATGAAATTGCCGAAAGCTTCCTTGAGCGTACACCATGCTGATAGTATTGATGATAATTCTGATGACGATGATAATAGTGACTGCTGGTGACAATGATGATGATTGAGAAAAAGGATGAAAATGATGTTGATGATAATTATTTATGACTAAGTGACAACGACAATGATGATTGATTAATTTCTGCTGTATAACGGTTGGTGACGATGCGATGATAAACAAGATGAATATAAGTCCCTACATTAGCCTTCAAAACTTCAAAATTGTTTTATCTTTTATTTAATTTAATTGCTTTTTTAAGCTTACTTACACAATGGACTCACAGCAACTGTTTACTGCTACTGGTACTGCTGTGCTATTGATACTTTAGTGCTACGGTTGTGCTACTGCTATTGTTGCTATTGTGTTACGGTTGTGCTACTGCTATTGTTACTATTGTGTTACGGTTGTGCTACTGCTATTGTTACTATTGTGTTACTGTTATGCTACAGCTATTGTTGCTATTGTGTTACGGTTGTGCTACTGCTATTGTTACTATTGTGTTACGGTTGTGCTACTGCTATTGTTACTATTGTGTTACTGTTATGCTACTGATACTGCTGTGCTACAGTTGTGCTACTGCTACGGTTGTGCTACTAATACTGCTGAGCTACTGTACTGCTGAGCTGAACTGCTGAACAACTGTCGTGCTACTTCTGAGCTACTGCTACTGTTGAGCTACTACTGTGCTACTGCTGAGCTATAACTGTGCTACTGCTCCTGCTGAGCTACTGATACTGCCGAGCTATTACTGTGCTACTGCTGAGCTACTGCTTCTGCTGAGCTACTGCTGAACTACTGTTGTGCTACTTCTGAGCTACTGCTACTGCTGAGCTACTATTGTGCTACTGCTGAGATACTGATACTGCTGAGCTATTACTGTGCTACTGATGAGCTACTATTGCACAAGTGCTACTGCTGAACTACTACTAGTGCTGAGCTGCTGCTACTGCTATGCTATAGCTGTGTTACTGCTGTGCTACTGCTGAACTACTGTTACTGTTACTGCTGTGCTACTACCAACTTCACGGTTCCTACTGCTACTACTGCTGGAATTGTGCTTGTTATAACGGCATTTGCAAAATGTAGTACAGTTAAAATAACGAGGTTGACTTTACGTTTTTACGCTTAAAATACATGAAAACTTAACTAGGTAAACAATTTCGACAAATATACGTTTTCAATTGATTATTTGAATCATCTACTATGATAACGGTAGCAAAATATAAAAATTCAGGCAGTGTCGCTGTATAATATTCTGCGTGCCTAAAAGTAGCTGACAAAACATATTTCGTCAAAATTGGCACTTTTTACAGTGTCTTGCCAATAAATATATGTTCGTTTTATGACCAAGCAGTAATTATAACAAACTAAGACAAATATCTCAGTACTCCGTCACTTCTCCTGGTAGGCTCCAAACTTCTCCCCTATTTTCAGCTCAGGGAGAAATGACTTCTCCCTAAAATGTGGCTCTACGTAGCTAGAGCCCTGGGACAAGGATTATTCATTAGAATAAATAGAAGGAAATTGTCACTGAAAAAATGTTTGACAGCTACTGAAACAAACTATGTGTGTGCAAAAAAACATTTACTGTATTTTAGTGGAAATTATAAATCTACTTGTATTGTTTATCCCATATCAGAAAAATAAAAATCATGTTGTTTTAAAAATTATGTTGAAGCATAAAGTTTGACATTTGCTATTAAATTTGAACAAAATGGCTATATATATTTATTCGCTCTTCGCTAGCTCCAAAATTTCTTCAAAACAAAAACAAATATTAAAATTATATTTTCGCTCGCCGCCTCACAGTTTAAAAAAATCCCGATGACCAACTTATTAATTTGGTGTGGCCTAATTATAATATAATATCTTTTTGGGCGTTCCTATGATACAAACTTGTGATAGCGCTATTTATAAATGTAACAAACACGTTGACAGCTGTCAGAAAATGTTCGTCTGCTGCAACTGTTGCAAAACTCCGGTGACTCTTTTATTTTTATTATTTATTCAACGGTAAGGCTTTTTTCTAAAATGCTGAGCGTTTTTAATATTGATGTACATTTACATTATTTAACAATATAATTGCGTTATTACTGGTTTGTAACGTGCATTTGACAGTACATGTTCATATAGATTTATCACATTGTTCCAGTATGAAATATGTACAGTACCATTTATGACTCACTAGCAGGAAACAATTTTTCTACAATGTATATCATGTTATTAAACTGGTTATAATGTCATTATTATAACAATTTTATATTTCAGATCTTCAAGACGACTTGATATATTTCTACAGACGCCAGCACCGTAAAATTCCACTGTCACCTTTAATAGAAGAAGACTCACCCCTTCTGAAATTCTATGTGATGCCTGAAATTAAATCTCTAAACGTAAAGCGGACAGGCGATGGGGTGAAAGAGGAAAAAACTACGGTCACGCCGTTTGGAAATGTTTTCTATAACGAAAACAAAATTTGCCGTAACATATATTTGACAGCAGATGCTGGACTCGGAAAGACTGCGTTTAGCAAGCGACTTGCTTTAACATGGTGTCACACCAAAAATCCGATCACAGAGGAAGGACAGTTTTTCTCAGAGGAGGAAATCCAAGCCATGCATGAATTTCGTTTTGTTTTCTTGCTGTTATTACGTGATAGTTCAAGTGAATGTGACATTGTTGACCTCATCTGGACACAAGTTGTGTCACAATTTCCGCCTCGGTATACACGTGACAAACTGGAAGATATCCTGTTTAAGGAAAGATCTCTAGTAATATTAGATGGTCTTGACGAATGGTGTCACCCTTCTGATTCCTGCAAGCAAAAAATGAGTTCCATTCCACACCGGAAAGCTTGGGAACAGGCTGCTGTGCTGACAACTACTAGACCATGGAAACTGAGCTTGAGTGGTCTGCATTCAAGTCAAATCGACCAGAAACTTGAAATTATGGGACTCAACCAGGAGTCAGCCAACGCACTTAAAACGTCTGTGATTTCTCATTTGTGCGCTGATAAAACTGTATATGAAGTACATCAGGATGTAGAAAAATTTACAAGAACGTTGGAGGAAAAACAAGTATCAGATCTCGAAACTATTCCGCTTCTTTTAATGTACCTGCTTTTTTTGTGGTGCAACAGAATAGAATTAGGACAATCTCAGTGTGATTTGTACAGTCAGATTACAGAACTTTTGCTTTCAAGAACCGTGCAAAACTATCAGGAGTTGACACCGAAAGTTGATATTCACAAGGATAATATCCCGCAATGTTTGAGCCAACAAAAATATTGCAAAGAATTCTACTCTCTTTTGAAAGAATTGGGACAATTAGCATATCAAACATTATTCAGGGAAACAAAAATAGAAAACACGCTTGTATTTGACAGTTCTGTAGCTGGAGACTACCTTAACAAAGAGTGTTTAACTTTCTGCCTTAAAACGGGAATTATAACACAAAGTAAAGTTCCAGGAGCACTGTTCCCACAGAAATCAAAAGTGTCATTTGCTCATAAAACAGTGCAGGAATATTTCGCTGCATTATACATTCGCTCCACACCAGATCAAACCTCAGTGCAAGAAACAGTGCTATCAAAATGTACATGTGTCAAAGACATTCTAGAAATGTCGAAAATTCTCATATTTCTGAGTGGTTTCAATGTGAATGTGTCATCTTCAATTTCACGCGAGCTGATGAAAATTATAAATGAGGATGAAATAACACGCAAATATAGAAGCAGTCTACAATACGGAGGCGAGCCCCTTAAACAATTCCAGGACATGTGTGTTTCATGTTGTAAGGAACTACCGCATGAAAATGAAGTCAATATTTCTTTACAGGACGTGTTTATTGACAACAGCTGTGAACAAGAACAATACCGCGAAAATCTCAAACAACTGACATCGAGAAATAAACAGAATATTAGATCACTTTATATTGGCATTGGTGGCATGTCACGTACACCATACAGCAGTGCACAGAAAGTTATTGAATATTTCGCACTCAGTGACCTGGAAAACTTCGAGAAAATACGCTACGAGGGAGAATATAATGACCGCGATATTTTACCTCTGTTGAAAAGTTCAGTTAAAAGTTTATCTTTATCGTGTAGGAAAAGTTCTTGGTCTGTTTTACTGTATGAGAAAGTGACAAGTTTACAGAACTTAGAAGCCATAGATATCAGCATGTTTAAAATGAGTCACGAACAGTTGACATTGTTGTATGATTATATATCACAAAGACAGTGCATGCGAGATATAGAACTGTGGGACTTAGACTGTACTGATCACGAGAGGCGTTACTGTACTGGATGCTGTCTTAA
>JAFMSR010000009.1:53962368-54038442 GCA_022818135.1 Saxidomus purpurata | reverse complement strand
TAACTTCTGTTTAAGGACGATAATATGATGAACTATTAAGCAGAATAAGGATCGCGTATGAATTCTATCTGCAAACACCTACAAAGATCAATCAGATATTTTTAAAACTTGAATGCGACCCGCTGGTACTCTAATTGTGGTTATTATAGATAAATTGTTGTAAGCATTTATATTGACTTAGATAATATATGTTCGGTCCTTTTTATGAATCAAAAAGGAAGGTTAGAATATCGTAATCTTATACAGACAGAAACAGATTAAAGCAATGTTAAAATCAACTACCGCTGTCATCAATTTGAATAGTTCTTTTAAGTGTCAGAATATTTCACAGATTACTTAATTATCTGTAATTATACATAATGCTTAAAAGTGGTCATATTATGTCTGTTTGATTATGCTGGTTTGTGATATGGAATAAAGTCGCATAGTCATCTATTTCTATAGAAGCACAATTCCTCGTGTATTTGAAGACGGTATTCGCCATTTGCCTATACACTGGACCGTGGGCCTATTCGAATAGACATTTTACAGCTTTGGTGTAAACAATTCTGAAACTCATTTAAAAGCGTCAGATTTTTATATTGTTTTAAATCTTAATTTCATTTTTGTTGATTTAAAGAAACTAATAACACAATTTTGTCAGTCTGTAAAATGTAACCACTTTTGGAAAATGTCATGACATACATGTACTTAAGTTTAGTAGGATATTTTAACAACGTAGAAACAAATTGATTGTTTATAACTACAATGTACCATACCACTTCTGTTAAGTATTATTAAATTATGACGAGGGGTTTTGGAGGTTAAGAGCGCACAAAATTTTACTTTCATACGCTCCTGTGACCATGACCTTTGACTTAGTGACCCGTAACATGGACAATCAACTAGATATTGAACTTATCACTAAAATGAAGTATCATTAAATTCATACTAGGGATTTTGGAGATTTAGCATCCACAATATTTTACTATCTCGACCCCCTGTGACTTTTGACCTAGTGACCCAAACATAGACCATGCACGACTAGGCATGGTACATACTATTTTTCATTAAGTGTAATTAGTTTCTTACCAGTGGTTTTGGAGATTTAGCGTCCGCGAGATTGTGTCTACAGACGGACAGACAAACAGAAAGACAGACAAGCTCAATCAACCCTTATATTCTGTGGTGGGTATATTGAATAGTTTACACATGTGTAAATACCACCATTTGATTGCACACAATTTGAAGATGAGAGTACTTGTATATAATTCATGCATTACGGATATGCCTTATCTCATACATCGCTTTGAACTCTTTTAGAGCCCCTGTGACTTTTGACCTAGTGACCCAAACATAGACCATGCACGACTAGGCAGGGTACATACTACTTTTCATTAAGTATAATTGATTTCTTACCACTGATTTTGGAGATTTAGCGTCCGCAAGATCGCGTCTACAGACGGACAGACAGACAGAAAGACAGACAAGCTCAATCCATCCAAATACTTTGTGTTGGGTATATAGAATAGTTTACACATTTATGAATACCACAATTTGAGTTCACACAATTTGAAGATGAGAGTACTTCTATTTAATTCATGCATGAAGGATATGTCTTATCTCATACATCGCTTTGAACTCGTTTACTTCTGTTTTAGTAGCTGTACAATTGACTTGTACATTAATACATACATGAAGTGCTTCGTTTTGGAAAGCTCGAAAGGATCAATATCCTTGAGAGATCAACTTTGGAATTTAATTATCATGGCTATGCAACTTTCTCTAAATAATCCTTAAATATACCTTTCATAAAGAAACATTGGTGGGTAAAAGGCATGATTGTATTTTCATGAAAATAAATGTACCTTTAAAAGGTCATATTCAGAATATATTGAAGTGTTTGCAATTTATTTAGTTTATTTCCAAGTATCTGAAGCGAAAGTGGTAAATGTTCACGATGACATTGAAATGATAAAAATATACTAAAATAATTGTTTGGATAATTATACCTGTAATTTATACTTATATGCTACAGTGTGTAAATGTGTAATATGGCAAAACTCTGTTGAATTTCAATGTTGCGGTCATTTTATTCAGACTTGAACGCTTAATGCAACGTTTATGCAAAGTCAACTACTATTGACAGTGTTTTTTGAGAGATGTCATGTTTATCTTATACTAATGTCACACTGTACTTAGAGATTTAAATGTTTTAAGGGTTCAAGTGTAGCTCTGACTCCCAATATTCGTGTTTCTATTTAATTTGTTACAGTAATGTGTTATTTTTCCGTCTGTCATATTCACAAATTTAGGCTGATATACATATTTTTCCAACTTATCCAATATTTGCTTTAACGGTTTACTGATTGTTATCTTAATGTATGTAATGATGTATAGGCCGTGCTGTGTAATTATATCTTTTTTATTAAGATATAATTTAATTAATTTCAAAAGCTAGGACCTTAGTTTACATACTAAAATAAACAGGATCTTTTCTTTTGCCTTGATTTATAACACTGGTATAACATAACGATACTTAAATTTTCGGTCATATCGATTTAAAACTACCATAAAGCTCCGCGTGACAACAATGTTTGAAACACTTGACAAGACGCTTATTTTTAAATGTAGTGTCATGTTAATGATAATCTTTATCTGCCATTTTCAATAAATTAATCAACGAACTTTAGTACGCATACTACTTATATCTTGAAGAAAAGTGCACGGTTAAAAAAATATAAATCCAAATTTGCAAAAAAGAACCAAATACGCTTTGAAATATAATGCATACTGTACATTCGATACATGACACATTTTAACCAAAAGTCGTTTATGTTTTATAGATCGTGCAAGAAGATGGGTTTAGGTTTGTAACAAGTAAGCACCCTGAGTAGATTAAAAACCATTTACATAACGGAATGGCATTTCTAATAATGATATAAGAAAAGAGCAAACTTAAGGCAGATCAAAGGATGGCCGCATATGGTCTGTTTGAATAAATGCTTAATGTATCAATGGATGATAATAGCAAAAGTATTTGAGTTGCAATAGCAAAATATTACCAACGTTTTATCAATCTTGAGTATCTGTTAGTTCACCTGATCACGAAATGCTTAAAGATGTATACTGTATGTCGCTGCCTTGTAAGCACTCTAGTCACATTTGAAGCAAGTACATAATATTTGACAACTAATGTTCAAGGAAATTGGTCAGAATATTGATCAAAACGAGTTAAGGTCAAGATCGAGTCTTACTCACATGATCAATATTAAAGAAAAGTCTTGTTAACACTATTGGCCATGTTTAGTTTATACTAATTTATTTAAGCTCCATTATGAAGAAAACTTGTAGCTTATCAAGTCATTCTCGGGTCCGCTTCCTGGAAAAAACAGTACTGGTGTCATATGGGGAGGTACGGTCGTGACCCCAGTGGGGCTCGAACCAGCAACTTCCAGGACGACGAGCGGCAGACACCATAACC
Source organism: Saxidomus purpurata (assembly GCA_022818135.1). NCBI lineage: Eukaryota > Metazoa > Mollusca > Bivalvia > Venerida > Veneridae > Saxidomus > Saxidomus purpurata. Next base: position 54,034,979 of record JAFMSR010000009.1, on the reverse strand, counting down.
TCAACGCCACCGCTCCTCCGCACATTTAGTAAACACTCATCATGAAACTTGGTTAGAATGTCTCTAATAATGATTTCTAGGTCAAGATCAAGTTCGAATCCGGGTCACATGGGGTTTAAAACTAGGCAATTCAAAGAAAGACATTGTTGGCACTCATGTAGACAAGTTTAATATCCTGTCTTCATAACCATTGGTCAAATGGTGTTTCCTAATGATTTCAAGGTCAAGTTTGAAACTACATGTATGTCACATGTGGACAAAAACGTACGTCAATAGAACAACTCAATTTAAAATATCTTGCTAACACTCTGGAACACATATTTTAATTTTTAAACAAATGTACTCAATTCTCAAGAAATGTGAATGCCCTGCGTATTTATCTTGATGATTTCTAGGCCAAGACGTAATTTACGTTATATATGAATAAAAACTGGGTTACCATATCAAATCCAAGAAAAACATACTTTATAGCCAGTCATCATGTAAATTGGTCAGAATGTTCACGTTATTAACAATACGTTTAGGTTTACATTTAGGTCACATTTGGTCATAAGTAGGTCATGTTCTCAGATGAGCGATATAAAGCCATCTTTGCTCTCTTGTTTTCAGAAATAATATTACCAAATAAATGGACCTCTTAGTTTAAGGCGATAAACTGTCCAAAATATAGTTAACGTAGATTTATGAAATAATACAGAAATAAGATTAGCGTTTGAAAGTATGTACTAGATCCGATATGCAAGTGTTGTAATGACTGTAACAACTTCAAGTCTTTAACACCGCTTTTGTTTTTATCAATTGTTTTTATTTTTATATATTATAAAGCGATAATATGATACATCTCGATGCTAGTACTAAGTACACATACTATAAATAAGTTTGAACTAAACTAACATTGAAAGTATAGCTGAAGCTGGTCAATATGTTTATAATGATAAAGTCTCGAAAATATTCTTTATGAAGCGGCAGTGGAGTGGTTAACACTCTTGACTATCAATTAAAAGGTCCCCGGTTCAAGTCCCGACTTGGACACTGGTAATTTAATAAACACTATACACCGGGCAAGTTTAAGAACAAAGGTCTCTATTTATAAATAGAGTTAGGGTCTAGTATCTGGATTTCCTTGTACATGCATCTGTCTTTTCAACTTGATTGCGCATGTCAGATATTTATATATAGATATTTTATCATAATAGTGAGTTATGACTGATTACTCTGTGGTAACTATTATGGTCTTTATCAAATTATCACCATCCGTTTTCTAACCTTAAAACCATAAATTGAATCATACTGAGTGTTTAAACTGAATATTTTTAGTAATTAATATGCTGTTCCGATTTTCATTGTATGTTAAATTTGACCATGTTTTTAGCTTACATGAGCAGAAAGTGCTCAAAGGTGAGCTATTGTGATCGCCTGGTGTCCGTCATCGGTCTGTCGTCTGTCTGTCTATCCACACTTAATCTTGTGTATGCAATAGGGGCTGCATTTAACACTAGACCTTCATGAAACTTGGTCAGTATAACTTCCTTAATAAATTTTAGGTCGAGGTTGAATATAGGTCATCTGGAATCAGAAACTATGCGGTCAAATCATAGAAAAACTTGTGTATGCAATAGAGGCGGCATTTTCATTGGATTTTCATGACACCTGGTCAGTATGATTGCCTTGACAAAATCTAGGTAGAGTCCGAATATTGGTCATCTAGGGTTAAAAACTAGGTCACCTGGTCAAATCATAGAAAAAACTTGTGTATGCAATAGAGGTTGCATTTTTATTGTATTTTCATGAAACTTGGTCAGTATGATTGCCTTGATAGAATCTACGTAGAATTTGAATATGGGTCATTGGGGTTAAAAATTAGGTCACCCGGTCAAATCATAGAAAAAATGTGTATACAATTGAGGTTGCATTTGTCAATGGATTGTTATGACATTAAGTCAGTATGATTGTCTTGATGAAATCTAGGTCGAGTTTAAACATTGATAATCTAGGGTCAAAAACAAGGTAACGCTGTCAAAACATAGAAAAACCTTGGGTGTGCTATAGAGGTTGCATTTTTCATTGGACCTTCATGAAACTTGGTCAGTATGATTGCCATGATAAGATCTACATCGTGTTTGAATATAGGTCAGCCGGGGCCATGAAATAGGTCATATGGTCAAATCATAGACAAACTTGTGTATGCAATAGAGGTCGCATTTGTCATTGTATTTTCATGAAACTTGGTCATTATGATAGCCCTAATAGAATCTAGGTAGAGTTTGAACATCGGTTATCTAGGGTAAAAAACTAGGTCACGCGGTCAAATCGTAGAAAAAACTTGGGTATGCAATTGAGGTTTCATTTTTCATTGGACCTTCATGAAACGTGGTCAGTATGATTGCCTTGATAAAATCTAGGTCGAGTTTGAACAAGGGTCATCTAGGGTCATAAACTAGGTCACGGGGTCAAATCATAGAAAAACCTTGTATATGCCGTATAAGTTGCATTCTTCATTGGATATTCATGAAACTTGGTCAGTATGATTAAATACTTGGTCACTGAGTCAAATCATAGAGAAACCTTGTGTATGCAATAAGTTGCAATTGTCATTGGACCTTCCTGAAACTTGGTCAGTATGATTTCCTTGATGAAATCTAGATCGAGTTCGAACATGGGTCATCTAGGGTAAAAAACTAGGTAACGGGGTAAAATTGTAGATAAACCTCGAGTATGCAATAGAGGTTTTCATTTAAAGGATATTCATGAAATGTCAGTATGATTAATCTAAGGTCAAAAACTAGGTTAACCGGTTAAAAACCTTGTGTATGCCAGACAGGCGATGTTTACAACCCAATCATCATGTAAATTGGTCAAAAGGTTTGCCTTGCCAAGGTCAAACATAATATTTGTGTTTAAGATATATAGTTTAGAGTTGAAGTTTGGTCACATATTTTCAACAGTCGCAGATGAGCGATATAGGGCAATCGTGGCCGTCTTGTTGTTAAATCTAGACGAATGCATCGTTCGGGATAACCAATCCTTATATGCCGTTAAATTTAAAAAGAATAGTTAAAGTGATATCACCGTTGAACGTTTCCAGCACATCTTCAAATAAAACATTAGTCCTTGATTTGAACTCCTAAAAAATTTACAGTATCATAGTTATAAACACATTTTATTCCCATTGAATAAACATACATCTAATTATTATCTTTAAGGAGTCGTTTTTTTCTATCCTTGTCAAAACTGAAAAATCCAGCATTTCTATAACATATATATCATGTCTATAAAAAATCAGCATAACATATTTCTTACATGTTTCAATGTTTCTACTATGGTTAAGCTTCATTCTTGAACGTCATTTAGAATTACCATTACTAGTATGTAGTGTAATAACTTTAAGTGTAAAAGTAAACAATTTGACTTACTTATTATCAGTGGAATAGGAAATAACTTGTTTTATTTTACTTGCATTTCATATTTATAAGATGTGAGGATTGTTGACATAATGGGCGACCAAATCTGGGATGAATATCAAAACAAAAATTGGTTCCGAGGCGCCAAGGGACTAGAGTTCCTCCAGGACGGATTGAAAGATTTTGTAGGCGACAAAGCTCTAGATTGTCGAGATCAGCAATTACAAAGACTATATGCATTAGGATTTGTATCTCAGTGCAATCAATGCACTTCTAAAAACCTTTTACCTGACCATGCAACTGGGGGGAAAACGGCGTGCAAAGATGCTACTTGTATAGAACGATCATCGGGCAATTGCTTTGGAAGCAAACCTAGAGGACGCAGAAAATGCCCTAAAGGAATATGTTGCAAACTTTATGACGCCATTGTTCGCGACCATCGATATAACAGTCCTTTATGGAAAGGCACAGATCCGAGTACATGGTGTTCAGATCCGTTTGGATGGAGTGTTGCGAAGTGTTATCAAACAACACCAGGACCTGCAACATCAGCGCAAGATACAGATGCTGCTGGTCTTCTTAGTTTCATCATCAACAGCAAATATATGCAAAACTGGTTAGCTTGTAATCAAATGGGATCAAAGACTATGTGCCTTTTCCAGAAGGTAAATTGTACTGTTTGATCTATATGCTTTGAAGTTGGCATGTGCAGAGAAATGATAATATGTGTGTGTTGTGGCGGGTTAACTCTTTGACGAAAGTACAACACGTTGAGTCTGTTACGAATCTATATTCAAACTTAAAACGTTACAAAACAGTACAACGGAAGTGGCGCTGTGATGCAGACGTCACGTAACGTGGGTTATGATAGTAGTCGTTTAATACCTTTCAATTTATCAAAGAAGTTTTGATACATTGTAAGTGTGCTTATTTGCTGTTCGAATGTAAATCACTCTAATTGATTCATTAAAATAATCCGCAATCCTTGTTTCAATTGAATTGTGTTCTTCTCTAGGGAATGTGACTTATATGTTTTATATTGCCTGTACCTTCTGGGACTTCTTCGCCCATGTCCAATCCGACAGCTGTATATTATCAGCAGAACAATTTAGAGTATTTGTCATTTTTTCAGACAAGGGATATTCGCAATGAGATCCTGCATAAAGCAAAGATGGAGCTAGACGATCAGACTTTGGATGGATATTTGGATATATTTATTGCGGTTCTACAAGACCCAAAGTATTTAGCGACAAACACTGGGTCTCAGGATGCAATACATAAAATAACTCAGGTATATTTTACATTAATTTTTATCAATGCATATTGCTAACGGTTGAATACAAATTAGTTTGCAATCGGATACGTACACGTTCGTAAGATTTCTCATAATAGTTTTGCTTTTATAACTATATTATAATATGAATTGATGCTAGACAAGTTAAGCTACATGTATGCCTGGTACATGTAAAAGCTCGAGCTCATTCGTGGAGCTGACAATAGTGTATGTCACATTCTTGTCATCAATCTATATTTGCAATCTATTGCCGCCAAACTAGCCGTACATGTATTTCATTTATTCTTATGCGTTTAGATTTGTTATGCAGTATATGAATAGCTTCTTGATAGCTAATGTCAGAAAGCAATCCATTAGACAAGTTATAATTTTAATGCCAGCACGTCAATTTTACTAAATCTTACGAAATAACCACAGGTACTATAAAATAAATACATGCATATATACTATAGTATAATGATTAAGATATTATCAAGGTATTTCTAGTATTCGCATGTCTTTTTATTACCCGTCAGCATATTTCTTAACTTCTTTGTACAGTTATCTTTTACTAAACATTTAACTTTCAGAAAATTTGTAAACAAAACTTTGTAATAGACAACGATAACTTCAAAGATGAACGATTAATTACATAATTGTGAAATGAAAATAATGCTTCTCATTCACAGTTTTCTCCAAACTGGGTTTTACGGCACCACTACACTATATAACACTATTTGAATTTCAAAAACGTTTGCAACGCTTTATAATTTGGTATCTTATAATTTCACAATGACACATATTTTTACAGGAATATATATTGGAACCTTTTTATTTGATTATATGTTCTAACATATGATATTTTCATGCAGTTTGAAGAACTTTAAGTTTCCACTAAAATCTGAGAGAGAGCAGATTTAATGCTACATGTACGTGGTGTTATTTTGAAAATACCTACTTTAAACAGCAAAACAGTTAATCAACGCTTATACAAATACCTTGACATCTGTATCAATTTATAAGAAAGAATTACTCATTAGATGATGTGTTGATACTTTTTTATTTTATACCGCAAACAATTTCAAACTTTCAAACTGCTTTCCTTTCAAAGTGCCACGTGGACCGAATTTCAATCTTTTGCCAATGTAAACATGTTCTTTCAATATGCCAATATTTACTTTAGCTAAAGTCCAAGCAAATACACATCAGCCAGTGGGATGAGACGAAAATCCGCAAAATGCGTGAGGAGGCACTGTCCGAGATAGAAGAAAGAACACAAGAGGCGTTGACACAAATTGAGGACGCAACAAGAGCAGGAATGACGGGTGTTAAGAAAACGGAAACGGACGCGACGCGAAAAATAAAGAAAACAACAATTTGTCGATTATCTTATTTAAATAAGCGGAAAGCTAAGTTTTTGCAGGAAATAAAACGGGCGAAAATCACTGCTTTATCAGATATGAATAGGAAAAGGAAAAGGAAATTACAGGAAATAGAAACGACTGCAAGTATTGGAGAGTCTGCTGTGAAAAAGAAAACATCGGACGCATTGCATAAAATAAAGGTAGCAACAACTAGTGGGCTGTCGGATATAAACAAAACAAAAGCAGACGGAGTGAATGAACTAAATGCCACGACAAGTAGCGGATTGTCGGACTTGAACCGGAAAACGACTGAAGCAATGCAGGAAATTGAAAAGGCAAAGACAATAAAAGTGGAGGAGGTCATTTACAAGAGGGAACAAAAAGAGGTAACTCATTTAATTACAATAACGTTTGGGGATCAGATTGTGCTTTGATTGCTTACAAAACATCTGCACACTCCGTTGGATAGTGCTGTGTTCCTCACCACTGAAGTATATTGTAACTGTGGTTACTTTTGTCCACAAGAACAAAACCATCTCTATAAATGCTTCCGAATTCGCTACAGATAAAGAAACAAAATTGTCAATTCATGTTATTTTCAAGTTAAGAGAGAAAAACTTTTAATGGACCCGCATAACTCTTAAATGAACCTAAGAATTATTCAAGATATAATTCTTTATTTCAGATTTCCAAGCCTGATGGAAGGCAACCTACCACTTCTCTCGATGAATACTCCTCTCCGGTCATTTCAGGTAAATAGTTGCGCAGATTTGTTGGGTTCATTTGGAAGACGTTTGTAAATAGAACCATTATTTTTAGATCGTACTGACACAAACAAGCGATAGTTCAGTTTTGGCCATATGTTGGTCAACTAATCATCAAAGTTAATTAGATTTGGTTGACTTATTGCTTTAATCATTCACTGATTCGCCGAGGTACGTCATAGTTTCTTATTGTCACTGGACATAAGTCACTTTTACATGTAGCTTCAAAATTTACAAAGGATCATCGATTCGATTTTTACTGTATTCGAGTAATTGCAAAGTACATGCATCTTTTTATCCAAGTTTAAAATCTCTTCGAACGGTATAGTACGAGTACCGTTTCGCTTATTCGGAAAGTAGATGCTTTTGTGTGTTTTGGGGTATTGGCCGTTTGAAGACATCTGAAGTAAAATCACTAATTTCACAAAATTCACTAAAAAGTAAAAATGGCGATTATTTATTCATTTCAATCGTGGTATATCTGTTCTGAATATGACTCGAACTCGGAAAAATGTTAATGGTAATCGTCCATTGACAATAAAAAATAAAATTGATATCATAAATTGTTGCACTAGGAGCCAATAACTCATTTTTCACATCAAATTTGGTGTTTCTGTTAGGTTTGATATTTAATTTAATGGGACATACCCTGCAACTAGCAGATTCTAGAAATGGGATAAACGTACTAAAATAACAAATAAATGCAGTTTTCAACAATCGTTGACATTCAAAAAGTTCATGTTTGTACATGTCACTATTGCGACCTTTTATTACAAATCGCTGTCCACCAAAGATATGAAAGAAGCGTTTACCAACGTTTGACCGAACTACAAAACGTATGATTCCCTCAATTTTACCGATATTTCTTTAATATGCAACTGTGGAGTTTGGTGGCAATCATTTCAAATAATTGGTTAAATAATGTTTGCAGGTTCTAAATCGCGCCAATTTTAAGGTGTTGCCTCTTTACATGATCAAACTGTAATAAGATAATCCTAATCGCTCTAAAAGTAAGGTTTTTCTAAAAATAAATAAAATAATAAAATAATTCAAAATGAATCTATTGTGACGTAATCGCTAGCCTGCGGATGCACATTATTTGACGCTAAAAAAGACGTTCATACAACTACCGCATTAAAACACTTATTCACACAGATCACGTAGTGCTAATTGGAATCATTGTGCTTGTCGTATGTTTGTTTTATTTCTGTGCAATTCATGAGGGAATCGTAATGGTGGAGTGGTATATGTAAACGAGTTCACATACATGTTGAAAAAACGGAAGAGCTAATTCGCCGTGTGTTTTGAAAACTCATTTGTTTGTCTTATAGAGTATTCGTCTGTCAGCTAAGCTCGAGTCCAAGTCGAGCCGAATCATTACCAGCGTTTTCAGCTGTTCATTTTAATGTACCGCTGAAGTCGATAATAGACCAAGGTCGACACATTTCACTTTATATAGGAAGATTTATCTGATTTGGTTAATGTATGAAAAGGTGTATATCACAATGTTTGAAATAGAATTGGTATTGCTTTGATCCGAAGGTTAATAAATCATCTGTAAATATAAGATGATTGTGAAACATGCTGACACCCGTCTCCTCGCAAAGATAGCCATTTTTGTCAAATTTACACAGATACGATTTTATTAATTAAAATAGTTTGAGATTCATTTTTAAATGAAAAAAAATCACTAAATGTGTTGAACACATCCGTCGTGGTCGGGACACAGAAAAGGAGTATGCATGTAAATATAAATGATGAAGTTTCGTTGAAATTCGATAAAACGTTATTGAGAAATATATACATGTACCACGGACAAAATATAGGTATGAAAATACAGAATAGCCTGAAGTCGGCAATTTTGAATCCGATCAAAAAAGTTGACTACGCATTTCCGATGTTCCGTAGAAATCAGACTAGCGTTTATCAAGAAAGTGCAAATTGTATGTATAAAAAGTCCAAAAGAGCCGCTTACTTTGGCAGGAATTAACACATATTTGGCATGCAAGATGGTGTTACAATAATGCTAGACGCAACAAGATTTACAAAAGCTCTACATAATCAGTATAAAAAGCTCAAAATGGTCAGGCGGCCTGTCGGTAATCAAAAGTTAAACGGTATGCGTATTTGCACACATCTTTATAGTTGTCGCAATCAATCAAAACTCGTAAAGACTTTTACTCACACATTTTCAAAGCATATAATATACAGTAGTTACCACTCACTTTTGTACTATTTTAAGTAAGTTCTTGTCATTTTTGACATTTATAAACCGTGGTGTTTGTTCCCAGAGGAAAACCATATTATTTCACATCAGACACCATTTTTTGTTCTATTTTTAGTAAATGCGACACAAAATGCACTCCCAATGTACATATAAGCTACCTACATGTAAATATCAAGTGTCATGACAATACCTTATTCGCAGCTCGAGTTGTTGACCAGAAACAATTTGTTCTGTTTTTAGTAAATTCGACCTAAAATGCAATCCCAATGTACATCTCCATATAAGCTATCTACATACCGTACCATTTTCATGACCATACTTCATTCCCAATAGTCCGTCTCTTTATCCGTATGCATTTCTGTTTTATAGGTACATATCGTACATCAAAGACAAGACCATTACTTTGATCAATTTCTATAACAATGAGTTACGGAGAGTAGGTGTTAGTGATTTTAATTGCCTTTTCAGTTTTCTCTGTGTGTAACAGAACAGAACATATAGTTTATTTTGACTTGAGCAAATTACTCATCGTCATAACATACATGTTACGTACATGTAAAGAGCAATGCATGCGTTAAGAAGTAATAAACATATCAGGAAATGTAAACTATGAAAAAGAATGATACTGTCAAGCAACGTTTAAATAGTTTCTTGAATAAACAAGTCGTATATTTGTAAAAGTTTGAGAGTGTCAGTAACACAGTAGTTACCTAATTATCATAGAACATAATTACATTTACAGTATATTCTTGCCTACTATATATTATAAAGTCCGATGCGTTTCTTGCCTTTAAAATCCAGTGTTAGTAGTTGCAGAATATAACCTAATGTTATTGATCTATTGGACTGACAGTGGATAATCAAACAAAATCCTACAAACTATGAGATCTAATTTGCGTGAATGAGATAACAACATAATTATGCAGTTCATAAAAAGCATAAGGTCACAATACAAAACACAATATGATACCCTTATTACATTGACTTTTATAATAATTAATACTGGTAGAGACGTTTTACTCCATATTATTGTCACGCCTTTTAAACGCTCTGATACAAAATATTGCCAAATTTCGCAATACTGATTTTCTATCTTAATTTAACAATTGTATGAATTTATAAACCCTAGGGTTAATTGTACATTTTGTAATGTACCGTGAAATATATGTACTTCTAAAATCACTATACATAGGGCATATCAGTATAAAATGAAATTCATCTTCGATATCATTGGTCGTACATAGTGTACATTTTCTTTGACTTCTTTCAATACCCCTGTGTCTTCCTGATTCAATTTGTAATTTGTGAGAACTAAGAATTATTTTAGCTAAAACATTTCTGTGATTTACATTATCTAATAAGCTGAGATACAGTGATTTTTCAAAACATACTTTCATTTCTTTATACAACTGTAGAGATGGACATAGCTACATATCTGCACGTCACTGTGTTATATATATATCACGAAGTAAGTCGTGCTCTAAACAGAGGAATGAAATGTTTTACACTAACCGACTCGGGGGAATATCCAGACGTCAGGAAACCCTGCATGTTGCAACATATCACGAACTATAGAAGACCAATTAACAACAGATTGATTATATAAAGCGTTTAACTATAGACCTAGGAATAAGCACATTCAATTTTGTCCAAACAGGTTCCGAATTTAACGAGAAGATCCTTGGTAAATATGAAAGTTTTGCCAAATATCGAGTGTTTTCGCCTTCAACATTAAATTATTAGAGTAAATTGTCAGAAATGAAAACTTTTGATAATCAGGCACAAACTTCAATTATTTCTCTTTTTTGTAATATGTCGTTATAAAGGGATGCAGGCATTTAAAGTTGACAAGGCTTATGAAACTGGCTTACAGGAATGACAGTTTATTGGTTTATGCCCCGGAAACATCACGAACTACAGTAGCATGTTTCTTTTATGCACATAGTCAATCATCAAAGCCTGCGCATCCCGCTCCGGTCCAGCAAATCCGGCACCGTCAAAATCTCGCATACATTTCGATCAGATTAGTATTTCAAACAAGAATAGTCATATTTCAATGAATGCACATGCGTATAAAACAAATTAATTGACAAAATGGGAAATGATCTACGATACACACGATAATTTCTATTTCAACAACCTTTCTAACATACTTGTTCGCATGAGAATTGTCATAGCTCATTCAAGTTTTATTACTTTTCCCTGAAACTTCCTGTGCTTGTGAACAAATTACCCACACATGGTATTACATTCCGCTTTTTAAGTACAGCACCTGAAAACGTTAGGAAAACCAGAACGTGAGCTCACCTACCTTTGTGTCAGTAATGTTGGTCTTCTGGAAGCCTGCACATCAAGCGCCCATTCGCATCTGCTGGTTCCTCACCCATGATTCTCATATTTAATAAACTAAAGAAAAAATCGGGCTCCAAAAATGTGTTACTTATATCCAGAATTTCGCTGAATCCCGTGTGTAACCGTGAACTTGGGAGAACGTTGCCAGGAGTCGTTTGTAATACATCATTATACGTCTAGTATGGTCATAATTGTGCGAATACGGTCCATGCACAATACCAAGTCGCCAACTCCCAAGGTCAATGTCACAATTAGAGCTCAAACCCTTTCACATGGTGTTACATAGCAAAAGTTCCTGTCCTCACTGTAATTTATATACGCAAATAAATTGTATTTGTATTTGCATGTACAAGCTACATATACATGGGAAGCAGGTGACTAGTGACAAGTGTCTAGTTTTGTGTTTTACTCACACATGTACAAGGAATGTACATGAGACTTATCCAATAAAGTCATCACTTATTAATTATGATGCGAAACGCGACAAAAGGACTCTTAAGGGTAAATTTTTACAAATTAACTTTTTCATATTTTCTGAAAGTACAGTGTTTCAAGAAAAAGAAAATGTATACAATGTTATTTTATTCTTTAAGAAACAACGTTTTAAAGACTATCAATGCTGCAGAATTACGTTTTCACGTGATAACGTACGTCTTTGTTCAAATGCTGTCTCCTCTTATCCGAGTGCTTTGTGAAATATACACTCAGCAGCCAGTGATATCTTATTTAAATGATTGAAACAAGTCAAATGTTTGAACGCCGCCAAATGGAATGGGGGTTGCGATAAGTAGTAATGTTGGATTTAATGTATGGTGATTAACCAAACCTAATCTTTTTGCACTCTAATTTTGTATATGGCTGACCATTTGTTAATGTTTAATGCTAAAAAAAGATGATTCTACGTCAAGTCTATAGGCATTGTTTCCTCTGTATGAATTATCAAATCATTGAAATAATATTATTTGTTTTTATTTTCCTAAGTTTAGAATTCTAACATATAAATTTGCTTCAATTTATATTATTCTTGTACGAAAGAAAAAAATATTTCCAAGATATAAATTAATTTGTTCCCACTATATAAATAAAGTTAATTACACACCGGTGAGGTTTCGATCTCTGATCTCCCGCGTGCCAAGCGGGGATACATATCACTGCGCTATCGAAGCATTGAGTTTCAGGCCCCAATTTCACGAAAATACTTAAGTAATTACTCAGTAACATGCTCAACTTATTTCAACACTTATATCAGATTACATGTTTAACCATTTAAAGAATTCAAATTTGTCAGAATCGTATTTACCCATTTATTACAATTATATACACTTGTTAGTTTTTGTGGAGGAAATGTTGTTTTTAGCAAGTAATTTACACTAAGTAAATTCTTAAGATTCTTAAAATTCTTAACTTGTACTCAAATGAATTTTTCGCTCAATCTGACTTGCAATTGTAATTTACAATATTTTTGTTCTTTCAACATTAAAATTGTTAATTTCATTTAAAAGTATACTATCGTAGAAAATGACAACAATAAATATTCGTATTTTTAGAGACAAATAGACTTTAAAATAACATACTCAGTCGAGCAATTACTAAGTATTTTCGTGGAATTGGGGCCAGAGCGTATAACTTCGTTATTCAGCAATACAGACGTTTGTTTCGGAATGGCGGTACAAATTTATGTAAACAAACGAATTTAACTTCCCAGACACTTTAAATAAGAAGTGGACACATCATAAACTTGGTAGTTTCGTAAAGTATATTCAAATATCTGTTAGTAGTCATTCGTTTAAAATCGGCTATTTCCGTAAAATTTAGACTGGTTCGCGATCTCAAATCAAAAGACCGCTTGTTACAAAAGAACACACTGTGAAATCAATCTACAGTCTAAAAGTAGTTACGTCATCCCATGGAAATTTTACTTACTGCATTCCAATATACACGCCACCTCCAGGCGGCGTGTAATAATAAGAATCATTCAAATCTGTCACCTCATGGATTGGTGGAGTTGTTGTTGTCTCAATGGCAACCACAGAAAAATCCTGTTGCGTCTTTGAACTCCAAATATAAGACAATTTTTTGGTGTTTATATATATTTTGCATTTCACAGAAACGTATAAATCAACAATACATTGGTTTGACTGTTAACACATTCATATTAATTGCATTATGTAATTAAATCTATAACTCATATTGTTTTTCGAACACAGTAATTTACGCTTATTATGAAACTGATATAATCTTCCATGTTCGTCTGAACCTCGTGTAAATATTGCCACCTGCAGTATTTCAAAAACGTTGCACTTCGCGCAATCGCGTACTTGAATGTAACACAAAAAAGAAGCACACAGACGCACCTGCATAGTACTCTTTTAGCACAGACACATGTGCACATTAACGTTTTGGTTTTAGTTAAATTTTATAAAAAACATAAACAATGCATAACGAAAGCGCATACATACACATTTAAACGACAGGTAAAGTTTGAAGTTATTCAAATCTTGGACTTGTAAATGATATGCAATAGACTAGACAGCCATTATCAGAGCTTATACCATTAAATAAAAATGATATCTTGAATAGCTGAATAATGGTGCCAGTGTCCAATTTACATCTCAGTCCTTCGTGAACAAGCTGCCCTATTCTTCAACATCAACAGGAGGACATTATACATCTCCGTTTTGCAATTTCACGAACGGTCTGATGTTTTTGTAAGGGTAGGCCTTTCTTTCATTGCTTAAATCTACAGCATGTATGACTTGTGGACAATTCACATCAAAGTCTTTAGCCGTTTGTTTCAATATTTTGAGACATGGCTCTTCCACGTCGTCCGAGGACTGTTTAAAAAAGACAAACCCGGGCTGTACAATGTTGAGTCGGAAATAATATAGTATTTTCGAATGTTTTCAGCGGAAGTGTTTTCCTGTTATACCATTCGAATGTGTGCTCCACTTGTGTTGTTTTACATCTTACGCCTACATTTGACCGTGCCGATTGGTAAACAACGCTCTCTAATTCATCTATCATATCACCGTCAGATCTAAAATTAAAAAAAAAACATGTACGTAATAATATATGTTATTTGGTTTTTGAAGTGGTATATGAGGACATATTACCCGCCTAGACTAATATTACCCGAGCCGGGTACTATAACCCCATATATCACGCCAAAAAACAAATAACAATTTTATTACCCTTCCCTGTCTTAAATATTGAAAGATTCCGTTTATGCTTTATTTATTTAACGGCTGAATGTAAGCAGAGCTTCAAATCCCCTTATGATACCTCAATGTCACTTCGTGACGTCACAAAACAGCACGGACTTATACTTTGACGTAGTGTACGCGGCGAACAAGCTCACGTTTAGCATGGGGTACAGTGACGGTATAATGTCAAGTGTATATTAACGGCTTGCCAATCAGAAGTCCGTTAATTTCATGGAAGGGTAATAAAATATTTATTTTAGTTCGATTACGAAAATTACTCCTGTAGCTTTTTAATCGTTCTCGAACACCCATTCCAGATGTCATCACGCTCGCGAGTGAGAGGAAACGAGTTTTTCATCGTTGCTACCAATTTATTTTACAGCTGGGTAGACTGAGGCACATGTGGTATTGATCAGTGTACTTGCCTATGGACACACCTCGTGCTCGGGCTAGTTCGAACCCGGAACCCGGAGGCGAACGCCCTAACCACTGAGCTAACGAGGCTCACACAATATTTATTCAAAAATGAATAAAATAAGTCAAACATATTTGTTTCTTCGCAATAAAATACCACTATAACATAGTCCAATTCTTATGGGAGCGTCATGATGTAGAGATAGGAGCTTCTTCTCGCGAGTTCGAATCCCGCCATCAGAAATTTACGAAAACATTTTTATGATACGAGTACAACCGTGAACACGAAGTAGATGCAAAAATATGAGACTACAGTCGATTTAAATTAAACAAGCTTTCGGCACAATGTATCAGTTGTTATTCCACTTCCAATTTCAGCTGTTTTGAGTCCAATCTTTAATTGCTAAGTTATAAATTATTATTGCTCATGTGTTATGAACAGAACAGAACAGAACAGAATCTTTATTTCCTCCTCACGGGAGATTGACATGTTACATGTCATATATGGATTATAAAACATAAATACAATATATACAACTTACAAAGCAATCAAAGACATACAAAGAATAAGATAGGTACATGATTACGATTGTCTGTTTCCGTGCACGGGGTAACTGTACTCTAATTACATATAGTTATTGAGACATTCAATTACATACTCAAATAAGATCGTGAATATTACGTCTATCTGGGAATCCGGGACACACGGTCCATTTTCATATTTTGCACCTAGGAGATACAAGAAGAACATTTTCGAGTCTAGATGTTTTAGATTCAATATAAATTCATCATCGCAGAAATAGCGGAGTTTACCATACAACAACTCTCGTCTATCTGCACTAATGGTACAACTTGCAATAACGTACCTAAAATTGACATAACTATGACATGAAATAATGGGATTAATCAGTATTAAGTAATTCAAATTTCCATGTACATTAATTTAAATACTTTCGATATAATTTTTTTGAATGGGCGAAACCTGCATCCACTAGGCAGCGTGTATGTCCGGGCACTTGAAACGTCAACATTATCTCTCTGTGTAGTCCAATCATAACTCTCCAAGCCAAATATTCAAGGGTAAACTGATTTTTGTTTTGACCTGAAATATGTTTGCTGAAATAGTCATATAAGTTTTGGAAAACCGAGGAAATATCGGTGCACCCGTACATGAGATGCACATATCGTGGTTTCGGGTTTCTATTCAAAACGATACAAATTATGTATAGATCGGCAACATTTAGAAGTATACATGTAATCATTACACACTTGTGCACATTGATTAATAGATTGTGACCATACGGTCCGAAAACTAATTATTTATAATCAACGAATTAAGCACAGAGTGCGTTAGAATAGTTTGAACTTTTTTGTGGCTTCGATTGACAGTTTAGACAGCTATAAAAGTTGGAAATAATTTATCCTACATTAGAAAAGGCGTTGCAAGTAGCAAGCAGCGATATCTATTAGCTTTAAAGATGATTTATAACGCAATGAAGAGTGCAACACATCTCGCCGTATCCATATGCCATAAGTGCATGGTGAAGCATAGACAACACATTGTTTGGTTCATGTACCTCCTTCCCATCTGCACCAATTTTCTCACTTTCGTCCAACAGATAGACGAGCACGTTGCGGTAATGTTACTTGCTGCGCAAAATCAAATGTATAATGCATGCACGTTTCCTGAAAAGAGTTTAACAGCCCTCCAGTCGCTGTTGGCGCATGACTTTTCATACATGTCATACACGACCTTTTTAGTAGAGGACGCAGCTAGAAAGATTGGCGGGTCTCAATAGTTCCTGTTTGCAGAAGCCGGTTGTGGTAACCCGTACTGGTCAGCGTAATTTAAATGAACTGATCCACTTGTTTTACTGTTTCAACGTCTATTGCATGAGTTGGTTTTTTTGACGCCCGTTTCTGCAGAACCAGTCATATCTTAAAGTAAAATTTACTCATTATATACATGACCTTTTCTTGTCTAGACAGTTCACGCATCTGCAATATATGACTTTAAATATCGACCGCACCTAGTTTGGAATAACAGTCATTGATACATCCGCAATTCACTTTTGACTTTACCACATTTGGATTGTAAGTTCGCACAGCTTTGGGTGAATTGTACTGCTCTTTCAGTGGCACTGATTGGTTCGTAGCTGAACTGCACTTCGTTATCAATCGTATCATAATCTAGTTCCTTGTTTTCTGTAGCACTAGAATTTACTATATAATATTAATCGTTGCAGGTCTTTAATTTATAAAATTTAAACACAAAGGAAAACTCATTTAGCGCACAGTTTCCGTTTGAAACTTTAAATATTTTAGTTAACAAATTTTATGCGGTCCATACATTTATATTTGAGATGATGTTTTGGGTAATCTAGTTTCCGCCTGAAATTTGTGTTTTGCGTAACAGTATCGCAACAGTGTGTACAGTTCGATTTCTAGGTCCTACGTACAAGAGGTCGAACGTGTACCGGTTAGATAGATTTCTAAGTCAGGTCTTAAAGTTAGACAGACTAAAATGGAGGAAATGGAGGAAAACGAAAGTACATGTAGATAAGTTTTTTTCATTATTTTTCGTGTTATATCCCACAGCATGTTTAAATCAACTTGTGCAGTTGGTGGAAACGTTATTTCTGCTTCTGAGTAATCAACTTAAAGCACGAATTACAACAAGATGAAAAAGTTATTGAATGCATTCATGGTTGCGAATGTAAACATCGCTTTGACACGAGTTCACAAATGACAACTTTTCCCATAGTTTGCAAGCAGTTGTTCCTCAAGTTTAGCATAGAAATGTGTATTTTTGTTTATCATAAATGATTCAAACCAAAGTTGATATTCAATCGTTCATCGTCTACAGAGTTTTCCTTACTGTACGTATGGCAATTTGTTAGATAAAATAATTGTACGCACACATTTTGGTTCCTCGACTAAACTGAATGTGTGACAGAAAGTGTAAATGCTGAAATGATTTCTAAAAAAATTATTTGTACATGTAATTAATTTCAACAAAATCGGATGCCCTTGGGGACATTTTTAAGACCCATATTGATCATAGTTCCATATACCGGGTATAAACAGCCATGTTACACTGCATCCATGAGATTTGCTTATATTCCATCTTGTTCTTCTATTTTAGCTGACATTACAGTAACGATAAAAACGTAGAGTATAAGTAAAATAAGGAAGATTGGATGTGAGTATATTACTCTCCCGTTCCCGCATAATTAATTTCTTCGGTGCCGCTGTAAAGCTGCATGCTTGTTGCCATGCGGGTTTGCAGATCACTGCATTGTCGATTATTTTTTATTTGTCCGTCTGTCCAGTGTCATATAAATAAAATGACATAAAATCTTGCATCTTGGTTTCTCCCACAAAAGATTGATTTCACCAAAACAGCTGCTAAATGCAATAATAATGAATAATGAATAATAATGATGACAAGTTTGTCAAAACACCACTTGATACTCTTGAGGTATATACATCTCTTTCCGCTATTTACATTAAATTTGAAGCTCTTGCAATCATAGTACGGCTGACAGAAGTTCAGAGGGGTCAGGCTATTGCATTGCTAATGCAAGGTCAGAGGCAACAACAACAACGGTTGCTATGCAGTTCAATGTGAATGTTTCCACCACAGAACGTCTTGTCCGTCGTTTAAGAGAAACTGGAAGGGTTTCCGACCGACCTCGATCGGGACGAGTCAGTCGATTTCACTTTCCGGTTTTGGGGGATACCGTCAAATGTGCTTCAATTAATAATGAATTATTGGTCAAAATCTAATGACATTTTGGTAATTTGTTGATTAAAGATGTTTTTTCAGACTAATATAAAATATTGTATATATTATCAAACACATCACTTTAAATCACCTCAAATGTTTAACCTGCGTTTCTTTATCCTTTCAGTATATATAATTGTTTGAGGTTTAACGCATTTCAGTTATACATGTGGGCGGAAGTTAACCTTGCCATAGTTACCAGTACTAGTAAGAAACTGCCAACTTTTTTACATAAAGAGATATGGTCAGTAGCGGGGCTCGAACCCATGACACTCAATCAGTGAGAGATTTCAACTATTTCAAGTCAGCGACTCAAACCACTCTTCCACGGTGGTGGTCTATGAAATTACATGAATTGTAAAAAAAATTATACCCGACATGAACTGAGCTATATTCACATACCAGAGTATAAAATCATGCATCTTTTCCAGATCCATAATTATTAGGACTCTCATTCTCTGTCAACTAGTAAGTCGCTGGTTGAACCCCTATGGCGACCACATTTTAGTGATTTCAATTACTTTCATTATTTTCTCTTTAGTTTCAAAAGAAGAAATATAGAAAAAATAATGCAAGCTTACTCTGAAGAGGTGAAATGTTAACGATGTGTAAATTTAAAACATATACGCAAATGCTGGGGATAGTGCATAATATAGCTGCCACACGTAGGGGAGAGATGCAGCTCGGGCAGGACTTAAGGCTAGTCCGGGTTAGGTGGTGGACTGGTGTCCCCCGCCTGTTGGCAAAGTCTAGAATTTTTCAATGGTACAGTTTCAAGTATTTTTCGACTACTTTACGGTACATAACTTGGGTTAAGCGTTTAGAAGTATTTGAAAATGTGTAGATCAACTTTAATCCACTCAGATAAAATCTTCTTTTTTTCTTTAGACAAAGGTAATACTGGCTTTCCTCTTTTGATTTCACAAATAGCCATAAGCAAACAGAAAATCAACAAGAGAATATGATTGAAAGTTGCTGTGTCTCGCTATAATGAGCGATATGAAATATCTGAAACAAAATGTACTTTAATTTAAAAATTAGAAGAGAAATTAATCATATATTACATGTTATTAGCTCGTCTGATTAAAAAAAAAAATAACGATCTATTGTCGTTCACTTGATTGTCCGCGTCATCGTCGTCGTCGGCGTTGGTTAAGTTTTGCGTTTAGGTCACTTACATGGAAACTATCAAAGCTATTACTTTGAAACTTGGGAAACTTGTACATCTAATACCCTTCTTCACATTGTGTGCTTAAGATGCCGAGTGTGACCTGTTTTTTGTTTGGTAAAACACATGAATTTTGATGGATTTTGGTCGATTTTGAGAATTGGACATAGCTTCATCATGTTTTGTTAGTTTGATTTCAAATTTTCACAAACAATTTATGGATAATGTACTTCAACATATTGAATGGGTGTTTTGAGTCATACATTGGGGGGAATACTTTTAGTATGTTCGGACTTTGTCGATTTTAGCTAGTCTAATTTTTTTTCAAGTTTTAAGTTTAGGTCACTTACATGCAAACTATCAAAGCTATCACTTTGAAACTTGCAATACCTGTTCACTATCAAATGTACAATAGAATGAAGGAAGATTTTTAAAAGTTACCTAACCCTGTCATGTATTTTGACTGGATTATTGTCCCTTCTTAACTTAGAAAGTTTCACACACACAATATTTTTGTAACAGTGAACATAATGCAACCAAACGTAGTGTATAGGAAGTATTAACGAGTACCTTTAATTGGATTATGTTTTGGGGCTCCTGGGGTCAATGTTACTAAAAAAGGAAAACTGCAATATATTCAATATATATTTAGTTACAGCTGACATAATGTAACCAACTTTTTTTGTAGTAAGTATTTAAGAAGATCTTCAATGGGGTTGTGTGTTTTGGGCTCCCGGGGTCAAGGTCAAGGTCACCGTAACTAAAAAGAGAAAAACGATAATATATTCAATATCTTTAGTTACAAATGATATAGTGTAATTAGATTTTTAAGTGTGTATTACATATAATTCTAATATGCCTATGGTATATTTGTATAGTCAATTCGAGTGCTTTAATATGATTAATGCACTCGGAAAAGTAGGCGGAGTTTCGGAAAGGGAAGTAGCACCTTCCGGCTTTTCTTATTTACTCCCGTGCAGAAAATAAAATATAGAAACAGAAATAATATCTGTATAAATACATCAGTCGCATGAAAAAGTTGTGTTTAAGAACATAAATATTATTTTTGATTGCGTCAAGTCAGCCTTAGAATACCCTCACCTTGTTTTCCTTTAAAAAGACCAAGACATTCAGCATTAACAGTCATACAATGTTTTGATTCCGGGAGACAAAACAATTAATGAAAACGTTTACGTCATCACACTGACGTCATTATTCCACGTTAAAACGTTGTACAGTTTAAATTAATGGTGTACGCATCTAAATCGATTGTCTGCTTTGTTCTGAATCTGACGTCTTCTGCATAATGTCACAGACAGGTATTTTTTATATTTTATTTATTAGATGATTAAATTAAAATAAGTATGTATAATACAGTTATGTATGATATCTTGAATAGCTGCCCGAATAGGGGAGTGTATTCCAACAGCCACTATTTATGCTATTTTAAACATTACCGCCGTGCTGAAAAAAAGGTCCGTAGTAGTTACGATAGTTTTCAAAAATTCGGCTTATAAGAATCGAAATAATCTATGGCTTGGAATGCTTTATCGAAATTGAAGCATTTCCCGTCGGTAATGTGCCTGTGTAATAATTCACTCGGGCTTCGACCTCGTGAATTATTCCGCCAGGCACATCACCTCCGGGGAATGCTTCAATTTCGATAAAGCACTCCAAGCCATAGATTATTTCTTAAACAAATGATAAATAAAGACTTTCATTGGGAGTGTGTTTCGGGCCAATCATGGGGTCAAGGTCAAGGATTTTTTTTCTAAAAATAGAAAAATGAGAAAACTACAACATCTTTAGTTGCAATTGAATTATTGTGACCAAACTCAGTGTCTAGTAATTATTTACGGAAACAATTGTGGGATTTTGTTTTGGGGTTAAGGTCAAAAAATTGAACCAGTAATAAATAGACCGTAAAAGGATAAAATCAGACGAGCGTCCGGCACTCGCAGGCGGTGTTCTTGTTTTGATTTTGAAGTGGTATATTGGGCTATATATTACCCGCCTAGACTATTATTACATCGAGGATGGTAATATTTCTCCATATATTACGTCATAAAACAAATAACAATTTTATTACACTTCCCTTCTTCAATTTTGAAAGATTCCGTTCATTTTTATTTATTTAACGGCTAACGTAAGCAGACCTTCAAATCCCCTTATGATACGTCATTGTCACTTCGTGACGTCACAAATCAGCACGGACTAATAATTTGACGTACTGTCCGCGAACACGCTAACGTTTAGCATGAGGTACAGTAATGGGGTTATGTCAAATGTATATTACCGGCTTGCCCGTAAATATCAATATTTATTATATACCTATAAATATTATGTAAAAAATACAGCCTAACCATCAAATACGGCCTGACAGAAAAAAAATCCGTATTGTATGTACGTGGAATACAAATAGCGCGGCAAAATTTGTAAGAGTGCATTCAATTGGCTCTAAAATACACATGACGTTAATAACGTCGCTTTTGACTGGGTCGTTACTATTTGTTTATACGATGACGTCAATAAAATGGCGTCGCATACTTCATATATTTCGCGCTAAAAAGGGTTTTTCTTCAATTTTATGCTTAGAATATCATTTTAATTTAGTTAATTCGCGCAGACAGGTGTCAAAAGGTATATAATAAAAAGGTTATTAGTATAGTAATGTGATCCATAAGCCGGATTGGCTCTCGTCGAGGTCGGATCAAACTCGTGCTACGCACTCGTATGATCCGACGCACGACTCAAGCAAATCCGGCATGCTGGATCACGCTACTATACTAATAACCCTATTATATTTCCTACGGATCGTTGACCAATCAGAAGACCGCAAATTTTATGGGATTTTCGTAGTAAACCTATACCGGTCGACATATCTTCACTGTTTTCCTTCCGACATTATAAAAACTCATGAGCATGTCTCCGTAATCAACCCCGCACATCGTCATAATTATTATTATAGTGCTGCAGCACGGCAGGCCTACCCCTCTCAGATCGAGCTGTAAAGGCTGTTGACAAACACCGGACGGGCTTCTGGCGACCAAGACTCTCGTGGGCCAACAGCAAGAACTGACCTTGTCGGGAAAGACAGAGTCAGGTGCTAGATTTGTCGCTTTAATGATGCTTGGCATAGATCTGTTGCGCATTCAATTGTTGTTGTTAATTCATTTGGTGAAAGTGTTTTCCGCAGCATCGCTACTAAGTTAAATTGTATTGTTAGGTAAGTTGCAGTAAATAAAAAGTGTACGATAAAACGAATAGCAAAAAGACGTGAAAAGTATTAGGATAATTTTACCTCAGACGGAATGAAATGTGTTTTACGACACGCACCTGTTACATAAGTTCGAAGTGGAACCAGCCTTCTCGCTAAATCCAGGCTGCAGAAGAAACTGTCGGCAGTGACGTGATAATCTTTCCCTAACAGCTAACATTGTAGTAATAATGTTTGAACGACGGCAGTTCCCTGCAAGCCTGCAATGGTTGGCTCGAATGTTCTGCCAAGGTACGAATTCATCCGTAAAATGTAACCTATACAAAAATGTAATGTTGTGGGTTTTTAAAATGAAAAATTTATTTACCAACGAAAAATCTAGTAATAAAATATTAAGATAGATAGATAAATCTTTATTTAGTTAATCAGCTAATGTAATAATAATAATAATAATAATAATAATAATAATAATAATAATGATATAATTATACATTGTATATGTTTTAAGGAAAATATTACTAGTCGTACTTTCTTTTCACTTTGAACATTGCGGTCTTTGATCTTCGCGCAAATCTGCACTACGCTACCCTAGCTCTCAGTTTTTACACCTTTGATCTAAGCCGCACGTCTGACCTAAGCATCAGCTGTAGAATATGTGTACGTGACATGTTTTTATTTTAAGCCTAGTTTAAACAGTTTTAAAAACCTGTGGTGTTGAAAAGCACAATGAATTTCGGAAATAAACAGTTTGGAGTTACGGAAGTAAACTGTTTTTGAGAAAAAATTTAGTGTTCGTTAACATCGCTTGATTTCTGGTAAGTGTTTCTTA
The DNA here is from genome assembly GCA_022818135.1 of Saxidomus purpurata. Lineage (NCBI taxonomy): Eukaryota > Metazoa > Mollusca > Bivalvia > Venerida > Veneridae > Saxidomus > Saxidomus purpurata. The sequence continues at coordinate 54,010,980 of JAFMSR010000009.1, read as the reverse complement.
CATTTCAGATATTGAACATCTATCTGACAACATTTCATGTTCATGTACCTTTTCTTTATTATTGATTTCCAATACTTTACATCATTCATTTCAATCAATGAATCACTTAAAAGCATGAGTACATCACTTTAACATAGGGGTACATCTTGACTTTCGTGCGGGTACATTGACCAAAAAAGTGGGTACATCTTGGTTTGGGTACATCTTGACTATAATACCTTATTTTGACGCATACATATATAAGCTATACTAGTATTGTAGCACTGTCCACTGTTTTTTTCATCGGCGGAAATTAAAAAAATCCGAAAAATCACAATTTTTGCAAGAGGTCTGTAATAGATTTTGCATTCCATGCATTTATGGAAGCTGCTTCAAAACAACAAACAAAACGTATTTACATAGATATATTCTCGTAACAAAAAATTTTGGAACCGGTATTTAACACCGCAAAACGACGTTTTTCAAAGAAAAAATAAATTTATGAAGCATAGGGTTGTGCGATGGTAGAGTGGTTATCGACCTGGATTACCAATTAAGAGATCCCCGGTCCGAATCCCGGCCTGCACCACGGACATTTAGAAACATTTTCAGTTTTTGCCACCCATCCAGATATGAACTGGTTAGAAACCCGGAGGTAGTCCCGTGCAGATAGGTGCTATACCGCCCGGCACGTTAAAGAGCAAAGGGATGTATACGTTAAGAGCTAGTGTCTGGTACCCGGATTCACTTGTGTCATACAAAAATGTAATAGGGCACATAATACTATAAATATTCATCCGGTTTATATCTTATGAATAAACAGAATCTGTGAAGAAAAGGTAAGGGTGAGTGCAAAAACTAGACTTAAAAAATCGAAAACGGCAAGGGATGATCACAAGTATCAATCATATACAGCAAACACATCTAGCGCCATTGAGTTTGGTTTAAGTTAAAGTCCCAGGATCACATTTTCTTATTTTATTAAGGAATATCAATAAATGACAGAAATGACCATTATATGTACCAAAAACATTCACCTAAAGTTGTTTTTAAATCGATAAGATTTAATTAGAAACATACCGCTGATTTTTTAATAAGGCTTTGTGGCGACTCTTTTTCTTTAAGAAACAACTTTAATGCGAAGATGCATACGTCAATATTGTTTTATAATGAATAGAACGCGGTTACTATATCAGAAAACTCAAAGTGATCATGGGACTTTAAGTTCGTTTGATATTGTGCGTATCTGAGTCAAGTTGATAATCTACGCCAATTTGAACACCCGTACTCGTTCATGCCTATGGGTGACCTTCTCCGAGATATCTCCGTGAATAATAGTTTGTCAGAGCCATCACATTATTTCAGAACAGGACATTGTGTGTAGATCTACTGTCTTATTACATTTATAACTACTTTTTAACGTAGAATGTTCGTGTATTATATAATACTTCAATTTAAAGCTGCTCGCTCTCAGTTGCCGTTGGAAAAAAAATGACATATTAATACATAAATATAAAACGAAAGGCTAAAATCAACAAGAGAAGTAAAATATCTAGGTATAAATTTGCAAAACTCGATTGAAAATGCTGGTTGAAAGGCACCGTTACACAATATGTTTATTCTATTTCAAAAGCGTTTGCAACGCTTTATTATTTGGTAGCGTATTATTTCAAATCTACAGATATATGTGACTGGAATTTATACTGGAACCTTTTGATATGACTATTATGTTCTAAAATATGTTATTTTCATACAGTTTGAAGAACTTTATTTTTTTTTACAAAATCTGAGAGCGAGCAGCTTTAATATTTACCCCTTAATACATGTGTTATGTTTAATGACAACGCGAAACGCAGTGAAACATTCTTTACATTATGACTAATCTTAGGCAAGTAGTGCAACGTTAGACTAATTGGTAAATTACGCTGAAAGTAACGCCGTGCGCGACGTGACGTAAGCTGAATAAGCGGAAATTATGTCATAATAAATAAACAAGTTTTGTATTATATCGGTTACCATGGATATGTAACATTTATCTTACTAAAAGAGACAATTGCGGAAGCTTCAAGATATCGGTTTAAAAGCAACCCGTGGCACTCAACGTTGTATACAAGAAGCGGCCCAAAATCGGCCTGTGGCACAGAGCTGGTTAAAGAAAATACAGAAAATTGTTTTCTATGTATTGACACATATTAAATCGTGAACTCATTTCCTTGTCCTAATTTTAAGTGGTGTTAAAATGTAGCTTTGAGACAGACATAGTCTACACGAACATATATCAAATGTGATGGGGGAAAGTACAGACATAAAGGCGGAAACATGATAAGGTATTGCGAAGGGACAATAACACGATAGACGATAAGACGGTGCGAATGGACGATAATACGGTGTGAAGACGCGATCTTTCTTGCATATAGGATAGGCATTTCTGGTGATTTTGCCCATGCCGGAATAACCGGTCTGGCAACCCTCCTATGCCAGACGACTCTCGTGAATTACTTATGACGTAACGTTATAAACATTGTGACGTCACTTTCTTAAACACAACGTCGGAAACTCGTTTGTCTTTCATGATATTTCATCATTTTGATAAGTTTGCATTTAGAAATCTACTTTAAAGTGCAAGACGGTATGCAAGAAAAAGTTTCCATCATGAGACATTTGGCTCAAGTGGAAATATCCGTCACCTCGGGTACGGTTACCCTCGGTGACGGATATTTCGATCTGAAGCTCGTGCTCATGACAGAAACTATCAATCCTTTCGCGTCTTCGCATCGTTCCATCATGTCTTCGCATCGCGTTGCACTAACGGAACACCATACTTTTGGGACAATCGCATAAAATACCCTATCAGTCAGATTATGAAATGTTCGTTAAAAGCAAATAATTGTATTTTTAATTTTTAGCGACAAGTTGTGATACAATAAGCGGAGTTTTACATTTGGAGCGGAATGCACGGGCTGAACCCAGGTCTTAGCTTTTGATTAGTCTTGGTTTTAGAAACCAAACTCAAGTCCAAATTTAAAACCGATTAAAGACCGTCATGATCCTTTTTGTATTCATAGAAGAAATATAAGGAAGTCGTTTATTGATACAAGTGACATACGAGCGTATTTGAAATGGAAATTCACAATAAATGGCTATTTTGTGTCACACCTAGTCCAAATAATTGTACCCAACGGATGAATATCGTTATATTTTTTGCTAGGCGCTATCCAGCCTATCGATAAAATGTCAGTATGTAAAATGGGTCTGCAATTGGAGTCGAATTATTGAGACTAGTGTCACACCGTGGAAGGAATGACAGTGATTCAAACCCAGGACTCTTTGCTTACAGGTCAATTGCTCTACCGACTGAGCTATCCGACCGCTTACACAACTCTCAAAGCAAATCCGAAACCGTGGCATTCCTCCACACCATGTTCAAATACGTTTGGAGACTAACCTGGCAATATCGTCACGGTCACGTGTTGGCACCAAATGTGTCACAGGGTGAAAAATAAATGTGCAGCCTGACAGCGATTCGAACCCGGGACTACTAGCTTACATGGCACATGTGCTATCCGGTCGCATACACATCGTCTTCCTTATTATATTCATTTTTCCCGACCACGTTGAAATACGACCTAGATTTTTAGTGCGTACAACCAATTTAAGCAATAATGGACGTCGAAGCCTGACTGCATGTAACAAGAAAAGTTGTCACGGTGATGGGCGCCAAACGTCACAAGGCGAGAAAAATGTACAGCATCACGGGACTTGAACTCGGGTTCTTCGTTTACAAGGCAAACGCTCAACCGACTGAGCTATCCGGCCTTCTACACATCTTCTCCCATATTTATAATCAAGATAAAGTCCGTAACCGTAACAGTTGAACCATTGCCTGCACAATAACGATTAACAAGCTCTATTAATTTCAATCTCGAAACTTATAAATATTACCATGCATAAGTAACGAATTAAAATGAAACGAACAAATAAAGCATTGTGGAACAACACGTTGTCTAGAAGACTAGATAAAGACGAGACTGGATTTCATATATTTTGCGCCTTTGAACTAGACTAGGTGTATCCCAATAATTTGTTTTCTAGTGTGCAAACACAATAAGTTTTATCTCATTCCCAATACAGTATTATCGTTCTTGATCATAACTCAATATGGAAATTTTGAAGGGTAATATATAACTGTGTAAGACAGTTTGTTGCATACAAAGAAAGGTTACTCGTACGAAAATATCGCACACAAATATTGACGTTAGCTCCCATACACATACTAATGATTTGTATAGTGAAAATAAGTTCAGATACTTTTATTTATGAAATTATAATATCTTTTTGCATGTTGTTACTTATACAAATGATGCCTATGAAAACTGAGTAACGAAAGCAAGGAATAGCCTATATTCTATCATTATGAGATGATGTACCAGTCATATACTAGTACTTTTTTACGACATTCATGATTTATTACATTTAGGTCTAGCTTAATTCAGTGTAATATATACAATTTCGAATTAGTGACGGCAAACCAGTTTTGGCTCAAGCAAAAAATATCAGTACTTACGGAGAGCGTTCAGTTACAGATGGATAGACTATGAACTTTTGCTTAATAATAAAATTATTATGACGAAAGAAGCCATTTTAATTAAAACGTCAGTCGGTCAAGATATAATTACTTCCAATACTGGTACATGTATAGTATTATCCATCTACATCAAGGCCACACCACTGGGAGGCGCTCTGATCATAGCCCGCCCTATTCCAAAATAAAAATGATGTTTGAGCAGTTTAGTTGATTATTTTGATTTAATGAGTCGGTGTGCTGAATACCCGGTGAGGTCCGAAATCCTCCCTTCCCGACTGGAATTGTAATGATATGCAAGGAAATGTAAAGTTACTAATATCCGCAGATGGCATTACTTGTTATTATCAAACGATCAGACTTAGCTACATTCTGACACCTGAAGTGTGACCTCCTTTTGCAAAAGATATAATGTCTCTGTAGCAGTAATGCTATTGACTATGGGCAGTATGGCTAAATAGCAAACAGATCATGATCTGCATTAGACACAAAGGCAGAATATTGAAGTCAACATTGTAAATAGTTTTTTTTACAATTATTCCTATAGAAAGCTACCCCGGAACCAACACGATTTTACAGGTTGACATTTTTGCCTTCTACGTTGTGCTAATCAGACAGCCACAAGTATTACTATACTGACCGGCAAAAGAAACGCAACTTTATCAACTAACTTGAAATTTATTAAATCCAGTGAATTTTATAAAGAACTTGCCTGGGGCAGAGACATAGAAGAAATAATGAATGTCTCTGAATGCATTAACAAATGGTAAAGTTTACTACTTAGCATACACGTTGTAATGAAAATATATACGCCGACACTTTTCTGTAAAACGTAAGAAAATGAAAAAAAAAGTTGCGTTTCTTTTGCCATTGAGTGTTTTTCAGACGGTATAAAGATAGTTTTAAAACTTACTTTTACGAATGGAAAATTCAACAACAACACTTTAATTACAACAGCGTATTTAAATCATCATTATTATATAACGTTTCGGCGAAGGCCTTCGTCAGAATTACAATCAGACTGCAAAACCAACGATGCAAAATATCTTATAACATATAAAAAGCGCAATATGCACTTACGTATATATAGGACAAACTGCACACGCATGAATATCCATCATTTTAATATTTGTAATTTTACTTACCCTGCGTTTGATACACAGTTGCAGCACATTTTAACTCTGACGGGCATAGTCTAAATAATTTTTAATTTATGCCCATTGATATTATTAAGAATAATATTAAATGATAATGCAAAGAAACATGTTGGATATAAGCTTGAATTCTAAATCACTATATGGTATAAATCAATAATACTTTTTGTACATGTATGTATTTTGTGTGGGCCTCGATAGCTCTGTGGTTTGGGCGTTCGCCACCGGAACGGGAGATCCTGTCGAATCCCAGCCCGAGCACGAGGTGTGGCTTTGGGCAAAGACACTGACACATCAACCCACCCAGCTATTATTAGTTATTGGGTTTGTTACTGACCCACTACGGAAATATAGGGGGTCTGCAGGATTAATAGGGGGCGAGGCGATAACAGTAACAAACCCAATAACTGATTTATTTCATCGACCACCTTCCATCACTTATCTTCACCCAGATGAGTTGGGTGGGGTAAAAGAATTTCATAATAACCTTGATTCAAAGTACAAATATTCATGTACATCATATTTGTCAACATTATAATTTTTTTTTATTGTTATGGTAAAGGAGATGCATTTTCGTGCATTTTTATGACTGCACAGGCCAAACTGTCCATTTTGTTCTTATGTGCCAATAGTGGGTCAGCTTCTAACTCACTATAGAACAATAGTGGGTCACCATGTGACTTCTCTTATCCAATGAAAAGACCAGAAACTAGTGGGAGATGAAATAAAACTGGTTAGCGGTGATGAAAAACTCACTGCCTCTCTCTGGCGGGCGTGATGACATCTGAAAACAGTGTTCAAGAGCTTTTCAATACTTCGTAATCGAACTACAAGAAATTCTTATAAAATACAAAACCCACACATGCTGCCAGGCGATAACAAGATGGAGAAATACTAGTAAATGGCGTACTAGTTATATTTGTTAAAGTTCCAGTCGTATTCAATACAGATAAAGCTACAGAAATACGATAAAACCCGGACGTGCGTACCCCTGCTAAATTCCATCAAAACGGATGCTGTGTTCATGTGTGTTTCCGGTTTCCCAACTCTTTTACACGAAAAAAGGGATGTACTCAATTTTGGTGCAAAAAGGACAGTAAAACTAAACAAATAATGGTTAATTTCGCCGGTAATACAATTTTCTTGGTAAAAGCACGGACCTATACATGTATATAGGTCCGTGATAAAATAAAAGCTACTTGTAACCTAAAATCCAAATTGTTTCTGGGATTAAACTTTAATTTTAAAGAAGGATTTATTGATGTTACAAGGATGTTATACAAGGCTGTTACAAATATCTTACTTGGAGATTAGTTATGTTACGTTCATCTAAAAACAAAAATAATATCAAACAGGGAATGCCACGTACCAAAAACGCAGCCTCCCCAAAACGAACCCCACATCACCCAGAAGTGCACACCACCAACACACACACACGCGCGCACACGCACACACACACGACACACACACACACAATCATGTACACACACATATACACTACCAACACACACTAGCATACAAAGCAAACACACGAGGACAAAACGAACAATTAAAGGAACACAGTGGGGCACCGCCTTGGAACGGTCAGTGGCAAAAACACCACTGGGGAGCTTAAACCGGTTTATGGTGCGCACCCAACCTCACTCTTACCCCCCACCATGTTCCAAAGTCACAGGACAGTGTAAATAAAAGTAATCCCTGCTAGGTGAATCTCTAACACACGCAATGGAAACAAAAGGCATGGTATGTAAAACACAAAAATGCTCGTGTATAAATATATAAAAAGCAAACCTTGAGAACCAAAAAACGTATCTAAAAGTGTACCCTGTCAGGCGCGTATCCATGCATACGCACGTACGCCAATGCGTATACTTCGTCAGAAAAGGTGAAAATATAAAAAGTCCAAATATGCAATAAAAACTGAAGGTTGAGGGCCGGGGGGGTAAAGGCTAATTTTATCAGAACATGTCCGTTTTTGAAAAGGTTAATTACCTATTTCTGAAAAAAACATTATATATATTATGCGTACTTGAATAACAATGCATTATTAACTTATTGTAGAAATGGAATCAGTGATGTCACTGGGATGTTACATGGATGTTACACATGTTACATGCATCTGAAAACGTGACTTAATATCCAGAGATTTATTAAATATGCAGAACGAATACTGTAAGGGCGGCAACTTTCAAAGCGAAAGTAACTACAAATTTGACGCATTTAGTCCAAGTATTGAAAAAAACGGACATTAAAAAACACTTTCCACAAATTTTAAAAACTACTGACATTTTAACGCGACGAACCAAGCGCGTGTTTCATGCTGCAAAGGCCTCGGGCCAATGTGATAGCTTTCTAGCAAACAAATCATTGGAATATGTCACCACCTTTTGCACTAGCAGACAGTATATACACATATATGACATAAAGGCTTAAAAACAATGATCTGGACATTAAATTTAGGTATATCTATTTTTCCGCGCCTGTATCTATATGGCATTCATGTATTAAAATACTAGACATGAACTGTATTATAGCGAAAGATATTTACTCATTTAGAAGAAGAAAGTTATGTAATGCTTGCTACAAAAGAAAATGAATACTGCATGTAGTACACTATAAAACTCGGTTTATAACGAACTCGAAGGGACCATTTAAATGTCTTCCTTATATCCGGAGTTTGTTATATCCATATACCATTTTCATATTAAATAAAGAAAAAAAAAACGGGCAGAGAAAATGTATTCCTTATATCCGGATTTTCGCTATATCCGGAGTCGTTATAGACGGAGTTTACTGTTATCAGTTAAAATACATTATTACAGAGAATCAGTTGTCTCCCACTGCATCTTAATTATCATTTCATATAGATACTACATCGTACTTGCAACATCATATTCATTTGTAAAACAACAACATTTATCCTAATTATAATATAATATCTTTTTGGGTGATCCTATGATACTAGCTAATAATAGCGCTATTTATAAATGTAACAAACACGTTGACAGCTGTCAGAAAATGTTTGTCTGCTGCAACTGTTGCAAAACTCCGGCGACTCTTTTATTTTTATTATTTATTCAATGGTAAGACTTTTTTTCTAAAATGCTGAGTGTTTTTAATATTGATGTACATTTACATTATTTAACAATATAAATGCGTTATTACTGGTTTGTAACTTGCATTTGACAGTACATGTTCATATAGATTTATCACATTGTTCCAGTATGAAATATGTACAGTACCATTTATGACTCACTAGCAGGAAACAATTTTTCTACAATGTATATCATGTTATTAAACTGGTTATAATGTCATTATTATAACAATTTTATATTTCAGATCTTCAAGACGACTTGATATCTTTCTACAGACGCCAGCACCGTACAATTCCACTGTCACCTTTAATAGAAGAAGACTCGCCCCTTCTGAAATTCTATGTGATGCCTGAAATTAAATCTCTAAACGTAAAGCGGACAGGCGATGGGGTGAAAGAGGAAAAAACTACGGTCGCGCCGTTTGGAAATGTTTTCTATAACGAAAACAAAATTTGCCGTAACATATATTTGACAGCAGATGCTGGACTCGGAAAGACTGCGTTTAGCAAGCGACTTGCTTTAACATGGTGTCACGCCAAAAATCCGAACACAGAGGAAGAACAGTTTTTCTTACAGGAGGATGAAATCCAAGCCATGGATGAATTTCGTTTTGTTTTCTTACTGTTATTACGTGATAGTTCAAGTGAATGTGACATTGTTGACCTTATCTTGAGACAAGTTGTGTCACAACTTCCGCCTCTGCATAGGCCTACACGTGACAAACTGGACGATATCCTGTTTAAGGAAAGATCTCTAGTAATATTAGATGGTCTTGACGAATGGTGCCAACAATCTGATTCCTACAAGCAAAAAATGAGTTCCATTCCACACCGGAAATCTTGGGAACAAACTGCTGTCCTGACAACTACTAGACCATGGAAACTGAGCGTGAGTGGTCTGCATTCAAGTCAAATCGACCAGAAACTTGAAATTATGGGACTAAACCAGGAGTCGGCCAACGCACTTAAAAAATCTGTGATTTCTCATTTGTGGTCTGATAAAAATGATTATGAGGTGCAACAGGGTGTAGAAGAGTTTACAAGAACGTTGAAGGAAAAACAAATATCAGATCTCGAAACTATTCCGCTTCTTTTAATGTACCTGCTTTTTTTGTGGTGCGACGGCATAGAATTAGGACAATCTCAGTGTGATTTGTACAGTCAGATTACAGAACTTTTGCTTTCAAGAACCGTGCAAAACTATCGGGAGTTGAAACCGAAACTTGATACTCACCAGGATAATATCCCGCAATGTTTGAGCCAACAAACACATTGCAAAGAATTCTACTCTCTTTTGAAAAAATTGGGACAATTAGCATATCAAACATTATTCAGGGAAACAAGAATAGAAAACACGCTTGTATTTGACAGTTCAGTAGCTAGAGACTACCTTAACAAAGAGTGTTTAACTTTCTGCCTTAAAACGGGAATTATAACACAAAGTAAAGTTCCAGGAGCACTGTTACCACAGAAATTAAAAGTGTCATTTGCTCATAAAACAGTGCAGGAATATTTCGCTGCATTATACATTCGCTCCATACCTGATCAAACCTCAGTGCGAGAAGTGCTATCAAAATGTACATGTGTCAAAGACATTCTAGAAATGTCGAAAATTCTCATATTTCTGAGTGGTTTCAATGTGAATGTGTCATCTTCAATTTCACGCGAGCTGATGAAAATTATAAATGAGGATGAAATAACACGTGAATATAGAAGCAGTCTACAAAACGGAAGCGAGCCCCTTAAACAATTCCAGGACATGTGTGTTTCATGTTGCAAGGAACTACCGCATGAAAATGACGTCATATTTTGTTTACAGGACGTGTTTATTGATAAAAGCTGTCAACAAGAACAATACCGCGAAAATCTCAAACAACTGACATCGAGAAATAAACAGAATATTAGATCACTATATATTAACATTGATGGCATGTCACGTACACCATACAGCAGTGCGCAGAAAGTTATTGAATATTTCGCACTCAGTGACCTGGAAAACATCGAGAAAATACGCTACATGGGAGAATATAATGACCGCGATATTTTACCTCTGTTGAAAAGTTCAGTTAAAAGTTTATCTTTATGGTGTAGTAAAAGTTCTTGGTCTGTTTTACTGTATGAGAAAGTGACAAGTTTACAGAACTTAGAAGCCATATATATCAACGGGTTTAAAATGAGCCACGAACAGTTGACATTGTTGTATGATTATATATCACAAAGACAGTGCATGCGAGGTATAGACCTGTGTTTCTTAGACTGTACTGATCACGAGAAGGATTCCTGTACTGGATGCTGTCTTAATTTGTCAAAACATTCCAAGCTGAGGAAGATAACACTGTGGGATATACCTGTGTCAGAATTGAACATTAATATGTCGTCGCTAGAGGAGTGTGAACTACAGCGTTTATCTAACCCAGATCTTGTGTTGCGCTTTATAAATTGTGTTCCAGCAGACAGTAAAGTAAATAGATTTATGTGCTGGGGTCTAGAATCTTCTGCCGCCATTGAAACAATACAGCTAACATTACCTTTGTTAGTGCACGTGGAAGTCGTGTGGTTGTCGGTCATCAATCTCGGTAATAGAAATCTTTTGTCGACTGAGATGGTAAACATTAAACGGGTTGATTTGTGGCATGTGACAATGCCAGCTTCAGTAGTACGTGGAATAGTAACCGTGCTACAACAACTTACACAAACAGTTACAGTAAATATACAGTACTGTAATATAACACCAGAAAGTGAGTTTGTTACAGTGAAAGAAGAAATCAAACAATCGTCACAGTTTAGGGTCAGTGGGGACTGGGAGCACGAGCTTGGGAAAAACTTGATGTTTGAAACAATCAAAGATGGCGATTAAAAACAAACATTATTGACACACGACTTGGATACACATATGTACTCTTTGTGTTGATTGAATGAATAACACGGCATATTGTTATACACGCGGCATATGTGTTGATTGAATGAATAACACGGCATAGCGTAATACACGAGGCATATGTGTTTACATAAGTGTAAATAGATTTAACAAAAAAAAAGTGAATATTTCCAATAAAATTAAAAATGTTTCTGGATTGAAATATGTGGATTGAGGATGGATTTTGCAGGTAAGTTTTATTTAATTTTACTGTTTTATTATTCATTAGATTCAGTTGTCAAATTATTAAGACCTAGAATAAATTTCAATAAATTTAATCAATGACAGTTGTCCTTTAGAAATCAGTTGTCCAATTGTTTGAGACATCTAAAAATTCTTGTTGGATTTTCATCAAACTTTTAAGGAAAGCATCAGTATAAAGACAAGCTGTACATACATGTATTACAATTTAGGTTGATACAGTCAAAGGGCCAAGGTCATAGGGGCCTGTAACTTGCAACTAATTTAACTGTAACAGTTCTTCATCTCCAAAATCTGTCCTTAAAATTTTTAATGAATTTTCATGAAACTTTCAAGGAAGCATCAGACTTATACTGATGATCAATATGAAGTGTAGTTGGGCATATTACAATTTGGGGTCAAAGGTCAAGGTCGCAGGGGCCTGAAATTGAAAGAAAAAAACTTGTCCGCAATCTTCATCATTCTCCCAAACGCCTTGTCTGATTTTCATCAGACTTTCAAGAAGCATTCCTCATTATGAAGTCTAGTTCTAAGTTGTGCATATTACAATTTTGCGTACCGGTACCTGGGTCACAGGGGCCTGAAATAGGAAAACTTTTTGTGTCGCCCTTTCAGAGAAAAGGTGATACACAGGTATCGCTTTGTCCGTCTGTCCGTCCATCACACAAACTTAAAGTTGGCTATAACTTTGCCATTTCTTAAGATTTCTTCATCAAACTATACAATTGTATTGCTTATGACAAAAGGGTCATGATGCCGCCAAATATTGTAGGTGAAGGTCATATTTGACAGAATTATGCCCCTTTTTGTACTTAGATTTTGTTTCAAAAACTTAATGTTGGCTATAACTTTGCTATTCCTTAAGATTTCTTCATCTTACTTTCAAATTGCATTGCTTATGACATCTAAGGGTTGTGACGCCGCCAAATTTTGTAGGTCAAGGTCATATTTGAGAGAGTTATGCCCCTTTTTGTACTTAGATTTTTGCTATAACTTTGCCATTTCTTAAGATTTCTTTATTATTAATATTAAACTTTCAAATTGTATTGCTTATGTTAAAAGGGTTGAGATGCCGCCAAATTTTGTAGGTCAAGGTCATATTTGACAATGTTATGCCCCTTTTTGTACTTAGATTTTGTTACGAAAACTTAATGTTGGCTATAACTTTGCCATTTCTTAGAATTTCTTCATCAAACTTTAAAATTGTATTGCTTATGACATAAGCGTCATGATGCTGCCAAAATGTGTAGGTCAAGGTCATATGTGACAGAGTTATGCCCTTTTTTTTCTTAGATTTTGTCACAAAATTATTGGTTATTCTGACAAAGCGTAAGAGGGCGACACAAGTGCTCTATTGAACACCCATCTAGTTTTGTTAAAGGGACATACCGTCCATCTACATGATCTAGCCGATTATATTCTCGAAACATAGATTATGTGTTCAGTGAACGTAAAGTGATAGATAAATACAATTTCAAATAAGAACATATATGGCGAAAAATGCCTCAGGCCACATTAAAAAAAGTCTTTGTTTGCTGTCTCCCAACCCTACTTTTTGAAGTTAGATAGCTAGCAATTTTTTTTTTTTTTTGAAAAAACAAAACAACAGTACTTTATGTGGTCCTACAGACTACTCATTTAACACACAATTTTAAACTATCATCTTCATTTGTCTCATCCTCAAATTTTGACATGACATTTTTTTTATTTATTTGTTTTTATTTAACCAGCATGGTCCAATAAAAATTTGTGGAGCGCAGCATTTTTAGCGATTCGGTTGGGAGACAGCAAACAAACATATTTTTAATTTTTGCCTCATTTTACCACAATTAATCAATATAGAGGCCTTCTGTAACAAATTGCATCCACCCATTAATTGTACAACTCTACATAGATTATTGAATGGTTTAAGGTACTGCAGCATATTTTAAACTTCTGATTTTATCAATAATGACTGGAATGCATAGCAGACACTTGTAGATCAAGTTATAGTACTTCCAAAGATTCTATATTATATTATGTTTTGGACATGTTGGAGGTTATTAATAGTTCGACATCAGTATGTCCCTGTAATCATCTATAGTCCTATAAATAAAACCCCCCCATTTCTTATTCACCTTTCATTTATTACCAGACCCGGTTACATTATGATCTATTACTTTTTAGCTCACCATGCTCACCTGAGCAGGTAGTGTTCATGGTGAGCTTTTAGGATGGCAAGATGTCTGGCGTCCGGCCGTCATCTGTAGTTCACATTTGCTCCAAATCTTCTGTTCAAGCACTATAGTGTAATGTTGATGAAACTTGGCAGGAATGGTATAATGAAGCAAATTGTTTAAAGAATTTCATACAATGCAGAACTCTTGTTGTCATGGCAAAAACAAAACAAAAACAAACTTCTTCTCCAAAACTGCATATTGTCTAGTTCACCTCTACTAAAATTGTTCAAATCATGACCCCAGGGTCAAAATTGAACCCACTCTGTTGGTCACTTGATTTCAGTTAGGTTAAATTTCTATAGAAAAAATCTTTAAAAAAATTCTCCTTTAAAACCACAAGGCCTGTAGAGCAATTAGCTCATTCGTTGGCATATAGCATTGCGTATTTGACCCCTACCAAGACTGTTCTGATCATTACCCATGGGTCAAAATTGACCACAACCTGGGGGTCATTTAATTTACAAAGGTTACTCAGTTTTAATCCTGACTGATTAGGTCCAGCAATTTGTATGTAGACTAGACATGTGCATGTAGGATCATAAATTTTATTGATTTGTACAGATAATTGTTTTATAACTTATTTCCTGTTTTTATATAAACAGTTTTATAATATGACATTTTACTTTTATTGCAGGATATGAAAAATATTTTTTAATAAATGCAGTAAAACTGTGATTTTAAAGTTATATTGAGAAGAATCCTTCTGACTGTATTTATTTCTTTGTAAATTAAAAATGCAACTGAACGCTTCTTCTAACTGTAAAATAAGCCAAAACTAAATTTATCTTATGTATAAAGTGTAAAATCTAATCTTGGTGATAACTGGTTTGCTGTAAGAGTAATTATTTGAGTATTTAAAACATTACTCAATCCAACTTTGAAATCAGTTATTCTGCAGGAATTTGAAAGTAAAAAAAAAAATCTTTTCTGTCATAGATTCTACTAGAAAATTATTTGGATATGATAACTGTAAGTGTTCATTTGTTTATGATTTAATTGGATTGGGAAATTACATACCTAAAACATAACTGATAAAATAGAAAAATAACATCTTATAAAGGTCTTGTATCATGGCTACTACATATTTGTATAGGAAAACACTGTACTGTATTTGTGATAATTTGCATTGTGTATGGGGGCGGAGCTTAGACCTTGCTCTATCTGCAATAGAGAACACTTTTCAGATTGTTTTTCAAAAACAAAACCAAGCAACAATTGCCAAAGAAGAAATATGTAGCTCTGTAAAATTGACCTAAACTTAAATGTTTAAGAGGAAGGGAATGGTGGACATACATATACACGAACTCGAAACACGAGTCTCCTGAGCAGTTTATATCATCATGCAGTTTTCATTTGTGAAAGCATGATGTCGTCCGCATCTAAAGGAACTTGTGAAAGAATGATATCGTCTAAATCTTCTAATTGACTGAATTGAAGTTCATTAGCCATCTGTAACAAAACAATATCCTGCAATTCTAAAATATCCATAATGCAGAGTTCACCTATCCTTCTAAGCGTTCTCTTTTTTTTAAGGGAACTGACAGATCAGAGTGACCAAACAATATTAACGTGATCCCACCCATTTTGTTACGTCACACGATGTTTCAGATCTTAGATATTTGGTATGCGTAGTAGACCTCTTCTAATCCTGCCACAGGGGTCAATATTGGCCCCGCCCAGGATCACTTGATTTACATAGACTTTTATAATATAGAAAAATGTTTAAAAATCTTCTAAAAAATAATAAGATCTAGAGCTTTTAGATAATTCATTTGTAACATTGTCTGGAGCACCTGGAGTGCTTTATGTTGTATAGTTACTTATCTTGCTGACTCAAAATAAAATTTATCTTATCTTATCTTATCTTGTCTAGTGGACCACAGTCACATGAAGTTTTGACCCCCAAGTCATTTTTATAAAACACCCTGCTTGATAGTCGATCTGGGGTGTTTTTATAAAAATGACTTTTCGGGTCCAGACTGACTGTGTAGTGGACATGTACCACTAGCCCCTGTGGTTGAAACCACATCCAGGGACCAGTGTCTATTCTAAGACGCGCGATTGCGGGATTTATCCTATTTTTTTCAAAGATCGCACTAATTTTTTGTAACATGTATGAAGGAAAAATCCCACAAACGAACCAATAAACTCAAAAACTACTAAATTTTCAGTCGGCGTATACGTTTACATGAGCACCGGAAAAGTGAAAGGGAGGTAACTCTAACCAGCATTAATATATTTTTTCATTAAAAAAGATTAAGGGAGTTCACTTAGCTCCTGCATAGATAAAATTTTTCGTTCAAACAATTTTGATTTTGATTTACATGTACACCGGTGAACAAAGTGCAGATAAAAGAAAAGAATCATGTTTTTTCCCGTAAAAGCAACAAAAGCAAAGAAATTGTCCTTTAATGAAGGCATGTAAAGCCATAATTTATCAGTACAAAAACAAGTGTCAAAAGTTTGACAACTGTTGATTTTCCGTTAATCAGTCAATTTTCGCTTGGTTTTCAGGTTTTATTTGAAAGGTTTGAATATAATTTAATGTTTTCACTCATAATTATAAACAAAATCAGCCGGACAATGAAGGAATTCAGTCCGAACCAAACATGTTGACATGTACAAAAAAGCCAAAATGGTGGTAGTTACGAAAAATTAAATCGCTGTCAGATCGACTACATAATTTTTAGTCTGCTTTTCCATGCAGTAACAGGAAAGTTAGTTATGGGAGATAGAGCGGTGGTATACGTAACATGACGTCATTTTAAATAATGAATATGCAGGAAAAAACAATAGAAAAATACATTTTTAGCTCGACTATTCGAAGAATAAGGAGACTATTGCACTCGCCCTGGCGTCGGCGTCTGCGTTGGTTAAAGTTCTTTATAAAGTCAAATATCTTGAATACTATCAAAGGTATTGACTTGAAACTCAAACTATATGTTTACCATCAACATCTACACCTGAGGAAACAGTCCCCATAACTCTGTTTTGATTTTTGACAGATTTATGCCCCTTTTTAACTTAGAATTTTTGGTTAAAGTTTTTTATAATTTCAAATATCTTGAATACTATCAAAGGTATTGACTTGAAACTCAAAGTATGTGTCTACCATCAACATCTACACCTGAGGAAACAATTCCCATAACTCTGTTTTGATTTTTGAAAGATTTATACGCCTTTTTAACTTTGAATTTTTTGTTAAAGATAGAATACTATCGAACGTATTGGCTTGAAACTTAAAATGTATGTTTACTGTCAACATCTTCACCAATGTTTTTGATTTTTGACATATTTATGCCCTTTTTATACCCCCGCACAACGAAGTTGTAAGGGGGGTATACTGGAATCAGCTTGTCCGTCCGTCTGGCCGTCCGTCCGTCCGTCCGTCCGGCCGTCCGTCCGTCCGTCCGGCCGGCCGGCCGTCCGTCGGTTTTTTCTTGTCCGCCCAATAACTTGAGATTTCTTTGACCCACAGTCTTCATATTTGGCATTTACATTGGACATGATCAGTAGATGATCCCTATTGATTTTGAGGTCACGGGGTCAAAGGTCAAGGTCACAGGGGCCTTGACTTCAAAAAGCTTGTCCGCCCAATAACTTGAGATTTCTTTGACCCACAGTCTTCATATTTGGCATTTACATTGGACATGATCAGTAGATGATCCCTATTGATTTTGAGGTCACGGGGTCAAAGGTCACAGGGGCCTTGACTTCAAAAACATTTTCCCCCCAATAACTTGAGATTTCTTTGACCCACAGTCTTCATATTTGGCTTTTACATTGGACATGATCAGTAGATGATCCCTATTGATTTTGAGGTAATGGGGTCAAAGGTCAAGGTCACAGGGGCCTTGACTTAAAAAACATTTTCCCCCTAATAACTTCAGATTCCTTTGACCCACAGTCTTCATATTTTGCATGGAGATTAGTCATGACCATTAGGTGACCCCTATTGATTTTGAAGTCACTGGGTCAAAGGTCAAGGTCACAGGGGTTTTTAGTTCACTTAATTGCTTAATAATGCTTTGGTCAATAGTCTTCATATTTAGTATTGAGGTTTGTTACGACTAGTAGATGACCCCTTGTTTATTTTTGGTTTTTAGATTGTTTTAAGCAAAAAAAAATAAAATTTGGGGTCAAGGTCACTAGGTCAAGGTCAAGCTCACTGTTACTAAAAATATTTTTAAAAAATTGTAAATTAATTGTAGCAAACAAAAATTGGGGGTCAAGGTCACAAGGGTCAAGGTCCACCTTACACATTTTGTATGCTATTAAAACAATACATTTACACAAGTTATTGTATAATTACTCAACTCTATGTCCTTGTGGCCATTCCTTTCTTATGGTTGCCATACTTCTGTGACAAAGCTGTATTGTGGGGGTATAATTCGTCACTCTTGTGACAGTTCTTGTTAACTTAGAATTTTGTCACAGTTTTGTCAGACTAATATGGAAATACTCAAAATGGCTTTCTTTGGAAATGTCATAGAATAATTATGCAGCATGCAGCGGTCATGCTTTTTTAATTCTATACATACCAATTTTGAAAAGTTACAAAATTATTCATGATCAAATATACAAGGTCATGTATTTCTTTGAAATTATCCCCCCATCCTCCTTCCAGTTGGCTTGCAGAATCCAGAGTAAGGCTTAGATGCAATGTACATTTACAAAGGTCTTTGAACAAGTTTCATATCTTTGACCTTAATTCTTATAGACAATTACACAATACTCCTGTTCTTAGACAAAAACCCCATTTTACCAACAAGCTTTCGATTAGTCCAGCGTGCTGTCATGTGACAGCTCTTGTTTTAACATCTTTTAGGAAATAGCGCATGTTATTTTTTTCAGTGTACTGAGTATGTTTAAATTATTGTAAGGCAAATATCATGTCAATATCTTGTTGGTGAATTTTTTTTTTTACCAGCTGGAAAACCAGAAAGTTATGTTTTTATCAGGTCTGTATAGATCAGATTAATATTCTGTGAAAATTTAATTTGCGCTTTTTCTTTGAAAAAAAAAAACGTTATTTAAAAAATTGTTCTTTTCGATTGTTAACGTTTTAGTGCCATCGGTCTGTTTAGCTCATTTGGGGTATATACCCCAATCGGGAGATTTGCTCAGCCTGTTGAAGTTCAGCCGTGGCCATTATTCTGTGCACTGTAATGTAATACAGTAATCGTCTCATATAACTGTTAAGTTATAATTTTCTTGTTATATGACTAATATGTTATTTTCATATAGTTTGAAAAAGGGGAGTGGTGGTGTAGACACTGTAGACATTAAAGGTATATAATCAGATTTATGCCATGTAACAGACTTGTTTGAAACTTTAACATCTGATCATTTACACTCATTTATGTTCACTTAGCGCTTAATTCAAGTAAGATTTTCACTGGAGGTATTTTTAAAATTTGACTTTCCTATTCTGGTTGCCCAAACAAGATAGAGTTATTTTATCATATTAAGTAAAAATTTACTTTGCCTAGTAAAAATATACTTTGCCTAAGGAAAGATATGACTATAAGACCTATTGTATTATATTTATGAAATATTTGCATTAAAAATTATATATTTAGATGGAATTCATTAGAAATTCATGTTTGAAAAATTATTATTACCTCCCTTTACCTAACTTGGGTGAGCATCTTGGGTGAGCACCCAAGATAGATTGGAAATAAATGAATTCAGAAGCTACACATAGTTTTAAAACATGCATTTTGGTTCAGAATGTTAAAATATTTGTATATTTATCCAATTCAAATGTAAAAGTAGAAATATTTTGTATTGAAATAAAAAAGACATACCGTAATTTCTCTAATTAGCACCCCCAGGCGAGGGAGCCGTTAATTAGAGGATCACAATCGGTAATTTACCATAATGATGGGTGAAAGCCAAAGTTTATTTATCTATGTGCACTCGCTTTCATCCCTTGATTAACTGCAAACATTATTATGAATAATATGGTAATTTGTTGACCAACTTTTCGCTGTCTAGGTTTATCAGTACACACCTGTCTGGCCCAGTACACACAGGTTAAATATTGATTTTACTGCTGCAGAGCAAAAAATGAGGTAACATACATGTAGGTGTAATTTTGAAGGGAGTTCTTTGTACATTTTCAAAATGTTTCAGAAACTTATATTGACGTTAACTCACAATTTTAATGTTTTTTCAAAATCTTCTGGATTTTATTCGTGCATTATGGATATATTAAATTCATAGTCAGGTAAGATTTGTTTGTTGTAAAAACACCCGGGGGGTGCTAATTAGAGAGGGGGCATTAATTAAAATAAGGTACTCAACGTTTTAAATGCCTTCATATTAAAGGGGAGTAATAACAAAATTTTATAAAAGTTAATAAAATGTAAATATCTGATAGGGATCCAACTCTATGTAATGGGTCTTTTTGTTCATTAAATAAATCTTTAACAGAATATACAAAAAGTAAAAATTGTCATTAAATGTTGCTTAGAAGTAATTGACCACCTTTAAGGTGACCACCTTTAAGGTGTCTGCATGCCGCTAATCCCGGAGGTTGCGGACCTGAGTCCCACTGGGGTCATGACCGTATCGCCTCTTATGACAGCAGTACTGGTTTTTCCAGGAAGGATGTGTCAGGGTGACTCGATAAAGCTGTCTTCATAATCGAGCTAAAATAAATTTGTATAGAATAACTTAATTTTTTTTCACCAAAATCTGAGAGCGAGCAGCTTAAATTGTTGAAATGCGAGGTCTTACTGTTCTTTAAAGCACTTTCTGCCATGATTTCATGGTGGGGACTGAAAGCAGGCTGCGATTACAAGCTATTTCAAAAACATCTGTTCGAAAATTTCATTGAAATGTGTAAGCCTTATTTACATTGGTTTCAATCATAATCGGTAAATTTAGCAATTTGAAATATGTTGCAGTACTGTAAAACTTGAAATTATCTATGTGAAGTTGTTGTTATACAATTTGTATGGATGGTGTAATGCCATGCATTAATTTTGTTGTTTAAAATTATTTTTATTTATCATGTTTATCACTTTACATCCATTGAACACATTATGTTTGGAGAATATAATCAGCTAAATGTAGGGAGTACCCCTTTAAATTGATTCAGTGAGAAATGACATTACATGACATACATAGGGTTGGGCTGTTTTATAGCCAGGTTGAGCTGTAAGTATCATTCAATGTTCGGTGTACAAAGTCTGTCTGTCCGCCATTTCCTTCAAACACCGTCTCCTTTAACCACTAGTTGGGCAATATTGATGAAAGTTATGGCAGCCAGTGTACATGGGTGTCCTTTCAATTGAAACTCACCAAATTCCATTCCGTGCAGACTTCTATACTAGATGCCAATAAGGACATTAAGCTCTACTTGGCACTGTTGGGATCGAACCCGGAACCATGCAATCCTGAGGCGGCGGTGATACCACTGCACCAAGGCTGCTCCAAAATTATAGGGCAATATTTCATGACTTAGGTTCTTCAAAATTGCTGGGGTTACAGTTTCTGAGGAACTTGAGATATGATGAGTATTTTTAACAATTTAGGTCCAATTAATTTAATCTTTGTAAAAGTAAATAAAATCCCACCCCTTACCCCCTTGTCTGGAATATTTGATAAAGTTTCAAAGATTAGTAATGAAAGTGCGTGTCTTCAGTCACCACACTCAGTGCTGGTAATTTGAATCCAACTTTGAAACTGCATTTTGAATTAATAATTTAACAAAAATTAATGTTAAAGCTGCTCGCTCTCAGATTTTTGTGAAAACATAAAGTGCTTCAAACCATCATAAATAAAAATGTTGCACTATAAATTCCTGTAAAGTATTATATATATTTGAGATTATACATTACCAATTATCATGACTATAAAGCGTTACAAACACATTTTGATATAGTGTAGGGGTGTAATAAAACCAAGCTCATCAACATTTAACAGATTTTCTCAAATTGATACGTAGATTTTTACTTGACAAGACTGTGAGTGAGTGTTATTGATTCTAGCCATTACTATGAACAAGCAGCTTTAAGTCCCATAACTCTTGCTGATGATAAAATTAACGACAATTCTCATATCTTGCAAAATGACATAAATTTTCATGTATTATTACATTTTAATTACTAAAACAAGAAAATATAACTACAAAAATGGCGCTCATAGGGATTGAACCAAGGACCTTTTGATCTCAAAGCGGACTGTTTATACCACTGTGCTATGGTACATTTACATATGCACAACTGTAAAATCCAAAGTATTCCAAATGGTCATAAAACTGAAACTACTCATTAGAGGTAATCTTTAAGCTATATAGCAATGAACTAAATGTATATGGATATATTGATAATTTGACTGACCTTTATCTACTGAGCTACTTAAATGGATTAGTTCCCTTTGAATAATTCATACATGTACATATTAATTATATTGTACATTGATTAAAATGGGATTTTGGGGGAAGGCTTTTTCTCGGCTGCAATCACTGACATTACAAATGAATGCCATGTA
The DNA here is from genome assembly GCA_022818135.1 of Saxidomus purpurata. Lineage (NCBI taxonomy): Eukaryota > Metazoa > Mollusca > Bivalvia > Venerida > Veneridae > Saxidomus > Saxidomus purpurata. The sequence continues at coordinate 53,988,332 of JAFMSR010000009.1, read as the reverse complement.
TCAAACTTTAAATAATTTTAGATGGAATTCTTGACACTTTTAACATATTGCTTGAAAGTCAACGGCAACTTATAATCGGCGTCCATTACTCATATGTGCTTTATTGTGTCCAACACGGTTAAAGCTACTTTCAAGAGTAGGCGGCATCAGGGGGTACATGTACATTTGTATTCATCAGTTTCAAGAGTACATGTACATTTGTATTCATCACTTTTAATAATGCATGCTTTTTAGGTGCATATACAATGAGGCAACTCATGCAGATAGTATATTGAAAATTTCATATAACACAAACAAAGTTATAGTTGGGGTTTGCTGACAGTGACTCCCTGGCATGATATCCCTTTATTGAAAACATTTCGGTTTTTATTTACCTCTTTGTAAAGCACTTTTTATCTGTGGACTTATTTATAAATAAAATAGTGCTAATTCTAAAAGCCACATTATCTTCATGATCTTAGCATTAAAGGGAACCTCCATAAACTAAAGGCATATACCCTACTATGTAACTGGAAAGACAGCATAACTTACTTATTTAAGAGTAATACATGTGGGAGGGGCACAGAAATGTCAGAATAAGAGATTTAATCTAAATTTAACTCAGAACAATTTGCTTTTTTCAGGCTGTACCAACTGCACATGCACTTCCTATAATTCTTTATGGAAGCTTGTCTTGCCGTGAATGATCTCCATGGGCGATATCAAAGATTTTACACAGAATATCAAAGGCCATTACACAGAATGGATTCTGAGGTGTGTATTGCATTAGTAATAATTTTTGTCTTTAATCTGTTGATATTTGGCATGTCTTGTAATTGTCCCACTTTGTAATTTAACCAAATCAAGGACTGAATCAGTCTACTGCAAATTATGACCATGATTGACCACTGCAATGATTGTCACTAAAGTTGAACCATGGTTGAACAATGGTCAGCCTATAGTTCAACTATCAGTCAACCTTTTAAAACATCTGAACTTAAATTACACAATACAGTAAACCATGGTTGACCATGGTTCTTTATGCCAACCATGGTACTTACCATTATCATTGGCAATGACTATGGTTTAACATTGGTATATTCTGTTTTGACCAGTCACCATTGTCAGCAATGGTTGATCAAAACTGTCTGTTAGTAACTATTGATTAAACACTATCCTGTGTCACTGGTTGGAGATGGTTAACCATACTATTAGTCAATATAAGAGTCTTTAACTATATAACCATCTACAATCATGGTTCTGTAGACCATAGTCAGCCATGGTTGTGTAGACCATAGTCAGCCATGGTTGTGTAGACCATAGTCAGCCATGGTTGTGTAGACCATAGTCAACCTTGGTTGTGTAGACCATAGTCAGCCATGGTTATGTAGACCATAGTCAACCATGGTTGTGTAGACCATAGTCAACCTTGGTTGTGTAGAACATAGTCAGCCATGATTGTGTAGACCATAGTCAACCATAGTTGTGTAGACCATAGTCAATCATGGTTGTGTAGATAGTCAACCATGGTTGTGTAGACCATAGTCAATCATGGTTGTGTAGACCATAGTCAGCCATGGTTGTGTAGACCATAGTCAACCATGGTTGTATAGACCATAGTCAACCATGGTTGTATAGACCATAGTCAACCGTGGTTTTGTAGACCATAGGCAACTGTGGTTGTGTAGACCATAGTCAACCATGGCTTATTATTATTGTAATTACCAGTCCATTTAGTCAACAATTTATAGTTAAAGAAGCAATTCATATTTTTGATAGTTTTGTTTTTATTATTGTAAAATACAATGAGGAAATGTTTATTTACGTATTGTTTGTTGTATCCTAGAAAATAATACTAAATACTAAAAAATAATTTTATAAAAATGTTTCAAAACTTTATATTCATTTCTATAACTTGTGAATTTTGTGGCAAAATATAAATGTTTGCCAAAACATGCAATGAGTTTGAATCTTTTTGCAACTGTATGTCAACATTTTGCTTTTTAACTCAAATTTATTCCCTAGTGCTTAGAAAAACTTATACTTTTTACAAGAGCAACAATCTGAGTGATTCTGCGACTACGGTTAAGTTATCTATCTCCAACCATGGTTGATCAGGTCCATACAACCATGGTTGGTCTGTACCATGGTAATTTCATTGTCAACCATACTTGACCATGAATCTTTTGACTGTGGTAAAACTGATCATGGTGACATATCTGACCATTGTCAACCATACTTGACCATGAATCTTTTGACTGTGGTAAAACTGATCATGGTGACATTTAATAAAATTGTTAGACCATGTTCAAGTATATATCTCAGTATCCATGGTGACCATCATTAATATATTTACCAATGGTTAACCATGGTATTGGAGACCGCCTCATTTAGCAGGGGCTGTGAAACTACATTGTGTAATGTACGTAAAGTGCTACTTATTTCATAAGTTTTATGCACTTACACAAGTTTGACATTCAACTCTCAAAATGGAAGCTTTAAAATAAATGTCTGAAGTCAAAGCTTAAAATAACATATTAGTTAGAGGCAAATACTTTTTTACAGGAAAAAAAAATGAAACACAAAAAAGCAGGTTTCGAATATGTTTATGCACGCTTAAGTTCCATTTTCGAGAATTTACTGTCAAACGTTATTGAATATCATCTATAGTGTATTTAACCAAATGCAGTTAACAATCTGACAATTGGTATGGTTGATTTTAAATCTTTTATTCCTTAAAACATATTGACAGATTTCGATTGATCATTTAAATATATTTGAGTTTTAAATCAATAACAGAGAAAACTGGTTTAATTTTGAAAGCAATTGTTACATATCCATTTTGACAAGAATGTTCATATGATATTTTAGTGTACATGTAATTAATTTTGTTTTAGGCCAACAAATATGTGTGTTCCGGTCTCCAGACCAACTTTTCACTTTTTACTGCAAACCTCCAGCTATTTTTATAAAGAAATGCACAAACAGATCAATGTTCAAGTGTTTTTAGAGCTAGAGAAAAGATTCTAATGAAAACAAAACCTGCCAACAAACCGACTTTATTTATCTGTGCAAGATTGGGAACAGACATATATTTCTCTTTGGCCTTACTTGACAATACTTGATGATCAAGGTATAACCTGCCAACAAACCGACTTTATTTTTCTGGGCAAGGAGATTGGAAACATACATATTTTTCTCTTTGGCCTTACTTAATGTACAGAAACATGAGTACTTTGTACAGATTTAGAAATTTGACATTATTTTACATTTACTTCAGGTCTACATTGTCTGTGGAGATGTTTCATGTTGCAGAGTGAGTTAGCATCATACAGTGACTTATTTTATTGAATTCCGCATTGCCACAATCAACGATTCAGCCAGCTGTGAAATAATAAAAATTAATTTCTAATGAAAGATGTTGAAATCATGGAGTATTTGCCTGAACTTCCCAAAACACCAATAATGGATACTGCAAGCTAGACAGTGTATGAAAGATCAGTTGTTGTCTTAAGTCAGTTGTACCAAAAATGGAATACAGCCGTAGAGAGAAAAAGTGCTTCATGCAAAAAACTTTCTTTTGATTTTGTAAAAGAATATGCCGCGTGTGTTACTGGTCTGTTCTGTGTAAGTGTTTCTGAAACAATGCCGTTATATATATGAATAGTGTGTGTTGCACAATTATGAACAAATCATGTTACATGTAAGATATTCTTTGTTATACCCCCAAAACGAAGTTTAGGGGGGTATATAGGAGTCACCCGGTGGTTGGTCGGTCGGTCGGGCGGTCTGTTGCATTTTCCTTGTCCGGAGCATAACTTGAAAACTACTAGTTGGAATTCAATACAACTTCATACAATGGTCAAGCACATTGAGAGGAAGTGCAGTGCACAAGAACTATAACTCCATCTTGACTAATTACAGAGTTATTGCCCTTTGTTACTTTTCCTTGTCCGGAGCATAACTTGAAAACTACTAGTTGGAATTCAATACAACTTCATACAATGGTCAAGCACATTGAGAGGAAGTGCAGTGCACAAGAACCATAACTCCATCTTGACTAATTACAGAGTTATTGCCCTTTGTTACTTTTCCTTGTCCGGAGCATAACTTGAATTCTACTAGTTGGAATTCAATACAACTTCATACAATGATCAAGCACACTCAGAGAAAGTGCAGTATACAAGAACTATAACTCTATCTTGAGTATTTACTGAGTTATTGCCCTTTGTTAGTTTTCCTTGTCCGAAGCATAACTTGAAAACTACTGGTTGGAATTCAATACAACTTCATACAATGGTCAAGCACATTGAGAGGAAGTGCAGTGCACAAGAACTATAACTCCATCTTGACTAATTACAGAGTTATTGCCCTTTGTTACTTTTCCTTGTCCGGAGCATAACTTGAAAACTACTAGTTGGAATTCAATACAACTTCATACAATGATCAAGCACACTCAGAGGAAGTGCAGTGTACAAGAACTATAACTCTATCTTGAGTATTAACTGAGTTATTGCCCTTTGTTACTTTTCCTTGTCCGAAGCATAACTTGAAAACCACTAGTTGGAATTCAGTACAACCTCATACAATGGTCAAGTACATTTAGAGGAAGTGCAGTGCACAGGAACCATAACTCCATCTTGACTCATTACAGAGTTATTACCCTTTGTTACTTTTCCTTGTCCGGAGCATAACTTGAAAACTTCTGGTTGGAATTCAATACAACTTCATACAATGGTCAAGCACAGTGAGAGGGAGTGCAGTGCACAGGAACCATAACTCTATCTTTACTAATTACAGGGTTATTGCCCTTTGTTACTTTTCCCTGTCTGGAGCATTTTTCGAAAACTACAAGTTGGAATTCAATACAACTTCATACAATGGTCAAGCACAATGAGAGGAACTGCTAAGAACAATATCTCTTTTTAGTTTGTTTGCAAGGTATTATGTTACTACGAACTTCTTCAGTTTATAAAGCAATCCTTTTGGGGGTATTAATCACATTTAGTGATAGCTCTAGTTTTTAAGCAGGTTTTTTGAAAAAAACCTACTTATTAGAATGGCGATGTCGTATGTCGGGCGGGCGGGCGTCAAACATTGGTTTCCGTTGGATAACTTTAGTTAGGAGTGACCAATTGCAATGAAACTTGGTGTGTAGGTAGCTTGCGTGGAGACGCCGCTTGGGATTGCATTTGGGGTCACTAGGGTCAAGGTCACTGTTACTAAAAATAGAAAAACGGTTTCCGCTCAATAACTCGAGCTCGGAGTGACCAATTACAATGAAACTTGGTCTGTAGGTAGCTTGCGTGGAGACGCCGCTTGGGATTGCATTTGGGGTCACTAGGGTCAAGGTCAAGGTCACAGTTACTAAAAATAGAAAAATGGTTTCCGCTCAATAAATCAAGTTAGGAGTGACTAATTGCAATCAAACTCAGTGTGTATGTAGCTTGTGTAGAGAGGAAGCTTGGGATTGCACTAGGGGTCACTTGGTTCAAGGTCAAGGGCACTGTTACTAAAAATAGAAAAATGGTTTCCACTCAATAACTTGAGTTAGGAGTGACCAATTGGTGTGTAGGTAGCTTGCGTGGAGAGAAGGTTTGGTTCACTAGGGTCAAGGTCACTAGGGTCAAGGTCACTGTTACTAAAAACAGATTTTTATTTATTTTTAGTTTTTAGATTGTTTTAAGCAAAAAAAAAATTTTTTGGGTCAAGGTCACTTGACTCAAGGTCAAGGTCACTGTTACTAAAAATAGATTTTATTTAATTTTAGTTTTTTGATTGTTTTAAGCCAAAAAAAATTTTTTTCGGGGTCAAGGTCACTAGGGTCAAGGTCAAGGTCAGTGTAAATGAAAATAGATTTTTATTTATTTTTAGTTTTAAGATTGTTTTAAGCCAAAAAAATGTTTTTTGGGTCAAGGTCACTTGGCTCAAGGTCAAGTCCACTGTTACTAAAAATAGATTTTTATTTAATTTTAGTTTTTTGTTTGTTTTAACCCAAAAAAAATTTTCAGGGTCAAGGTCACTAGGGTCAAGGTCAAGGTAAGTGTTACTAAAAATAGATTTTTATTTATTTTTAGTTTTTAGATTGTTTTAAGCAACAAAATTTTTTTCGGGGTCAAGGTCACTTGGCTCAAGGTCAAGGTCAGTGTTACTAAAAATAGATTTTTATTTATTTTTAGTTTTTATATTGTTTTAAGCAAAAAAAACTTTTTCGGGGTCAAGGTCACAAGGGTCAAGGTCAAGGTCACTGTTACTAAAATATAATTTTATTTATTTTTCGTTTTTAGATTGTTTTAAGCAAAAAAAAAATAATTTTGGGGTCAAGGTCACTTGGATCAAGGTCAAGGTAACTGTTACTAAAAATAGATTTTTAAATATTTTTAGATTTTGATTGTTTTAAGCAAAAAAAAATTGGAGGGTCAAGGTCCCTAGGTCAAGGTCAGTGTTACTAAAAATAGATTTTTATTTATTTTTAGTTTTTAGTCTTTCAAGTATTTTTTTCGGGGTCAAGGTCACTAGGGTTAAGGTCACTGTTACTAAAAATAGATTTTTATTATTTTTAGATTTTAGATTGTTTTAAGCAAAAACTAATGGGGGGTCAAGGTCACTAGGGTCAAGGTCACTGTTACTAAAAATGTAAACAAAAAATTAGTTTTTAAATTGTAGCGAAAAAAAATTTGCGCCCAAGGTCATAAGGGTCAAGGTCAAGGGCACTGTTGCTAAGATAGGGAGGAGTCAAGATGACTGTTTTGTTTTAATTCTTCAATTTCTACAGGCACTGTTTAAACCTGCTTTGGCGGCATTGCCGCGTCTTCTTGTATTTATATTTAAGTCCCATTAGCATTTTGGATGTGAAATTACTTGTAGCTCTTATATTACAATGGAAGATATCTTACCGGCGAAATTTACCGTTATTTATTTGAACAACATTCCCAATGAAAGTACAGTCAAACTGTGAACAACATTCCCAATGAAAGTACAGTCAACCCTGTGAACAAAGACCACTAATGTGAAGCATGAATATTGCTTTGTGATCTCCCTTTTTTGCAGGGTGGTCTTTATTCAGAGGTGGTCTTTAACACAGATTTGACTGTATTTTATGTTATTGATATAATGCAGTTTATTTTCAGTGATATTGTCAAACATAAGAAACATGTTCTGCAATCTGTTTTTCATGAAGAAACAACAAAAGGATAAAAGAAATGTATACTTAAAAATTGTTTAGGTTAAATAGAACACAGTTGTGTCACTATGATTTTGTATATATGAGTATCTAAGGAGCTAATGGGACTTTAAAGATCATGTTGTTTTAATTCTAATAAGTGTATATCATTATCATATAATTTTTACAAAGGTGAAACTTCAAACTTAAAGTACACTAGTGGGAGGACACTGAAAAGAAAATTAATTATAGGAGTCACCCGGTGGTTGGTCGGTCGGTCAGTTGGTCAGGTGGTCTGTTGCATTTTCCTTGTCCGGAGCATAACTTGAAAACTAGTACAATCAAACCTGTGTTAAAGACCACCCCCGAATAGAGACCACCCTTAGAATAAAGACCAGTAGGGAGATCACCTTGCACTATTCATATACAGTAGACACACCTGTGAATAAAGACCACCTGCAAACAAAGACCATATTTGTAGCTTCCTGACAGTGGTCTTTGTTCACAGGTGTGACTGTAGTTGGAATTCAATACAACTTCATACAATGGTCTAGCACAATAAGAGGAAGTGCAGTGTACAAGAACCATAACTCTATCTTGAGTAATTACATTAGTAATGAGTTATTGCCCATTTTTAGTTTTCCTTGTCCGGAGCATAACTTGAAAACTACCGGTTGGAATTCAATACAACTTCATACAATTGTCAAGTACATTGAGAGGAAGTGCAGTGCACAAGAACCATAACTCTTTCTTGAGTAATTACAGAGTTATTGCCCTTTGTTACTTTTCCTTGTCCGGAGTATTACTTGAAAACTACTGGTTGGAATTCAATACAACTTCATGCAATGGTCTAGCACAATGAGAAGGTGCAGTGTATAAGAACCGTAACTCTTTCTTTAGTAATTACAGAGTAATTGCCCTTTGTTACTTTTCCTTGTCTGGAGCATTACTTGAAAACTATCGGTTGGAATTCAATTTAACTTTATACAATGGTCAAGTACATTGAAAGGAAGTGCAGTACACAGGAACCATAACTCTATCTTGACTCATTACAGAGTTATTGCCCATTTTTAGCTGGAATGCAATACAACTTCATACAACGGTTCAGCAATATGAGAGGAAGTGCAGTGTACAAGAACCATAACTCTATCTTGAGTAATTACAGAGTTATTGCCAAGAACAATATCTTTATTTTAGTTGTTTTTTTTGCAAAGTATTCTGTTACTACAAACTTCCTCAGTTTATAAAGCAGTCTTTCGGGGGTATTAATCACATTTAGTGTAGGTTAAATTTAAATTGTTATTTTTTTTATAAATTTGCTAGAAGGTGGCTTGGGCACATAGTAATCACATGACTTAAATGTTGTCATTCGGGGTATATGTATCAAGTAATCAGGTTAGATAACACATGACTGCATTTGTTATAAATTATGGCCTTTGTAAAACTTAGAAATTTTGGTATGCAAGGTACTATAATACACATTTTTCAGTAACCACTTATGGGATTGATTTGAAACTTCATTATTGCCATCAGGGGTGTCTGATATTCAAGTAAGATAACTCCTGTGTGGATTTAATTAAAATTATGGTCCTTGTTTGACTAAGAAAATCTTGTTAAAGTCCCAGAATCACAATTATAAGTAGCTCTTACTTTACCAAGAAAGGTGTCTTACCAGCAGAAATGATCTTTATTTGTACCAAAATTTTCCTAACTTTGCTTCTTAAATCGATGTACATGTTAGAAATATAGTGCAACTTTTTTCAAAGATATTGCCAAAAAGCTTCCTTGCCACTCTTTTTCATGAAGAAATGATTTGAATACGAAAGAAAGTTACATGTCAACATTGTTTTAGATTGAATAGATCATGATTCAATATTACCCTTTTATTTTTGCTTTTTTATAAATGAGAAAATTTATGTGATCCTGGGACTTTAAAGTTTTGTATCCGAGACACTATCATACCCATTTCTCAGTAAATCACCGATGGGATTGATTTAGTCATCAGGGGTATCAAACAATCAGGTTAGATAACTCCTGACTGCATTGACTACAACTTATGCCTTGTAGTTAAATATTCAGTCAGATATAAAATGAATAATGGCTTGACACACTGATGCATGTACATAAAAGTGTTATTCTAACTTCATTATATTTACTTTCACAATTGAATAGAAATTGAAAAGAGTATTTGCAGTGGTGTTGCCATAGCAGCATCAAATATACAGCTGTATTTGTTGGTTAAAGATTTCCCTACCATTTTAGCTCACCTGGCACAAAGTGCCCGAGTGGGCTATTAGGGTCGCTCACCTTCCATCGTACGTTGCCCTTTTACATTTTCCTTCGAACAACATCTCTGAAACCATGTAGCCAATGTTTTTTAAACTTGGCAGGGATGTTTTTTGCATGTAGTCCTATACATGTATATTGTTAAAATAACTCTGGTAACCATGGCAACAGAAAGGAAACACTTTATCAGTCTATTAAGATTAGGAAGGCCTAAAGCTTAGATACTTAGCATGTAGCATTGCCTAGTAGACTTCTACTAAGTTTGTTCAAATCATGACCCCACCCGCTCAAAATTGAACCCACCTAGGGGTCACTTGATTTTACATAGGCAAAACTTCAGAACTCATCTTGTTTAGAACCACAAGGTCCAGAACATGGATATTTTGAATTTGCATTATGCAGCGGATCTCTATGAATATTGTTCAAACAGGGTTTAAAACATACCCCTTCTGCTATTGTTGACCTTGTGTTATAGCCTATGGTAGCCAGGTGAGTGATATAGGGCAATCCTGGCCCTCTTGTCAAAGACTGTTTATATCTAAGTGTGCTGTAAAGTTTTCTCTCATGCAGAAAGGTTTTGGTGTATTCATTGTAAATATACATGAAATTAAGTGATCTATGACATATTTTGATATTTTTACTATGTATTTATGAAACGTTATAATTTCTCTAAACAAGGAGAACTGAAAGTGTGAACTTTCCCCGGTTGGCATCATTTACTCATGACATGCGTTGCAAACCACAGTAAACATTATTTTTGCCATTTTGTATGCTCTAAAAAGTGTGTCTGTTCTTAAAGCTGCTCGCTCTCAGTTGACCAGATGTTTTGACAAATTTGTCATCATTATTCTGCACATGTTTTTGCTTTTTATCACTTTCTCTATGTGGCATGGTGCAATACACGGTTGAGTGACTTTAGGCACCGGTTTGAGTGGCAAGTGACCAAGATTTTCATAATTTTGGGCCAAACATTAAAACAATTGTTGAATATATTGTTACCCTGTGTTTCTTTATCCTTTCAGTATATAATAGATTTGTAAAATGTATAGTACATTATATCACTATAAATAACAAAGTGATTGTTTAACTGAATAAGGTTAATGGTGATGTACAACTATTTAAATTCTCTTCAGTGTTGAATGCAATGAGACAGAGTATGATGTATATAAGTTATTATTGAAAAATGTATATTTAGTGGATGTTTATGTATTTGTTTTCTGTAAATAGTTTCTTCTAGATATTTTTTACAGTACGGGTATTACATTGTTGTGCAATACATTCTTAAATGAGTGATGAGGTTAGATTAGTTTTCATTTGTTTATTTCACTGTCATTGTGATGTCTTGGTTATTATATATTTTATATCTTCATGTGAAGTTTTATTGTGTTAAATTGCATTCCTTATACATAGTAGAACATGTAATCAGAAGTATTTGAGTGACAATAAAACATGTAGAAAATAAAATATTTTCTATATTTCAAGAAAAAATAACTTCCATAATTATACTAGAGACAAATTTGTTAAGAAATAAACACGACTAACTTTAAGATCAATAAGGTGCTGTGGGAAAAATCTGTTTTAAATTTAAATTGTTTAATGAATGGAATGAAAATAATTTTCCTTTGTCAAAAGACTAGAATGATCAAGACATTTTCAAAGTGTTTCAAAATTCTAAAAGTTGAGATTGCTATCAAAATATGATTTTCCGTGGTTATTGTGACTGATGTTCTAAATATATATATACATGTTTGCTGTATTTGCTTTCAATTAAGTTAAGGTACATGTTTATGTAAAATGTGTACCAATGTGTGTACATGTATATATTAATGATAATTACAATGCCAAAATAAGCTTATTATGACATGTTGAAAACATGTTTTAGTAAACAATTATATGTGTTGTAAAAATAGAATAATGTATATAGCGAAAATAAATATATTTTGGAAAGTTGATTTTTTGTCATCATTTCAATAAACTGTCTTCAAAATGTGATATAAGTAATAAATCCAGTACACTAGAGGTATGATATGTTTACTATCCACCTGTCTCTGGAAGACTGTTCACATTTGTCTTCCCCCTCCCCCGGGAATGTGGAGGAGAAATTAAAGTTTTTGTCATGTATGTCTGTCTGTCATTCGTTAATAGTTTCCTTTCAATAACTGAAGAACTATTGGTCCTTGAAAGACCCCTATTGATTTGGGGGTAAGTTGGTCAAAAGTCAAGGTTGCAGTGACATCTTGGGTTTCCGATCAATAACTGAAAAAGGGTTAGTCCTAGGATCCTGTAACTTGGTAGACTTATTGTTCATGAGGTTCCTAATGAGATTGATTGAAACTTGAGTAAAGTCCCTGGGATATCAGACACTGACTTTAGTTAATACTAATTTATTTTAGCTCGATTGTGAAGAAATCTTGTAGCTTATCGAGTCGCTCTTGAGTCTGCTTCCTGGAAAAACCAGTACTGGTGTCATATGAAGTATGGTCATGACCCCAGTGGGGCTCGAACCCGCAACCTCCGGGATGAGCAACCGACACCTTAACCTCTACACCACCGCTCCACTGACTTTAGATAACCCTTGTCTGAATTGTATGTCAAATGTTGGATATACTCTGACATAAAAAAAAGAGTTAAGTCAGGAGTTATTTAGTGTAATACTGTTTTAATAGTTGTACCCCAGTGAAAATATGAACTGAAATTTCTTTGGTATTTTAGTGAAATTTCAACAAAATACCATCAAAATATTAGTGAAAGAATTGGTAGAAATTTGTTGAAATAACACAGAAAAGTCAACAAAATTTCATCAGTATACCATCAAAATTTCAGTAAAATATCAGTGGTATTTCATCGAATTTCAACCAATTCTTTCAGTGAAATATCAGTGATATTCAGACAAAAATGTTGGCACCTTTTTCACTGAAATGTCTTAAGTTAAAATATATGCCAGTATTACATTTTAAAAGATACTTTAATGAATCCAGTTTTAATTTTATGTTTTTTTTAATTGCTTAATAACCAGTAAATTGATTAATCAGATGGACAACAGACATTGAGTGATAGAAGAGCTCACCACCTGCATTTTTGCTCAGGGGAGCGGTGACAAAATTGGTTATGATGAAAAGCATGTACAAAATGAAAATACCTGTAGCATTCCAAGAAAATTTATTACACAAAAGAATTGCTATATTATCATTATTTCAGCATTTGATGAAATAAAAACCGATATACCAGTGAAAAATGCCCTTAAAGTGGTGAAGTTCTATTTATTGCCTTATGAATATAATGGACGAGAGTGCCCAGATGACCCTATAGCACTCACCTAAGACCTACAAAATGTGACCAAATTTCCGAAACAATATATTATTAACACAAAAATTGTATTTGACCTTGACCAGTCAAACATGAAGATTGGCTTTAAAAAGAGTATCAACACGGTTTTCCTTGGAACTAACCTTGTGACCTAGTTTTTAATCCTAGGTTATCCCAGCAAACACTGACCAAATTACCAGATACTTGTGTATTAAATGCGGCCTCTAGACTGTTAATAAGGTTTTAATTTGATATGCTCCAGTGACCTAATTTTTTTTACCCTTAGTAACCCAGTTTCAAACTTAACCAAAAGAATCATTTGGATAACATTCTGACCAATTTTCATGAAGAGTCTGGCCTCCAGACTGTTGGCAAGGTTTTCCATGGATTTGATTGTGTGACCTATTTTTGACCCCTACTGACCCAGATTTGAGACAAACATTCTTACAAATACAAATTTTCAAGATGGTTGTGTAATATATGTGGCCTCCAGAGTGTTAACAAGGTTTTTCTTTGATCTGACCATGTGACCCAAGTTTTTATAAACCAGGTGACCCAGAAATCAATGAGACAAACAGTCTAATCAATTTCCATGAAGTTTGGGCTATAAATGTAACCTCTATGGCATACACAAGAATTTCTATAATTTGACTGCATGCTCTAGTTTTTGACCACAGATGACCCATATTAAAACTTGGCCGAGATTTTATAAAGGCAGTCACACTGACCAAGTTTAATGAAGATCCAATGAAAAATGCAACCTCTTGCATACACAAGATTTTTTTGGCTGACCTAGTTGACAGGTATTTAAACTCGACTTAGATTTTATCAAGGCAAGCATATTGACCCAGTTTAATGAAGGTCCAGTGAAAAGTGCAGCCTCTATTGCATACACAAGGTTAAGTGTGGACAGACGACAGACCAATGGCGGACACCAGGCGATTACAATTACTCACCTTGAGCACTTCTTGCTCAGGTGAGCTAAAAACTGCCCGTGAAAATTTAAGAGATGCTCTGAATAGTCCTTTAACAAAATAGCCGTTCAATATCTACCTCTAGTTCTACAAATAGATGTTTTAATTAGTAGAAAAAACCTCACTGCAAAAACGAAACTTGACTTGGCTAAAAAAAGAGCTTAAAGTATACATTTTATATTTAACAATATGCTTTAGAAAAGACAATTTTGCAGTCTCTTAAAATATATAATAATTGACCAAGTTTAATTATAATATGAAACTTAAACTAACTAGAACTGTCACAAGAGTGACGAATTATACCCCCACAATACAGCTTTGTCACAGAAGTATGGCAACCATAAGAAAGGAATGGCCACAAGGACATACATTTCAGTTATTATACAGTAAGTTGTGTAAATGTATTGTTTTAATAGTACACAAAATATGCAAGGTTGGAAAGTATGGATTATTATTAAATTTAATAGGTTTATTTCAAACATGTTAATATCACTAACCTCCCTATCAAATTTCATGATCCTAGCCCCAAGTGTTCTTAAGTTATCATCCGGAAACCGTTTAACTGTTCCAAGTCATGTGACCTTGACCTACAGACCTCAAAGTCAAACCTGACCTGTATTTCATGATGTTACACCTGTGTACCAAAAATTATTTAAATAAGTCAAGCCTTTCATGAGTTATCATCCGGAAACAGTTTTACTGTTCAGGGTCACTGTGACCTTGACCTTTGGCCTACTGACCCCAAAGTCGAACTTGACCTGTATTTTCTGATGATGCACCTGTGTACCAAAAATTATTTAAATTGGTCCAGTCGTTCATGAGTTATCATCCGGAAACTGTTTTACTGTTCAGGGTCACTGTGACCTTGACCTTTGACCTACTGACCCCAAAGTCGAACTTGACCTGTATTTTTTTATGTTGCACCTGTGTACCAAATATTATTTAAATCGGTCAAGTCGTTCATGAGTTATCATCCAGAAACCATAAAACCAACAGACCGACCGACCAACCGACAAGCTCACTCCTATATACCCCCCAAACTTCGTTTTGTGGGGGTATAATTAAAGCATTCAGTCAACAGTCGTTATTGTAGGTATCGAGTGAAACCTAAAGTTATAAGATTTCGAAAAAATCTACTTCACATAATCTAAAAATACAGAGTAAAACAATTAGATAGCAATTTCAATTATTAAGATACAAATGAATTAACAAGTTTATAAAATGCAAAAATTTTCTTGCAAATCATCACACAAGTCACAAAATAATGAAATTTCCATGGAGATTTTAAGTGCAAGGCCCACCAAGAAAATACTGGCAAGGCAAATATCCGAGTGCTGAGCATACAATGTAGCTACCCTGGGAATCACACATAAACATTCTTCAAGATTGGACAAAAACTAACTTACTTAAACTAAATGTCAAACAATTTGACCTGTTTTAAGACAACACATACACTGTTACAATAAAAAAAAACTTCAAATCATCTCTTGTCTTTTTTGTCTTACTTCTTAGTAAACAATGTTTTTGCCATGGTTGTAACTTCCAACACCACTCTCTGGTGCAAAGAAAAATTCATTGCATCAAGTTGTGGCTTTACATTGTCCATGCAGTTTATGGTTCTCTTGTCAGTGTGAGTGGAGTTGATCAGTTCATATTCACTGAACACTTGAAAAAAAAAGTTTAAATATTTTCTGTTGAATCTGTTCCCAATCTCTGCTGAAGAATTCCCTCATTTAAAACTGGCAGTGATGTAGCAACAACTGCGGCTGGAGGAAATTGTTGCTTTAACTCGCACTTTCGTGTATATTCGTTTGCTAGTGCACCAGTTTTGAATTTGGTGTACTGATGTTAGATTGACTGACTGGAAGGCTGCATATTTTCAAGTTTACCTTCACTTTCCTCCAGTTTTGTGCATTTTCTCTTCTTCTAGTTTCTCTACTTCTCTCTTCAAAGAAATCAAGAAAATATTAATATCATTAACTCAGATAAATTAAATAAAGAAGATGATTGCACTGCGAGGAAAAAACAAGCGCCTACTGGTAACGATTTATATCTAGTCACAAAACAGTGCAGGAAAACAAAGTTATTGATGTTATGTTTTTGAAATGCTAATTAAGGCTAAATACACTGCTTTTCCTAGCACTTTTTCTAGAGTAGCAACTATATTATACCTTGCTTAAATTTTCAAATAGTGTAATCAAGTAATTGAAGTACAAATATAACCAGTCAGCAATGTGCTTAATTCAATTTAAATTCTTTTAAATTTTAAAACTAATGTCAACGTAACTTTAGGAAAAACAAACTTTACTCCAGTTCTCCGAGGACAGCCTGTTTGTACAGTTTTATACTTACAAGAGTTACTGAGCAGAAAATTACAGAATGCATACCGTGATTGATCTTTCGTGTCTCCTCAGTTCAGGTACCAGACACTGTCATTCCCTTAAGAAAGAGACAAAAACAAGTAATACATTGTTTGCTACCATCTTCATGTAAATGTTTAACTTGTAGTGATTGTTCAACTTTTTACTGACAAATACCAGAATGAGATATTGCTAAATTCTATTTCAATAGAGTATGTCTGACATCATCCAACTAAAACTGAACTGCAATGTAAAATTACTGCACTAACATAATTTTTTGAAAATAGTTACAATCAGTAACTTTATTTCATTATAGTTATGAAAATACCTGGAGCATTAACTGTCCCTTGTGACTTCATTTCTGCAGAATGTAGTTCACATGCATCTTCCCTTGGCACAGCTCTAAGTATAAGTAAAAATATAATATATACATGTAACACTAACAGGTAATTTTAAAACATTAATTCTAACTGAAAATTTATCCTATATAGTCAAAGAAGGATTTGAGCTGCTATTTTTGACTATTTTTGAATTCCCTTCTGCTTAATTTTCACACATCTAGGAGTGTGCATGTGCTAAAACACTTGGATCGTTATTGTTGTGACTGATTTCACATGATGTAAAACAAATGGTAGTAAATTTTTCAACACTTACGGTATCGCCAGCAATATCAACAAGAGGGCCAAGATGGCCCTATATCGCTCACCTTGGTACAGTCCACTTGCCTGGTGGAAGATCACTAGATAATGTTATATACCAAATAAGTTTTCCTGTATATGCCTTTGTAAAACAAATGATCCCCCCCCGGGCAAGGTCAATTTTGACCCCAGGGGCATAATTTGAACAAACTTTGAAGAGGTCTACTAGGCAATGCTACATGCCAAATATCTAAGCTCTAGGCCTTGTGGTTTCAGAGAAAAAGATTTTTAAAGTTTTCCCTATATAAGCCTATGTAAAACTAAGTGACCCCCTGTGCGGGGTCAATTTTGATCTGAGGGTCATAATTTGAACAATCTAGGTAGAGGTCTACTAGCCAATGCTACATGCCAAATATCTAAGCTCTAGGCCTTGTGGTTTCAGAAAAGAAGATTTTTTAAGTTCTTCCTACATAAGCCTATGTAAAACTAAGCGACCCCCTGTGTGGGGTCAATTTTGATCCGGGGCTCATAATTTGAACAGAATTGGCAGAGGTCTACTAGCCAATGCTACATGCCAAATATCTAAGCTCTAGGCCTTGTGGTTTCAGAGAAGAAGAATTTTAAAGTTTTTCCTATATATTCCTATGCAAAACTAAGTGACCACCCCCACGGAGTCAATTTTTACCCGGGGGTCATAATTTGAACAATCTTGGTAGAGGTCCACTAGACAATGCTACATGCCAAATATCTTAGCTCTAGGCCTTGTGGTTTTAGAGAAAAAGATTTTAAAAGTTTTTCCTATATATGCCAATGCAAAAACTAAGTGCCCACCCGCTGGGGTTAATTTTGACCCGGGGGTAATAATTTGAACAATCTTGGTAGAGGTCTACTAGACAATGCTACATGCCAAATATCTAAGCTCTAGGCCTTGTGGTTTCAGAGAAGATTTTTAAAGTTTTTCCTATTTGTTGCCATTGCAACCAGAGTTCTGCATGGAGTGGAATTCTTTGAACAATTTTGGTAGAGCTTCATGCAAAGAACATTCCTGCATAGTTTTATCAACATTGGCCTAGAGGTTTCAGAGGAGATGTCACTTGAATCAAAATGTTAACGGACGGTGGACGACGGACAGTCATCGATCAGAAAGGCTCACCCTGGCGTAGCCAGGTGAGCTAACAAAAATAAGACAAATAGCATTTTATTTGAGGAGTAAGAAAGAACAGCCAAATTTTCATGAAATGCAAGGAATGCACGGAATACTACAAGTTTAAGGCAGCTCCTTCATGTAAGCACAGCAAATAGTACCCCTTCGCATATTTATTTGTTTAAATTAACATGTTAGAATGGAAATAGATTTTACTTTTGAGTGATTTACTGGTTAGTATATCACTGTGTGTCGTTAAGATGCTTCGTAATTAATCTCTCAGGCCTTCGTAATTAGATAACTACGCATCTACACTCCACACAGTGATATACTAACAGGTACTGGTATGAGACCAGTTTCGGACAAAAAATAAAGGTTTTCTGTATTTTTTTCTTACATGTGTCTTGTAAACTAAATACATAATTATATTAATCACTACAAATTCAGACATATCATAAGTTCACCTCATTGTTACCATGACAACAGAAATATAATTATGTACGTTGTAGATACGTTTAATGCTACTACAAAGTTGGACTTTATCGACAGCCGTAAAAACTAGTTTCACTCCTTGTTCACTCAATTCGTATGTTTGATCAAGAAAAACCTTTGACAAATCAACATTTTTTGCTAGCAATTATCAGTTCCCAACTGCCATTATCATGCAGTTTTACTTACACTGTGGCCATTACACAAACATGCACTGGTTGTTTCACAAATTAGCTTTGTTGAGCTACAGTTCTTTACATAGTAATTGTCTGGTAGATTTTTCTTAATATCTGCAAATGTAAATGTACTGGCAGGACTGTCGACCACTGGCATCATAGAAATACCTTTGTAAACTGTTTGGAAGGCTGTACCAACCTTTCTTCTTTCCCGTTTAACATCAGGATATAGAGCTTTCACATGTTCAGTAAACACTATTGGACCTGGTGCTGGTCCACACTTTCCAGATTCAACATGCTCGAACTTGAAATTTTCATAAAGAAAATTTGTCTCTATTCTCCCGTTACCATCAGGCGTCAATCTTGACAAGATCCTGCAAATGAAAAAATATTTTATAAGAATTTCACCTATTATCTTGCAGACACTTCAGTGCAACTTTACAGCAGTGAAACAGAGTAATAATGATAATAAAGAAAATGATTTTTTGTTTAACTAGAGGTCGATTGTTTATACAATCCATGCAAGCTGTAAAGAAAGACCACTGGCTAAAAGGAGCTAAAGCAGTTAAGTTATCAAACCGTTGGCTTTTAGTCAATGTGTGCTAATACAGATGCATTGTACACTGTTCTTTCCCTAAAAGTTTTTAATGACAGGGTGGTCTGTATTTGTATGTGGTATTTTAGCTGAGGTTTAACTGTATTGCTAATTCCATTACAAGCTGCCATCATACTGTCAGTTTATATACAGTCAAACCTCTGCTCAAATACCACCTCCAAATACAGACCACCCTGCGAATAAAGACTGACAGGTAGATCACCGTGTTTTATTATTTTATAGTAGTCACACCTTTGAATAAAGACCACCTGTAAACAAAGACCACATTTGTAGCTTTTCAACAGTGGTCTTTGGTCACAGGTTTGACTGTATTGATTACCGTAATACCTTATAAATTACCAGTTAGTTTAATTTCAGTTAAATATTATACCTAAACTTTATTTATACTTCAAACTTAGGTCATGTGAGCTGATCCCAGATAGTAAAATATAAAATGCATATTAACTAATTTAACCTAGCGTTAACAGATTCCAGGATTCTTCAACTTATTATTAGCAATATATGTGACTGTGACTGTGAAAATGGGTCCAGATGAGTAAAAATCACACATTTTGTTTTACATGTCTTTTAAAAGTGTGAAGTCTGTTGACAATGAATTGAAAATTTCAAGTAAATCTACCAACTACTTTTAAAGTTATGCTGGTTTTCAGATAACACACATTGCTATTCTTCATAATGATGTTTGTGACGTCAAAACAGTAATTTTAACGTCAATATATTTGTAGAATGCCTTGTTACACATTTATATTGAGGTATTTTTTCTTGAAATTTAATCTGATAACACATAATTGTTTGTTCAGTATTTCACTTGTTTTAATATTGTTGTCATTTTTCAACTTTTCAATAAATCCTCATTTTGATTGACCGTGCCCTAATTTTCACTTTTTCGAATGTGACAGAATTAGTGGTTGCTATGGTAATATACTTTATGATAAAGACACGATAGAATCATTTTCATGCATATTTGTGAATGCCATTTCCAATAAACATCATTTTTAAATGGTTACGCCTTGTCAAAATTTGGTGAAAATTGGTTATTTGTCATTTTACATTTGCGCAATAATAATTAATGCTCATCTGGACCCATTTTCTCAGTCCACGTCATATTATTATGTTTTATGTGTGTTTCAGTACTGAACCAGAACACCCTTTTCCGCCTGCAACTGTTGAGACGACAGATAGTCCAGTTGACCCTACCAGCTTTGAAATGGAACTTGAAGATGATTTTAATGATGTTATAGCTTCAATTGACAGTGATGAACATGAAGTTTTAGAGTTTGACATTCCTGGAAACTTTGACATGAAGGTTTTACTTGCTGAAATTTCTTTCAAGGATGAATTTTCTATGTGTCGGTCAAAAGCTAATATGATAATATCACAGCTTGATCCTGGCAACCTGAGACTAGTTACTTTTATAATAAAGATATTTTTGAAAATGTCAACTCTTATCAGAATCTTGAACATCGATGTGCAAATACCTACTGGTGTTCCCGAGAAGATACTTTCTAACTTTTTAAAGCAGGTCTATGAATACACAAATAGCATTGAATA
Source organism: Saxidomus purpurata (assembly GCA_022818135.1). Classification (NCBI taxonomy): domain Eukaryota; kingdom Metazoa; phylum Mollusca; class Bivalvia; order Venerida; family Veneridae; genus Saxidomus; species Saxidomus purpurata. Next base: position 53,967,651 of record JAFMSR010000009.1, on the reverse strand, counting down.
CATTATGAATTGTTTAATACTGTTTGATATAGGAACAGATAAAGTTTTTGTAACAGAGCACAAAATAGTTTGTTACAGGATAGTTGAATACAGAAGACGGTTCCTGTTAGAACAACAGGTTGAATTACTTCAGCCAGGTATACCTCATATTGTAATACTCAGACAAACCAAAATTATATATTTTGTAAAACTGTGCAGACTTTGATCTTTTACCTTGAAAAACTCTCCACATAGATCTACCAGAGAACCACATTGTTCTTGTTCTGGCCACAACAGTTGTCAAAGTGGATCAGAATATCTGTTTCTCCATGACTGTGATGATGGAAATAATGGTGAGCCATACTGACCACACAATTTGCTCCTTTTCCCACACATTCTGCCTCATCAATAAAATATAATGTTTGTTTTCCTGCAAATTGTTACAAAGTGTGACAAATAGTTATTTACAATTGTATAGTTGTAAATTGAAATGACTGACTGGGTTGTAAAGCATAAAGGTTATAAAATATTCAGAATCTGTCATAATTTGAACAATGGGAAGAAATAAGACCATTTATACATGTACATGTACAAGAAAGAGAGTACTAGAGTCTTTATTAGAGTAAAACATGCTATAACTAATTTTAAAGTTAAGATATACATGTATCTTCATTTCTGGGTCTTGCTACTGACCAGCTTTAATAATTTACAAAAAGGTTTATAAAAAAGCAGTCATTTCCATGTACTGGCAACTATATTTATAAAATTCTGTACATGTATAATTATATCTTCCTCAGTATTTCAAACTGTAGCAACAGCCTTTCAAACTGTAGCATTTCCTTAAAAAACAAGAATTAAACCAAATATATAAAAGAGTAGATAATAATTTATTATAAATACAAACCCGAGGCTTCAGAACAAATGCCAAACACACTGCACTTTCTTGGGGTCTTGAAAAATATTGGCCGACATTGCTGACTGTGATGATGATAATGTATCTGCTGCACAAAATCCCAAGAATAGTGAAGTTTTCCAGCAACAGAACAAGGTGGATTTACTGAAAATAGTTAATAAATGAATTTATCAATCAACCTTTGCAAACAGACTGAATACTCATTTATATTGGTATATAATTAGGTCTAGACTGTTTCTCAATATACACAGTAGCAGGCCCGTAGCTACACTGAGGCACAGGGAGGCCGGTGCCTGGACCCTGTTTTTCTGTCAAGATTATGAAAAAAGGATACATTTTGAGGCACCATCTTTTCAGCATAGCCGAGCTGAGGCACTATTATTTAATTTAATTTATTTAAACAAAATATGCCTTTAAACTAGCGTTTTAGGATGACAAAGATTGCAAATATGTTGGCAACTGCAGATCTGCAGATCTATATGTAACTAAAATGTATGCGCAAATCTTTTTAATGTCATTTATTGTTTCCGAAATCGGTATCTTAAAAGTATCAAAAGCATGTTTGAAATGCAGGAAAATACACGAAATTGCACCCTAAAGAAAAAGATTCTGTGGGGGGGGCATGCATATTATGTCTGAATACACCTGTACCTGCAGGCAATTCTTGATAAAGTTTCCTTGCACTCTTGCATTGCTCCCTATAATGGTCTCTCTGTGACTTTGTCAAGCTGATATGCTCACTATAATGGTCTCTCTGTGACTTTGTCAAGCTGATATGCTCATTATAATGGTCTCTCTGTGACTTTGTCAAGCTGATATGCTCACTATATATGGTTAATAGCTCTGATTTCTCTTGTTCAGAGAGCAATCCACCTAAAGTATGACATATAGATCTAATTCGATATTCGTATCTGTTTCAAATGAGATTATCATTAATTTTCTTCTATAACATTTCAAAGCAGAAAACTATTACTAAAGTATTGTAGCATATATTTATTAATCTGTCACATTGGTACCCGTTACGAATTCATTCATGCGTGAAATCCACAACAATCAACCATAATATAAACATGAAACGCACACAATAGCGAATTTTACCTATACTACATTAGAAGAGATTAAAAATTGATACCCATTCAGTTTCTGAAACATACACCACATACATAAACGTTTACAATAGAAAATTCTAGCTAATTCTGCATATAGCACCTTATCTGATAGTGTATCACTAAAGATTAATATTAAGTCACTGACCCATCATTATTTTTCCAGAAATCAGCTAGCAATACATATTAGTCTCCATAAAAACAGGGTCAATAAAATTTCTTGTTAGTTTGAATTTTAGCAGTGAGCCCCCTTAAACAACTTTCTTTCATTTTTCTGATTTTGGCTTATAAATACATGTAATTCATTTTATATTTTAAACGCTACAATGTTGCTGTTGCTAGTATAAACAAGCGCTGTTCCTCACAAGTGACGAATGCCCCCGAAACAGGTGTCTCACAGTCTGTGTCCTCTCCATGTGCTCAAAAAATGTGCTATGTAATTTTAAAATCCTTCCATGCATGACAGAGTTACCATGCATACAGTATTCCATTACTTTTAAACACTAAGTGTGACCTTGACCTTTGAGGTAGGGAATTGGTTCTTGCAGACAACACATTGTCTTGATGTGCTGAACATTTGTGCCAAGTTATTTTAAATCAATTAATGCACAACAAAGTTACAATCCGGACACAAATGTATGCATTATATACACTGTATATATGTATATCACTGTGTTTGCTATTTGTTTTAGCACATGCATCTTATTATGCTATGTTTTATGTACACTTTTACCGAAATAAATCTATCTATCTAGCTTAAAGTTTGTACGCGATTATCACGTGATTACAAGCACAAGGCTCAAACCTAATTAACATAGCTTTAATGAGGTATAATTTTAGGTTTGAAAAATTTTTTTTTTTTAATCAAATGTCGGCACATGTTGGAACTGGTACTTGTCGAGTCGGTGTCTTTAATGCTTTTCAAAATAAGGCATGTACATTTGTATGGTACTCATGGCACTTGCATTCTAATGTAAATAAACTTCGTTTTTTCACGGCAAAATTGTCATATGAAATTTATTTCACAATGGCTTCAGTGTCATTCTCCGTTGGAGAGACCTTCTCTAGCTTTAAACAGTTGTATTCATAACATGTTTGCAATACTAAATGCAGATATAGTGCACAACTCATTTGAGTTAAAGCTGCAAGAGAAGTCCTTGAAATTGATGTTAACAATAACATAAAAACTAAACTAATTACATTGTCTCTATAGTTGTATCGATGCCTGCACGGTATGCCGATAATGACACACTTATTCATTTGTCCGCATCAAATTACGGCCTGAAGTGCGGAAGGCGATCATTACGACAATCTTCAAATTGAAAACAAATGCAAATAAACTGATAATCCTGCATTTCATTGTCGTTTAAATGAAAGTTTTTAATTTATAAATATTAAATAATCCATTTTCTTATCTCAATAACCCATAATATTTGCAGGAAAACAATTCCGGTTCACTAGGGTACAGACGGATATAGGCTAGAGAACTGATTCTGGTTTGCTAAGGTCGCTGTCTAGGGAACCGGTTCCGGTTCTCTAGACACTGCCTAAAGTTAATTGTTAACGGACAACCTCACTGAACCACAGGGGGTCGGCCCATAACAGTACTGATGCATTTGGGCCTCTACAACAACAAAATCCATATCACTACTATAGTCAGGGCGGGTATTACCAGTGGTCGTATATTACCGGGGCATTCCAAAAAATGATCCAAACGTAACTTGTGAATGACGTCACAACATAATTTGCAGATTGTACATAGACACTGATACATGCTAAATAACATGGTGTGAGATTTATAAATTTTAGGTTTACGAACCCTAAATGTTCCAACCCCAACACTCGCTGTATCAATCACTGTTATTTAACAGTGTTTCTTTTAAATGTTTTAACACTTGGCTTGTTAAAACACATTTTTATTACATTATTTTAAATGTCAATGATTACAAAATTGCGGAGGACTAACCTAGTGACTTGCCTGAATAACACTGACTCAATTGTATTAGTTATATTTGACCTGAAGAACGACATGGGATAGAAATTTACCAATGCCCCGGTATCACCCTCCAAGACTGTTACTTAAAATAGACTAAATGGTGTTTACGTCTGCGTATGTTTTACTTTGAAGGAATTCTTAAAATGATCTGTCTTTTACATAAATTATAAATAAAAGGTATAGGACAATAACAAATCAAATATATCAGGTGAATGGTCATAATTCTTTTCAGAATTTGTTTCTGAAATTTAAATACTATAGTACTCTGGTACTACGATGATTAACCAAGCCGGAATATAGGGACACTTACCAGTACCGACTAACTATTCAATGCGGTAGATTAATGAAGATGTCCTTCAGCGTATCACTTCTGCAGCCGCCATGGCTGCTCCCATTTCCAAGACACCCAGCATGCACTGCGCATGACAATTACCGAAACGGTCTCGATCTACCGAAACGGCCAAATCACCACACTCCCCCCCACTTTATCTTTGAGGCTGAACCCCATAGATCCATCTGGAGGATTTGACTGTGGTAAACTGCTATATCTCATACCAGTATGTCATGGAACCACCCTCTGCATTGCGCCTAGCTGTATCCAGAGGAAGTTCAGCAAACATACCTCTCCATAGCAATACTTCAAACAGTAGTTCAGCGACACCGTTTAAAGGCTTGAGAAGTGTAGACGTGGCGTCTTCCTTCTCAGACTAAGACATCTGCGCTGCCTTTTGTCAAACAAACGTAGTGCCTAGTGACACATGCACTGTGGTAGCTACTATTTTTCGCTCTTAGACACCACAAGACATTGCTCCCTTGGCCGCTGCTGTCCACTGCACTTTCCTCTGCCTCTGGATCTGCCCCTCATGTCATCCCCGTCTTGCCACTGTCGTCACTGTGATGATGGACCCCATACTGTGACCTGCAGACGTCCCCACCGCCCCCAGACCGAGACACAAACCCAAGGTCACGTTAACCTGGTCTCCCCTGGTGTCCCCTTTGGGCTGAAGGTATGGCCTCATCTGCTTCCAGAAAACCCCCCAGTAATGGGCTTTCACACAGTACCTACCACTGCCTCATGACAACTCCTCGGGTTGCATCCCTGCACCAAATGCAATGCAATGTCTCTCCCTGGACAAAGCATCTGCATTCCCGTGCTCGCAACCTCTCCAATGCTGTAGAACGATGTTGTACTGGGACAACTCTTCCAGCCAACGAGCCAGCTGCCCCTGAGACTCCCGGAGTCTCATCAACCACGTCAGACTTGAGTGGTCAGTTCTGACAACAAAGGG
>JAFMSR010000009.1:53929705-53955371 GCA_022818135.1 Saxidomus purpurata | reverse complement strand
CATTCAGTTAACTTATAAGACACTTGATGTTAAAGCAAACTTTAAACCTTAAACGCAGTTTTAGAAATATTACGTATTTACTCACAACAATGTGAAATAATGTGTTGCAGTTATTTTCATTTAACATTTATTGTGGATGTTCTCCTAATTACAATGTAGTATTAACACTTATTGTGGATGTTCTCCCTATTACAATGAAGTATGTGGACACGATCGTCGTATACATATTCATTAAGAATATTATTGATAGTGAAGTGTTCAGTATTTCCTCGTGCATTTAATAATTTAAAGTAGTTTGAAGTGTAAATAATTATTAAAACGTGCAATACCAGTTTTGAATAAATAGCAAAAAACTGAGTTTGTATTTTTGTCGAGTTGCTCAGGAATACCAAAAACTGTCCGCAGCTTCTTAGAACCGTGACTGGAATGGTGTCGATATTCTTATTATTTCAACATAGTGGAGTTTTATAACTGATGTAAGTAGTTCAACTTAATTTTAGCAAGTAGTGGCGTATATACGTTTCCGTACTATCCACAAAATGTTTGCTGATTATAATATTGTACATGTATTTAGAAAATCTGCAATATAAAGAGCAATAGATACATTGTGGATTAAAACACCATATATAAAATATCGACACATATCTTTATATGAGATGTACCAACCAAATGTTCCTGCGTTGTATGTACCCGGAATTGTGCCCTTATGTTTTCTTACGTAAACAAATATACACCACCATTTGCTAGTTCCTACTGGTTAATTATTCTGTCATTGTGCGATATTATATTCTGCCATGAAGCAATATTTTCTAGACTATTACAATGATGTTTCGCTTAAACGGTGTTACAGTAAAATATTTGCATTTGGCAATATCAATGAATTATAAAGAGTTAATATTGCGCATATTCAATTATACAATTCGCATCGAACGTTTCAGAAAAGTATACGTCTCGTCTTCAGTTTTAAATGCCGTTCGTTGTTGTATACAAAACGCGAAGTTCAAATAGATGGATGGATCGATATATAGATTTCTGCATAATATGCCATGACATAAAAAAACATGTAATGAACAGGTAACAAACATGTATGAATAATTATGACCATAACATTTAAAATTATATGCAAAAAATCACATAAAAAGAGTATAAATAAACTCTTATTTTCATTGTGGTCCTTTGAAAATAGATAAATTAAATGTTATATGACAATGGAAGCAATATTATAAAATAACGGCAAAAAGGAAGCAATTTTATAAAATCACACAAATGGTTTTGAAAAGAAGGACATTTGTGGTACTTAAAAAAAGAAAACAAATCTCATTAGAAAAAAATGAAACATGCTTTTGGTTTTAAAATGTTATATAATACTGTATACCAAATTAGAAGAAAGGCCAATGTCAAAATATATAAATCTGTAAAAATAAAGCACTTAAGAACCTATTGCAACTTAATAAAGCATTTTAAATACAAACATTAAAACTACCTATTGTATGAAATAAAAAAAAGAAATGAACAAAATTAAAGAAAAAAATCAAAATTAATCCACCAACTATAGATGTACCCCTAGACACGGGATTTAAAGTTTGAGAAGGCCTTTCATCCATAAGGTGTTGAGGTAAATCATCCAGTAGGGTGCAGCCATCATAGGCAAAATACCATTTGCCACAAGTTTCGACCGTATGAATGGAGAAGCGGCCACTGTCTTGAAGGAAAAAGAATTAAATGTACATTGTAAACTCAAAAGCAACTGATTTAACTCGGAATCTGGTGTTATACATGTAATTATTGACTGACATGAATGTTTTATGTCATATAAAAGGAGGCAGCCTTGGAAGATATGTTAAAAACCTGACATTGGTTTTTGAAATCAACTCTCTTAGCAACAGGAATCCATTTAAGACTTAAAAACTGAACTTTAACAATGTGTACCACACTATCTAAGTTCAGGACAAATCTAATAAGGTTATTCTGCGTAACCTGTAATTAAATCTTAAATTTTTTGGTTCTTGAATAATACTAAACTATAGAAGCATAAACAAATGACACTGAATAAGGGACATAACTTCCAATTTCTTAGTGAGAAATGTTAGGTATCTAGTCTCTTTTTCTGAACGAACAAAATACTTCAATCTTGCATATGCTATTTAGCTCACCTGAGCTGGCTCAGGGTGAGCTATTAGGATCGATGAATGTCCGTCGTCCGTCGTCTGTCGTCCTTCGTCCGTCAACACTTAGATCGTTAACACTCTAGTGGTCACATGTTTGCCTCAATTGTCACGAAACTTGGTCAGGATGTTTGTCCCAGTAATTACTCGGACGAGTTCGAATATTGGTCATCTCGGATGAAAAACTAGGTCAAATGACCCAGAAATAGAAAAATCTTGTTAAGGCTCTAGAGGCTACTGTTTCAGTCCAAATATCATGGAAATTTGTCAAAGGTTGTTTGGTTGATTTCTAGCTCAAGTTTTTATATGGGTCACCTGGGGTCAAAAACGATGTCACACAGCCTGAATACGGAAAAACCTTGTTAACACTCTAAAGGTAACATTTTCAGCCCAAATATCCTGGAAATTTGTCAGAAAGGTTGTTTTCTAGCTCAAGTTCGAATATGGGTCATCTGGGGTTAAAAACTAGGTCACACAGCCTGAATATGGAAAAACCTTGTTAACACTCTAGAGGTAACATTTTCAGCCCAAATATCCTGGAAATTTGTCAGAAAGGTTGTTTTGATGATTTCTAGCTCAAGTTCGAATATGGGTCATATCGGGTCAAAAACTATGTCACAGAGCCCAAATGTGGAAAAACATTGTTAATACTCTAGAGGTAACATTTTCAGCCCAAATATCCTGGAAATTTGTCAGAAAGGTTGTTTCTATAATTTCTAGCTCAAGTTCGAATACGGGTCATGTGGGGTAAAACCTAGGTCACAGAGCCCAAAATATGGAAAAACCTTGTTACCACTCATTTTCAGCCCAAATATCTTGGAAATTTGTCAGAAAGGTTGTTTCGATGATTTCTAGCAACTTTGTTAAAAGCAGTTGTACTCGGGTGAGCGATAAAGGGCCACCATCGCCCTCTTGTTTAATAACAGACATTATCAAAGACTCAAAGGATAAACTGTTATCATAAGTTGCACCCAGGTACTCCACAAAGTCCCTTGAATGGATAGTATGGCTTGTGCAAGTGACACTGAGTTTAGATTGAGGATTAACCTTATGCTCGGAACCAAATCATTCTGTTTTGCCAAGATGTAAAGGCAATTTATTGAAAATAAACTTCTCACTTACTGTTTCAAGTTTAATACTTGTAATTATTGACTAACATGAATGGAACAAAATGTGTTCTGTCATATACAAGGGGGCAGCATTGGAAGTTTCAAGTGTAATACTTATGATGGACTCTAGTTCATCCTTATTTTTTACCGGTGACTCAGATTGCAGAATCATCTGCAAATAGTAGTAATTTACGCTTGACAACAGCAGACATATCAACATAAATTAAGAACAACATGGGGCTTATATGGAACCTTGGGGGGCCCAGCAAGAAAGTTTGTCATGTGATAAAAGAGTTCCTGAGGCATCCAATAGCTGCAGCCTATCTGAATAAATATGAGGAAAGTCATCTTGTTTATGTTCTCACATCGCGCAGTGATTTTTCATTCTGACATAAGTGTCTTAACAGTATTCCAAAATGCGCATCTTTCACTTGGTACATGCAAGATATTAACATCTGAAGTTTGATGCGTTTCAGGAACGCTTGATATTCGAATAAACATGCGAATAAATTACTTAATATGCACAATATAAATGCCTTATGATTTAATAATATAGCCCAATGTAGTGATAAAAATGCGTTTTCGCCAGAAAGTATTGGCTCAAGTCTTGAAAACAGTGTCTTATTTTAGAATAATATCGCACAATGATAGAATTATTAGCAAGTAGCAACTAGCAAATGGTGGCGTGTATGTGTTTCCTTAAACAACGCTGAAACACTCGTCATAATTCTCTTTTAAGACGGTTTCCGTGAGAAACCTCATTAATGAACATGAATGAATGTTAGGCTTTCTATCACATTATAATTGCCGTTTTGACGCTTTGCTAATAAAAGGACTCATTGCATTACTTTTGAATAATTTTATATCTTAATGTCTCTGAACATTTACGAAACAAATATGAAAAACTGTTTAAAAGTTTGTAGACTAAATGTCTTTGTACCAATCCCCCACATTTTGAATTCCTTTGTTCGTAAAAGAAAACGATATCTTTACATTCATTGGGATAATTGAACTACACGACAAAGAACTTATTGTAATATATATCAGAGCGTCATATGATTTATGAGATACTTCCATAGCTATTGAAATGTGATTGAAAGAAATCTCGAAACTTGATATTAATATATACGTAATTAATTGCCACAATGACTGTAGGGTTTTTTCACTGCACGGTATTTAAAGCAAAATATTTTAAAAAGAAAACACAAAATATGTTGTCAGGATAAAAAATGTAAATGTTGCGTTATGCAATTACATGTATAAACTTATGTTTATGTAAAATATAATATAGAACGAGCTTTAGCACGTAATGTTTTGTTCAACGGAAAACGTGAATCTGTCAGTTATTTTATGAATGGAAAGAGGACTACTGTATAATTTAAGAACTAGGTTCTAAGGACGTATTAATTAATACATGTTCAAGGCAATTCTTGCAGAATCCTAATTGTAAAATATTCTTGTACGACTGTAAATTAACCAACTGTCTTGTTCAAGAGGCCTGTTTATATGTCCATATTATGCCTTTGGTTTAGTAATTTCATATGAAAAAAACAATTAAATACACACTGTGAAAGATATATCAAAAGTTAACTCATGCAATTACTCATATATAGCGAAATGTATCAACTAAAAATGACACAATGAGCCGTGAATACTGAGTTGAATCGATTATATCAAATTATCTGGCTGTTAAACTACAAACATAAGCCCCGAGAGTGAGACTGAAAGTAATATGATGTTTTTGTTTACAGATCTACGAAAATGATATTAGTAAAACATCTACAGAAATGAAACTTATGTTGAAAACTGATGCAAATGATATGAAAACAATTTGCAACAATAAATCACAACAGTGTTAGCTTACTATTACATTTATAAAGTAATCTATTTTTCTCAAAACATACAAAAACATTTTATGTTTATGGTAAAGAAATGTTCTTACTATCTTTAACATGATGTCATTTGCTGCAATAGCTGCGTCCGGACTTTATTTTGATGCCTAGAGACTTACAGACTTGTTTAAATGTAAGCATGTCCTTAAGTTTGTAAAGATTTAAATAAGTCGAATGTATTTGTTTATGATTTTTGACAAGCTTTATACAATAGCCTGGATGGTCTTTAGTAATTCAAAAGAGAAAAACGTTGACATTTAATTATTCAATCCTCAAAAGAGATACGGAATTTATATTGATGTCTCGTCACATGAGGGAACCATGTACAAACACGTGTATGCTTTTTGAGATATAATTCATGCATCTACCGGAACGAATAGGAATGATATATAACGAGTGTAGGAGAATATGTATCTGTTGTACAGTATATATACAATGTACCTTACCTTGTAAATTTGTAAACTGTTACAGAAAATTTGCACAAATCATGCCTACATTTATAATAATATTAACAACGTTGAAGAACACAAATTATGCATCAAAATGCAGAAAAAAAACTTACGCTGTGAAAATATACTTTCTTATTAAAATAATAAGACGACAATTTATAATGAACAGTTGGCAATTCTTAAGTCATATTAACGCAAACATGTCATTCAAACACAAGAGACAGATCGTGGGATTCTTGTGGTATTTTGTTTCAAAATATTTTCAGCTCATGCAACAGAGCACAGCCGTGTTACAAAATGTAACGCTGGCTATCAATACATGTACGGTAACATCTTATCAAGCCCTCACAATCTAACCGTACCTGTAGTTATACACCTTTTGAAATCCTGAAATGCCTCTAAAATACCCTTCACAAGTATCTAGCAATTAGTCATTTTAACAATTACATTACAATTATATACTTCAATAATCACACGCGATCTTATTACAACGAGCTCTTATCTGATTACGCCGGTTTGACAGGTTTAAAAGACAAATGACAACTATTGTTATTGATAACAAAACATAAGAGTATCATAAATCAGTACACATGTAAATGATGATATGGCTAAAATAATGTGATGGGACCTTACCAGAGCTGATAGATCTGTTTAAGAGTTTCCTGAGTGGTATTGCTAATATTGCTATAGCGAAAGTTCCTTGATTCTGTTATTAATGTTTTCTGGTCCTGCTGCTTTATCTAGTGCGAGTGATTTAAGTAGTGTCGTTACTTCGTTCTCTGTTATGTTGATTGGTTCTAGTATTGGATGGTTATGGTTCAGTTATATACGTGGCAGTGTTTTGTTATTATCGTGAAGTTGCGTTTGTGATTGAAAGAAATTATCAAGACGATTAGCCTTGTCAATGTCTCATGTAACTAGAGTAACGTTATCATTCAGAATCTGTGCAGTTTTTAGCTCGACTTTTCTATGAAAAGGGGAGCTATCCTACTCGCCCCGGCGTCGACGTCGGCGTCGGCGTTGGCGTCACACCTTGGTTAAGTTTTTCGTACCACCCCACTTTATTTCAAAAGTATTAGAGGTATGGCTTTGAAACTTACCATACTTGTTTACCATCATAACCTCCATCTACAGACAAGAGTACATAACTCTGTCATGGTTTTTGACAGAATTATGGCCCTTTTTTGACTTAGAAAGTGTATTGAGCTTGGTTAAGTTTTTCGTACCACCTCACTTTATTTCCAAACCATTGGAGGTATTGCTTTGAAACTTACCATACTTGTTTACCATCATGACCTACATCAACAGACAAGAGTACATAACTCTGTCAAGGTTTTGAACAGAATTATGCCCCTTTTTTACTTAGAAAATACATTGAATATGGGTAAAATCCACTTATTGCCTTAACCCTTTGAGATATTGCTTTGAATCTTTGAATGCTTGTTTACATCATTACCCCATCTGTAAGCAAGAGAAGGTAACACTGTCAGGGATTGGTTTTAAAAATTAAGGCCCTTTATCGACTTAGAATCTGGGTTAAGTTTTTCGTACCAGTCCACTTTTTGACTAAACCATTCCAGATATTACTTTGAAAGTTGGAATACTTGTTTACCATCATGATCCCAAAACACGGGCAGGAGAAGGTAATTCTGTGAAGGATTTTATATGAATTATGGCCCTTTTTGACTTAGAAACTTAGTTAAAATTTTCATTCCACTTGTTGACTTAACCATTTGAGATATTACTTTGAAAGTTGGAGTACTTATGTACCATCATGAGACCTATCTGTAAGCAAGAGAAGATAACTCTGTGAAAATGTATCTTGATTTGTACTTAGAAATTCCTAGTTAAATTCTTGTGTGCCCTTAACTGTCAAAGTTTTGTTTTATTGGCAAGCACTAAAAAAGTCGAGCGCGCTGTCCTACTGACAGCTCTTGTTTGTTGTTGTTGGCACTATGAATTGTTTATGTATTTTCCAGTAGTCAGAAGTTTTAAAGTTTTCATTTTGTAATGTATCTGATAGTTTTTGTACTAAGTGTTTTTTGCGTTTCTTAATAAATGGGTAGTTATGTTTCTTATTTGTTTGTTAGTGTTCCGGTGATGTTCTTTTTGTGTCCTTTTGCTTTGTCATATCCCCTCTTTCTCTTTCTAATTTGTTTTCGTAATTCATTATGCATCCAGGAAGGATATTATGTTTGTTGTTACTATTGACATTGTCGTCGTGATTGATATACTATGCAAATATGGTTAAATAGTTAAACCTGGATGATCAATGGTTGGCGTTTTCGAAGTTGTGAATGGTGGTAAATTGTGACTATCATACTCAAAAACAGTTGTATACATGTCACAACATCTGAAAAAGGTCTTTCTCTTATAAAATCACATTTTTGTAGTTGCAACGTACAGACTTAATTTACACGTAATTCATGATATCAAGGCATCAATTTAATAAAGACGCCGCGCATGTTTTTGAGGCATGACTTTAAGGACGCAGAGGCATCTCAGAATATGTTCATAACCTGTGCAAATATAATTTACACACAGGGTGTAAATATTGTGGACAAAAATATACTGCATTCCACTATAATGTGAAAATTGTGGACAGCCTCAATGAACGTTTCCTAACATGACTGGCCAAAATACCTTTTATAAATCGCAAACGGTATTTTGACCCCTAGAGTTACTTAAAGATTGACTGCAATGTGCTACGGATCGTATATAAAATCCTGATCGTGCGTTTGTTGTTTTCTGCGCGCACACAAGCAGACGAAGTCCACGTGATTAATTCTGTCTTAACCACTGGTCAGTTGTTACCGATGCTTTACATAACTTTCATTGACCGTTTCTTTATTCTGCCGCCTGTACATAATCCATTCTGTTTCATTCTTAAATTTCCTTCTGAAATAGTTTTCTCTACCAAATTAAATTTCGGATCAAAACAGCTATGTATTTTAATGTTTCTTCTGTCTGTTGAACGATTAAATCAAGCTATACTTATTGTCGTTTAAAGTTGTTGTTACTTCCTTTTAAACGAAGCAGTACAATGACAATAACAAGAAATAAGAAAATTATTATAAAATACATGTACAAAAAAAATTGGTACGGTCGAATTTTAAGACCATTTATTTAATATGCCTCACGCATTTCATTCTATACGTGCTTTACTTTCATTCTCAAATATTTTCCTCTACGAACTGAATGTATATGTATTTTTTTCTGTCTGTCTTAGGTAAACGTTCTCCTGTCTGAAGTGGTTATTACCTCCCCTTATTTGAAAAAAGTACTATTGAAAAACTCAATTTTGGCTAAAAAATACAATGATCCAATTTATTTGGATCTTCACAAATGAAAAAAGGGAGAGAGGGGCCGGTATCGTTGAATCTGTGTTCATACGTACTGATCTGATTATCGGGCTTGATGTTGCGCTGATTAGAATAATTACGCCAGGAATTTGCTCGTATACACACTAGTTTTTATGTGAATATTTTGTATATTTATCAATCTTTATTTATAAAATTACTTCTACTTTTGATACAATATATGACTATAAAATATTTTATTTGATGACTTGCTTCTCTTCTTAATCTATCGAAGGTGTAATGACCATTTCAAACAGTAGTTCAGTTGTCACGTAACTATGTAACTTCTTCTTGGACGGTCCAATAATAGATCATGTAACGGGAATTAAACACATGACTCTCAGTTAGTGAGCTATTAAGGTAGTAGACACCTAATGGGCACCTATTCAAATCATTATATGCTTAATATTTTCTTAATCTGTATCATTTCCTGGATTTTAAAACAAATTTTAAAAGAATTGTACCGTGAAAAAACTAAGTTATAGGAATTTTAATAACCCTACCCCCATTTTGGAATTATCTATAAAATGACGTCACACAAGAGATAAGAAAATACATGTATTTCATTTATTTTTCAATAATTTGATACAGATTTGGTATCAGAGTTACAAGAACTATATTTTCTTTCAGAAATAATACACCATTTACTATATTATCAACAAGTTATATAAAACTTTTATGAAATAATCAGATAGTATTATAATTTTCATGTACTTTTTGGCCATGTTCAATTTTGAACATCAAAGTTCTTAGGAAAAATCAGCATTTTCTAGAAATGGGGCATGATTTTTTGTATATTTAAAATTATCTATAACATTTTTGGAACAGCATGCCAAAATTTCACAATGTTTTACCGTCTCTATTTAAAATAATTAGAGTTTGAAAATCTCCATCGACGATTTTAGACGCATCTGCAAGTAATAAAATCTTCAAATAAGCTAATACTTATTTGTAAAAAAATATTTAATTTCTTTTTAGTCTAAAAACAATACATATGGAGAAAAGTGCAAAATAATGAAAACAAAGAGGAAAAAGTAAAAAATAAAAATTTGGTTCCGGCTGGATTCGAACATACGCCCCCAAAAACCTCAAAAGATCTTCAGTCCAATGCTTAACGACCTAGGCTAGAGCAATTAAATTGAAGAGTTTCAAGTGGAGGTTTTTATTAGGAGTCTTCTACCTTAAAGAGAAATCAACTCTAACCGCTCAGCCTAATCAATTTCTAAATAATATAAATCAAGCACGATTTCAAACGAAGTCTCATATATAAGTTTTTCCTACTAGACATGTGTTGGCGGATACCTTATGTGAGGTTGGACATCGGAGAACGGACGAAACGAAGGGGTGGTTTCAAAATGATCCATTCATAGTATGTAAGGCCAATCAACAAAATTAAATTGTTTCTGTTATTTATTACAAACAGTTGAAGTCCTGTAATTGTATAAATACAAAACAAGAGATTCATGTGCACGTGTGACGTCATCTATTCAAAATAGTGCTATCACGTTCTTGTAATCATGGTGATATTACGTATTACCTTGAATATGTGATATCGCCTATTTGAATAGGTTATATCACCCATTTGAATGAGTGATATAATCTTTACAAAGGAAAAGGGTGCTATCATCTATTAGAAAAAAATTCGAATGGGTTTGATCACCCATTCGAGTAGGTCATATCACAAAAGTGCATCAAATAGTAAAAAAGTGCCCGATAGATCACCTATTCGAAAAGGGTGACATCACCTACTTGATATTACTTATCAGGTTCGTCAAAATCTTAATTTGAATGACTATATGTCACCCATTTTAAAAGGTGATACAACCTTTTGTAATAGGTGATATCACGTATTGACGTGGTAACAATTGCAGGGCATGCAGTGGCTCCGGTACGCTAGCACAACCAAGCACGTGGTGGTGGCATGGCAACAGTTGCAGGGCCTGTATTGGGTCCTGTTCGACAGGAAAATCAAGCAAGCGCCAGGGCTGTTGGTCAGGTTGACATCAGAGACCAGGATACGGCCCAGTTGTCTGGGTCATCAGACGAGGAGCAGGATGATAATGTAGGTGGACAACGTCGAAGAAGGAAGAGACTAATCGTATAAATTGTGAGAACAAACCATGACATATACAGTCGCTTTCTGCGGAAAAAATGCCAAAATTCTAACGCGCACAAGGAACCAGCAGTGCAGATTCCGAATCGCATTGAATAGTTTTGTTACTCACCGGGACAATTAGACAAACTTTAAGTCATACATGAATCTATTGTGCTGTTTATTTTTACAATTACAAAAGAAAATTTTTGTTAAAAATAACAGAAACATTTAATTTTGTTTATTGGCCTTACATAATATAAATGGATTATTTTGAGAACACCCCTTCGGTTTGTCCGTTCTCCGATGTCCAACCTCACATTAGGTATCCGCCAACACATGTCTACTAAGGCAATGTAAACAGTTTCGTGCCGCTGACACGAAGAACTATATGGTATGTTACAAATATGAGATGATGGGATCATGAGAAGAAAAGAGCCTGTTCGTTTTTTCATAACATTTTGACTGTCAGTCCAGTGATAAATATTGATTAAAGAAAAGAATGAGCCCTACAACATAAGCCCTGAGAGTTGGATTGAAAGAAAAATGAGTTTTTTTGTGCTGTACCGATGTAAGGAGAGATCTATGGAATTTGAACTACATTGTAAAGCATAAAACAGATGCAAATGATATGCAGCATATTCATAAGTCAATCATAGCAATATATCAAAACTGTGTTATTTACCTAGCACACCTATCGAGTATATTCTTTTTCTCTCAAAATATACAAACATACAAATCATTTTAAGAGGACAATCCTGTCTGTTCTAAATGTTTTGAGATGAAATCTTCTTACTACATGTAGTTTTAACTTAAAAGCATTTGCTAAAATATATAAGGAACATTTTTATAAGCCTCTTACATTTTTATTAAAATGACTCCTTTTACTGTTAACATGGCCTTACGTTTGTAAACGTTTTTAAATAATTCGGATGTATTTGTTTATGAATTTTGACAAACGTTTTACAATAGCCTGAATGGCCTTTAGTACTTAAGAAGAGAAAAAATTGCTCAGTCTTCAAAAGAAATACGGAATTTATATTTTTGACATACTTTATACAATAGGCTAAATGGTCGTTAATACTTCAGAAGAATCGAATCTTGAAATTCTTTGGTTCAGTATTCACGTAAGATTATTATGGACTTTATATTGATATCTCGTCATATGAGACAACTGTAGATACGTCAAAGTGTGGTTAAATACAATTCATGCATCAACAGACAAGAATGATTTATAACAGTTGTAGCATTAATTATTGTACAGTGTATAAAATTTTCGTTACCTTGTCATATAGTTTGAGGCAGCCCGGTTAGCGAGACTTGTAAATTAGACTCCAGTTAATTAAAACTAACAATTTGGATACTGGTGCTTCATTTTTAGATTTACATCTCTCTATTTATAACAATATTATACATACCAAAATTTATGACAAGAGGGATGATTTTAATTTTAGTATTGTAAATTTCCCCCATTTGGATGGGGATGTACCTCATGCTACATCTTATGGGGTATACATTTCTCAGTTAATTCGGTTTGCCAGAGCGTGTAGTTATGTTGAGGATTTCAATGAACGTAATCAATATATTACAAATAAACTTCTTCAACAGGGCTACCGTTATTACAAATTGCGTAAATATTTTGCTAAATTTTACTATCGTAATTCTGATTTGGTTTTGAAATTCAATAGTAATCTAAAGACTCTTCTGCGAGAAGGTATTTCAAAACCCGATTTTTATGGGGATGTGGTTTACAAACTTCGTAAGATTTTGGGTCATGGCAATTTTCCAACTGTATTTGCTAAAATTATAAAACGTTTTGTTAAAAGAGGTTACGACCCAACTGTTTTGAGACACACCGCATGTTTGGTGTTCAACCCGTTTACAGTTGGACGCTATGCTTCCCTTATGATTGTGTCTGACGGAAGAGGGGGAGGACTCTGTGATGGGCAGTTTTTAAATCCCACTGGGACGAAACTGTTTTGATTTCTGTCCTCTGGCCTGTTTCGTCGGGCCCTTAAGGGTGTTTCTCTTGGTGCTCTGCCTTCTGCAAAGGCATTGAGTACATACGTTTTTTGGTTCTCAAGGTTTGCTTTTTATATATTTATACACGAGCATTTTTGTGTTTTACATACCATGCCTTTTGTTTCCATTGCGTGTGTTAGAGATTCACCTAGCAGGGATTACTTTTATTTACACTGTCCTGTGACTTTGGAACATGGTGGGGGTAAGAGTGAGGTTGGGTGCGCACCATAAACCGGTTTAAGCTCCCCAGTGGTGTTTTTGCCACTGACCGTTCCAAGGCGGTGCCCCACTGTGTTCCTTTAATTGTTCGTTTTGTCCTCGTGTGTTTGCTTTGTATGCTAGTGTGTGTTGGTAGTGTATATGTGTGTGTGTACATGATTGTGTGTGTGTGTGCGTGTGTGTGTTTGTGTGTGTTGGTGGTGTGCACTTCTGGGTGCTGTGGGGCTCGTTTTGGGGAGGCTGCGTTTTTTGGTACGTGGCATTCCCTGTTTGATATTATTTTTGTTTTTGTAATCTCGAAGTAGCGGGTTCAATTCCCGAGGCTGACCAATTAAAATTTCTAACAATCTCTCGGATGAGACTTAAAAACCGAGACCCAATGTATGGGTGCTATACACCTGGCATGTAAAGAATCAGAGGTGTCTCTGGAATTGGGACGCTTTCTGTATCTTGCACTATCCTCAGAAACCTAAAATAACTAACCTCTTTTGGGGGCGTTGGCCATGTGGGAAACCGGTACAAACGATATAATCCTTATATACCATACCATATAATTTGTAAAATATGATTTCTGGATAATTCAAGAAAGTTTTCACAACTATTGCTTTAATTTATATCAATATTAACAACGCAATTTTGCACAATTTATATATCAAAGTGCAGATATTTAGTATGTTCACATACCAAGGTCTCTAACCTTTTTTATTGTCCGTTTTTATTTAGAAGAATGTCCCATAAATTGACGTTTTCAAATTGATTTCTGGCAATATGTGCATAAAATTATACCAAAATATTTTCTGTAGCACCCTTGCATTGACCACTTTCAAATATATGCAATGGTTCAGGTCCAGCTCTTACTGAGGCCGCTGTTATTAAACTTAATTTGAAAAGTATTTAAACGGATTCTTATCAGGAACCAATGGATAAATGGTACCTAACCTGCTCTATAGCATCCTTGCATTGTCCCTTTCCAAAACGCAGGAAATGGCGGGTGCTTACAAGGGACCGCCATTACTAGAATAGACAGTTCTTGTATTGTTTACACTAATTTTACCTCGATGCTTCTTGCGAGTGCAAAACGGTGTTTGTTTTTAGCGGAAGTGGGGTATCTTAATGTCAAAACGCGTCATAGCATCGTAATAGCGCAAACCAGAAACTAGTTCGGGAGCACTTGACGCTCCGAAACGGGGCACCCGACGATACCATAGAGTATGTTAGTGCAGTAAGTGGGTGTATTAATAGTTTTAGTTTGTTTGAAATATGTTCTGATCATGCAAAAGAAATGGATAAAACTACACCCGTGTTAGAAAGTATAGCTGGGTAATAGTACATGAACATATTAAGTATTGGCTCACATCATATCTAGAGTTTAACTGGATACGCCAATACATTCCCATAGCAGCTAACATTTCGAAAATCTTAAAATGCCTCTAAAATACCTTTTGCAAATATCGTGTTTTGTTCTTTTGTTATTTAATTACATACCTAAAGAATCATAAATGATCTTATTACAACGTGATCGTATCTGGATAGGCCTAGGTTTTGTCGGTTCAGAGGGCAAATTACAATTGTTATCAATTATAAAACATTCAGGGTATCATAATTGAGCGAAGTACAAAAGACGAGAGACTCAGTTACATTTATTTGAGACTTCTGTCCGCTTTCAAAGGTAAATGAAATTATATTTTATTTTCAGTATGAGATTGCAAGGAACAAAAACTGTTTGTTATTTTGAATCATTACTGTTCACTTTAAAATGATCGCCGAAGTAGTAGCCACGAACCTAAAGGAATGGAAAATAGTCCCTTTTTCACCAGCCACAAGCCGTCAATTTCTATAAACAAGTACAGGCATACGTCATATAGAAACTGTTTCTGCGGTCCAACAAACAGATAAAGCTTTCCAAATACACACGCCGTTTCACGAAAAACAGTAAAACTTTTATACAGCTGATTGGCAATCATAAATTGATTGTTTTTAAATATTGCATAATACGCATACCTGACTTTGCAATTTAAAAGAAAACTGATTGCAAAGAATATAACTGTTTTCTTACACGGACAATAAAATTAATGTGTACATTTGAATATGTTGATAAAGTTATAAAAGTATTATTTACAGGTAACCATTTAGAATTGAAACTTGCTCGGTGAACTGAGCCGCCTGTGCCAACCCTGTGTACACATTTCAAATTTTTCGCCCATTATGATTGATGCAATTGGGGACTGACACAATGTATATTCCTTTTAATTTAAATCGATGAGAACATAAAAGAAAATCAGTACCAATACCGGCATGTACATTTAGTGGGATACATGTCAAATGTGCTTATTACAACACTGCTGGAAAAGATACGTTAGCCAATATTTGACTTTAACAAAATGTATAAATGCATACAATTAGAAGATAAAATATTTGCATATAGTGTATGAAGGCTATTTTAATTGATCTTTTTTGCTTCCGTAAACGTTTAATACACTGTACACTTCATATTTATACTCATAATAACATTGTCATTAGGTACCGTAATCTCCGGACATTAGACCGCAGCCTATAAGTAAAAAAAATCGAAGATGCGGCCTATACGGCGAAGCGGCCTATACGACCTTTTTGTTTTTTAAATGGGTAGTTTTATGTGGTCTATACGACATTTTTATATTATCAATTGGTATTTTGAAAAAAAGAAGTTAGAATCTATACTATACAAAATAAGAAACTTCCGCTAAGTTTGCTTGGACGTTGCTGGATGAAAACAAAATGGGGGACTTATTTTATATATGCGTTTAAAGAGTGTTTCATGATGCATCGTTTGGTGAAAAAATAATGGTCAAAGGTTAACCGAATATGGGGGATTTTTTCACCAAGTGAGGTAGGGATAAAAAAAAGACACTTAATAACGGGTATGACCACCTCTTATTAGGACTTTTAGCGGACCAGTCATCAACAAAATCAATGTTATTTGTTATTAAACAAAATTTAAAGTGTCTATAGCTGTATGAGATGTGGCATTATCATGCTGAAAAATCAAGATATTGGCGTTGTTATGAAACAGATTAATGATTTTTATTGATGACTGGACTGATAAAAGTCATGACCTCAACCCAATCGAGCACGTCTGTGATATTCTGGACAGACGAGTGAGTATCGTCCCAATCCACCTGTTAACGTCAAGAACTTCATCAAGCGCTCATTAAGGACTAAAACAATATTCAGCAGGCAGAAATCAACATTTTAGTCAATTCTATGCTCCGGTGATACACTGCAGTGGTCAACTCAAGAGGTGGTCATACCCGTTATCAAGTGTTATTTTTGTTTTAAGTCCCTACCTCACTTGGTCAAAATTTTGCACTTATAATGTTAACCTTTGACCATCATTTTGCACAAAACGATGCATCATGGAACACTCTTTAACGCATATATAACAATGATTCCACCGTTTTGTTTTCATCTATCAATGTCCAAGCAAACATAGTGGAAGTTTCTTATTTTGTATTATACGTGTATATTTACGAATCTGTTCTGGAAACGGTACTGGATCGGTGCATTGTATTTTAGGTACTTTATAAGCTGTTTGAAAACAGTTCACCTATACCTCTCAACCAATTTAGCCTTCATGGGTCAATTGATTACCGCAAACTACCGTATTTCATAACAAATTATATATTCGGCGTATTGGCCGCGACCAATATGCCGGAGCGGCCTATACATTCATTTTCGTTTCTAAAATCGTAAAAATCTAGGGGTGTGGCCAAAACACAGAAGCGGCCTATTGTCCGGAAATTACGGTAATATTGCCACTTGTTGATAGGATTTTCATTTGCTTCGATTTATACATTTGTAACACGAAAATACAATTACTTTGACAATCCGACATATCGAATTACAAGTATCAGAACGTTGTGCGTGATAAAATGTATAAATCATTGTAAAAATAACACTTGAACGATCATTTTGAAATGTAGTACAAATTTAGCACATCAATGATAATAACATGAACTTTAGTATCTTTTTTATTGCTTTAGTAAATGTGTACGGTTATGATTGTTATTAAATACCCAGTAGCTTTTGAATTCTGATGTCCTCATTTGTGTTAATGTATGCAAGCTTAAGCGCATGACCAACCGTACAGTACACCTGATACCTGACAACTGAGACTATACAAGTAGGATAGGTTTTATGGCCCACCAGAGATTTGCAAATTTTCGTCCGTGCAATAAGATGGTCATAGTTTTGTAAACAGCAGCATGAGACTATTATAGTCCATTTACATTCATTTTACGGGAATGGTGACAGAGAAGAACAATATCCAAGTCCAATACAACAATTAAACAAACCAAGTTGCCCAACTAAAGATCCTATTGACATTTGTGTACAGTTTTGTGACCTTATGCAAATTGCTCTAGGAGCAATGCATGCCACAAACTTGCTTTATAGCATGCCTTAATTTTGATTAAGCCAAAGGCCATTACTAGATGTTACTGGTCTGATAAAAAAACCTAAACCCGTTGAACAATTGCTAATCGAAATAATGAACATTTGTGTCAGGTTTCGTGACCTTATGTTAATTCCTTAAGGAGCTATGTTTGCCACATACAGAATGCATGAATTATGACTGTGTCAAGGCCCACAACTGTGGTGATTCTGGTGATGTGTGACCAAAGGATGAATTGACTCGCATTCATGAAAAGTTGTATGAGTGCACCATTAAAGAGCATATGGTTATGCCTGAACTTTTCAATATATAAACACACGTATGGTCTTGTCTTAGAAATGTCCATGAATTACGTACTCTTGCACATTTATTTGTATATTCATGTAACACAATCATATACACCGCACCATTTGCTAGTTGTTACTTGCTAATTATTCCGTCATTGTGCGATATAAAAATGACAGGAAGCAGTCTTTGGAAGACTTGTGACAATGATATCTGGTGAAAGCGCTTTATTATCTTTTCACTTGGTGATGTTATTGGATCATAAGACGTTACTTATGTGCATATTCAATATTTTTATTCAGAGATTGTTAAAACTTGAATGCGACCCGTTGGTTTTGTAATATCGGTAATGATAGACACAATGTTGTTACCATTTATACATCCGCAAAGCTCATAAAAGTAAATATCTTTGTATAAAGTATTATAGATGCAATTGTATGCCGACATATCTTACAACTTTACTTCTCTAAAACTGTCATTGCAAACTTACAAAATTACTTTCGAAATACATTGTATTAAAAAGATACTTTTCAATTATCTGGGTTGATCAGTCCATTGCCAATCATCAATGAAATATAAGCAATAGATACAAAGTTTTGTTTAAACGCAGTCCGTCTTTTAAATAAATTGCAGCTTCTTCATATCCTTTGCACACCGGCATATTTTTTTACACACTCGACAGACATGCATGCGTTTTTGTAAACACTGTACATCACGTTATGGCTACTTTCGGTTTACTGCGCGTGTTGTATACGTCAGCAAATAGATTGAGCTGTAACATGAAAGTAAAATTTCCATTGGCCCACCTACAGAGGTCACGCGCAGGGGTCACCCTGTCTGCTAACCTGCGCATGGACTTTTTTTTTTTTTTTTTTTTTTTTTTGCTAACGAGAGGTCAATTTCAAGCGTTCTCATAAGATTTCAATATACCTAGATTTGAGTACGACATGTCTGCTTTATGTCTGTGAAAAAATATTTGCACGCACTCAAAACACTATCCCACAGGGGCCTGTACGCGAACGTTGGTAAAATGAAAATTTTCAAAGCTGGTAAAATTGTGTCCAAGGTCATTTTCAAGGTCGTCTTAAAGTGTCAGCATTTGCCTCGGACGTCTGAGTTTTCAACATTCAGGAGCTGTCGGCATAGCCTTTAAATTCATACAGACAAAACGTGTTCCATACGGTCACTGTCACTTCTATGGAAGGCCAAACCTGTCTTAACCCGCGTATACGGTTTATTACGTTACAGGTGTTCAAAGGATATAAGTTGTTAATACTGTCAAGTAGGTCTACTTTGAAGGTGAAAATGCCTTTGGTTTTTAGTCAGACGATGAAATTGATAATGAAGTGGTTATTGTTGTGAACCTTTGAGACTTGCTACATTGATTGGACTTGCTGCGCTTCTCGGACTTTTGGCCTTGCTATGTTTCTTGGATTGCTCTTCCTCCTCTCCCGGACTTACTGTAAAAGATCTTTATTAAAATGAAAGAAACATTTACATACTCGTATTAATCAAATTTCATTAATTCGATTTGCTTTGATAGACACACTAGCAAGAACACACTGGCGATTTGTTACAAGTATGCTCTTGTACGCTTGTTAATTCCCTAGTACGTAATTATAAAATTACCGAAGGCCCATCTATAAGGTCAGTATGATTTATCAATTTATTTCAAACCCTTCAGCAGTAAATTGTCAACGTAAACCTATCAATAGCCTTGGACCAGTCATATACTAAACGAAATTTCTACCACCATCTGCCAGTTTCCTTCTTTCTTTAAATATCAACCCTTCCAATAAATGTCAGCTTATTTGTAACAATCGTTGCACGAAATCTATCATGTATTGATCGATAAATAAATAAAGAAGGAAAAATGCAGGTGGTGCGTTAGAAGTGTCGCTGTATTTGTTAATTTCCCTCTTATTCTTTTAACCTTTTGCCATCATTTTTGCACTAAACGATGCATCATGGAACACTCTAAATCTCATATATAACAATGATTCCACCGTTTTGACCGCTATGCCGCTATCAGTGTACTATCATAGAGATGCAGCGATGATTTACAACTTTTCATGACGATGCCGTTAATTGATATCTTTAGCACAAATTCAGTCCGTTTATTGTCAAACAGTATGTTTATTGTTACTATTGACATTGCCGTCGTTGATATACATTGTCAACATGGTTACATTTGTAAATAATTAAACCTGGATGATCGATGGCTGGTGTTGACGAAATTGTGAATGGTGGTAAATTTTGACTATATTCGAAAACAGTTTTACTAGCTGTATGGTAACACAACATCTGAAGAAAAAATAGTATTTCTATAATAAAAGCACATTTTTGTAGTTGCAACGAACAGACTTAATTTACACGTAATTCATGATATCAAGGCATCAATTTAATAAAGACGCCGTGCATGTTTTTGAAGCATGACTTAAAGGAAGCGGAGGCATCTCAGAATATATTCATAACCTGTACAAATATAACTTACACACAGGGTGTAAATATTGTGGAAAGAAATATACTGCATGCAAAAAATGTTTTTTTATTTTTAATGAATAATGTACGCCTTAAAATGATCGGCGAAGTAGGAGCCACGAACCTAAAGGAAAGGAAAGTAGTCCCTTTTTCACCAGCTACAAGTCGACATTTTCCATATACATGTACAGTTGTGTCATATTAAAACTATTTCTGTGGCCCCACAAGCAGATAAAGCTTTAAAATACTCACGCTTTTTACGAAAAACAGATAAACTTTTATACAGCTAATTGGCAATCATAATTTGTTTGTTTTTAGATATTACATGAGATGTATACCTGACTTTGCAATTTAAAAGAAAACTGATTGCAAAGAAGATTACAGTTCCCTTACACGGACAAAAGAAATACTGTGTACTTTTGAAAATGTAGATAAAGTTATAAAAGTGTTCTTTTTATGATGAAAAAATCGGAGTAAATCAAACCAATACCGGCATGTATCTTTAGTGTGACACATGTCAAAAGTGCTTATCATAACACTGCTGGAAAAGATTCGTTGGCTAATATTTTACTTTACTTAAAGAATCATTGCACACATATATGACTGCATACAATTAGAAGATAAAAATGTATGCATATAACTCGTGTATGAAGGATATCTCCTTTGATTTTTTTTGCTTTGGTAAACTTTTAAAACGCTGTACACTTCATGTTTTTTACGCATAATAGCATTTTCATTATGTAATATTGCCACTTGTTGATAGACATTAACTTGATGTAGAACCAATATATTCAAGTCAATAGTTATTGACTGACTGATGTTTTCAAGTTCAACTTGGTAAATTAATTTTGATGAAAAGATTTAAGAAACATTGTAAATACGATGATATTGATATGTGTAATGAATGAATAAAGACTATAAATCAGTTACAATCAATTGCAATTATACACTATAACGATAGGTTCGAGTCTCAAGAAACACCCGTTATGTCACATTTAACAATTAGCACGAGAAAAGGGAGAAAACATGTATAAGTACAGGTACCTGTTTTTCAAAATCTTGCATTTTTTCTTTATAGATTTAAATGTGTGCAGCTTTATCTATGCATAGTCGTGTCTTTGTGGGTGTCTGATTTCTTTTGTGTCCTATGCAGTAATTAAGCGTGAATAAACTTATTCTATAAGCAGCTTCAAGGTTTCCAAATTGAAATTTCAATGTAAAGACTAGGCATTTTGTCATAATAATATCTTTTAAAAAAGTGTAATTTAACTGATTAAAAAAACTAGGACCATAGTTTACAGACTAAAATAGATAAGATCTATTCTTTTGCTTCGATATATAACACGAGTATACAATTATTTTGACAACCCGATATATCGAATTACAATTATCAGAAAGGTGTGCGTGATAAAATGTATAAATGATTGTATAAATAGCACTTGAATGATCATTTTAAATGCAGTACAAATTAAGCATGAATGAAACAGAAGAACAAAAGAAGTTAACAATGATAAAATATATATTTGAATATGTTCATGCTGTTCGAATCATCGCAGTAGTACATGCGTAAACTAGAATTTAGTTCATAAGACACGGTTGCCCCAACCTTCTACCTTTGGCACAAAACAAACCCCGGCAGATTCCGAAACTTTGGTCTTACTGAGTGACAAAAGTAACAATATTTTGTCTCGCTTGATGATATGTACATTAGAAGTTCGCCTATTTTAAGGAGCAGCAAACAATCATATATAGCCAAGTCAAGGGTCATTACCTGGTGCACCATTTCTCATCTCAATGAATATTTGTGTAAAGGTTTGTGACTCTATGGCATTTAGGTTAAGAGCAATGCAAGCCACAACTTGCCATATAGAATGCCTTAGTTATGACTAAGACAGCAGTCATAACTGTGATGTCCATCGCATAAGGAGCAGTGCCTGTTACAATCTTTTCATACAAAATGCCTTAATTTTGACGAAGTCAATGTCCATAACTAAGATGTAACATGTCCAATATAAAAACTAAAACCAAGTTGCACAACGTAAGATCCTATGGACATGTGTGTACAGTTTTGTGAACTTATGCTAATTATTTGAGGAGCATTGAGTGCCACAAACTTGCTATATAAAATGCCTTAATTTTGACGAAGTCAATGTCCATAACTAAGATGTAACATGTCCAATATAAAAACTAAAACCAAGTTGCACAACTTAAGATCCTATGGACATGTGTGCAGTTTTGTGACCTTATGTCAATTACTTG
Organism: Saxidomus purpurata; assembly: GCA_022818135.1. Classification (NCBI taxonomy): domain Eukaryota; kingdom Metazoa; phylum Mollusca; class Bivalvia; order Venerida; family Veneridae; genus Saxidomus; species Saxidomus purpurata. The sequence goes on along the minus strand of JAFMSR010000009.1, from coordinate 53,932,607 downwards.
AGGAGCGATGAGTGCCACAAACTTGCTATATAGAATGCCTTAATCTTGACTAAGTCAAATGTCATAACTCAGATGTTACCGGTCTTAATTCTGACTGTGTCAAGGACCACAACTGTTCCGTTTCTCGCGATGTGTTACCAAAAGATGAGTTTACTCACATAATGAAAATTTGTATGAGTGCATCGTTAACAGCATATGGTTGTGTCTGAACTTTTCAATATATATACCCACGTACTGTCTTAGAAATGTCCATGAATTGCGTATGAAATAATTTGTATATTTCTGTTTGTTTATGATTTTTGACAAGCTTTATACAATAGCCTGAATGGTCTTTAGTAATTCAAAAGAGAAAAACGTTGACATTTAATTGTTCAATCCTCAAAAGAGATACGGAATTTATATTGATGTCTCGTCACATGAGGGAACCATATACAAACACGTGTATGCTTTTTGAGATATAATTCATGCATCTACCGGAACGAATAGGACTGGTATATAACGAGTGTAGGAGAACATGTATCTATTGTACAGTATATATATAATGTACATTACTTTGTCAATTAGTAAACTGTTACAGAAAATTTGCACAAATCATGCCTACATTTATAATAATATTATCAACGTTGAAGAACACAAATTATGCACCAAAATGCAGAAAAAAAACTTACGCTGTGAAAATGTACTATCATATTAAATTAATAAGACGACAATTTATAATCAACAGTTGGCAATTTTTAAATCATATTAACGCAAACATGTCATTCACACACAAGAGACAGATCGTGGGATTCTTGTGATATTTTGTTTCAAAATATTTTCAGCTCATGCAACAGAGCACAGCCGTGTTACAAAATGTAACGCTGGCTATCAATACATGTACGTTAACATCTTATCTAGCCCTCACAATCTAACCGTACCTGTAGTTATACACCTTTTGAAATCATGAAATGCCTCTAAAATACCCTTCACAAGTGTCTAGCAATTAGTCATTTTGGCAATTACATTATATTCATATACTTCAATAATCACACGCGATCTTATTACAACGAGCTCTTATCTGATTACGCAGGTTTGGCAGGTTTAAAAGACAAATGACAACTACATGTATTGTTATTGATTACAAAACACAAGAGTATCATAAATCAGTACACATGTAAAGGATGATATGGCAAAAATAATGTGATGGGACCTTACCAGAGCTGATAGCTCTGATAAAGAGTTTGCTGAGTGATATTGCTAATATTGCTATGGCGAAAGTTCCTCGAGGATTCTGTTATTAATGTTTTCTAGTCCTGCTGCTTTACCTAGTGCGAGTGATTTAAGTATTGTTGTTACTTCGTTTTACTTTGTGTTTGAAAGAAATTATCAAGACGATTAGCTTTGTCAATGTCTCATGTAACTAGAGTAACGTTATCATTCAGAATCTGTGCAGTTTTATTTGTTGTTGGCGATATGAATTGTTTATGTATTTTCCAGTAGTCAGAAGTTTTAAAGTTTTCATTTTGTAATTTATCTGATAGTTTTTGTGCTGTGTTTTTGCGTTTCTTAATAAATGGGTAGTTATGTTTCTTATTTGTTTGTTAGTGTTCCGGTGATGTTCTTTTTGTGTCATTTTGCTTTGTCATATCCTCTCTTTCTCTTTCTAATTTGCTTTCGTAATTCATTATGCATCAAGGAAGGGTATTATGTTTGTTGTTACTATTGACATTGTCGTCTTGATTGATATACTATGTAAATATGGTTAAATAGTTAAACCTGGATGATCAATAATTGGCGTTTTCGAAGTTGTGAATGGTGGTAAATTTTGACTATCATACTCAAAAACAGTTGTATGTCACAACATCTGAAAAAGGTCTTTCTCTTATAAAATCACAGTTCTGTAGTTGCAACGAACACACGTAATTTACACGTAATTCATGATATCAAGGCATCAATTTAATAAAGACGCCGCGCATACTTTTGGGGCATGACTTTAAGGACGCAGAGGCATCTCAGAATATGTTCATAACCTGTGCAAATATAATTTACACACAGGGTGTAAATATTGTAGAAAAAAAAAATACTTCATGCCACTATAATGTGAAAGTTTTGGACAGCCTCAATGAACGTTTCCTAACATGACTGGCCAAAAAACCTTTTATAAATCGCAAACGGTATTTTGACGCCTAAAGTTACTTACAGATTGACTGCAATGTGCTACGGATCGTATATAAAATCCTGATCGTGCGTTTGTTGTTTTCTGCGCGCACACAAGCAGACGAAGTCCACGTGATTAATTCTGTCTTTACCACTGGTCGGTTGTTACCGATGCTTTACATAACTGACCGTTTCTTTATTATGCCGCCTGTACATAATCCATTCTGTTTCATTCTTAAATTTCCTTCTGAAATAGTTTTCTCTACCAAATTAAATTTCGGATCAAAACAGCTATGTATGTTCATGTTTCTTCTGTCTGCTGAACGATTAAATCGAGCTATACATATTGTCGTTTAAAGTTGTTGTTACTTCCGGTTAAACGAAAACAGTACAATGACAATAACAAGAAATAAGAAAATGATTATGAAATACAAAAAAAAAAATTGGTACGGTCGAATTTTGAGACCATTCATTTAGTATACCTCACGTATTTTATTATATCCGTGATTTCCTTTCATTCTCAAATATTTTCCTTTACGAACTGAATGTATATGTATTTTTTTATTTTCTGTCTGTCTTAGGTATACGTTCTCCTGTCTGAAGTGGTTTTTACCTCCCCTTATTTGAAAAAAAGTACTATTGAAAAACTCAATTTTGGCTAAAATATACAATGATCCAATTTATTTGGATCTTCAACAATGAAAAAAGGGAGAGAGGGATCCTTGTTCATACGTACTGATCTGATTATCGGGCTTGATGTTGCCGC
>JAFMSR010000009.1:53754247-53929205 GCA_022818135.1 Saxidomus purpurata | reverse complement strand
AACTTTAAAACAACTGATAAAGTTAAACAGTAACATTCGCAAATTTATCAATTAAAATAACACTGAGTAAAATGTATAATGTTTTCATACTAATAAAGAGCCTTGATTCAACTCGGACAAGAATAAAAGGGGAAAGGTTTGTTTCAGTGTTTGTGTGTCGCAGTTCAACGCCCTTTACAAGTGTCCGGTCGTGTTCCAGTCATTTCAACATGCGGCCACTTATCTAACCATCGTTCCCGAGAACGCCCAGTACTAGCACTCTATACTCCTATACTCCGTAAGAGAAGAATCCTGTTTTCTCTTACTTATAAACATGTTCGGAAGCAGGGCTCGAACACATGACCTTTACTCAATGAACAGTTACTAGGATCTCAAGTCAGAGAGAGAGAGAGAGAGAGATAGAGAGAGAGAGAGGCGGACAAAAGAGAAAATACATCTTGCATTAAGGGGGGTCACTGGTGAGGTTTTGGATTTTTGCACTTCCGGAAATTTACATTTGTTATATTTAAAAAATGATGAGTTAACTGGAAAAAGCAATTATGCAGTAGTAAACTTATGCACAATAGGAATATTTAAGTGTAAAATAAATGAACATTTTTGAGAAAAAATATTTTGACCTCATATTTGGTGACTGAATTGACAAATTTTGTCATATGCCAAAATGGGGGGTAGGGGTACAAAAATAGTCATTTTTCAAAAACCGTTTAAGATATTTACATAATTCAAACTGTATTACAAGAAGAAATGTTAGGATATAAAATTTCAGTAATAACTAGTTTCTTTAACAATTCTTTGTTACAGACATATGCCGTCATATCTCAAAGCTCGTCAAACTCTAAAAAACACATTTTTGTCAGTTTTTATTGAATTACTTTCTTATATGCACATTGACCCCCATTTTTTATTTTTGCAGTCTAAAACAAAGGTTTGAATCAAACTGCAGACAAAATATCCGAAAAAGCTTGTTAATCCTTTATCATGAATTATTCATTTATCAAAAATTGAAAAAATGAATTTTAGTAAAGTGGGTGGGGTAATAATAAGGAGCATAATATTTATTCAGATGATGATAGAAATACCACTATTCCTAATTTTTCATTCTAAAGTATAATATATTACATAAGAAAAGATTAGAAAGTGATACCTATTGTGAAACATACACCACATACATAAACGTTTATAATACCAAAATTCTAGCTAATTCTGCATTAAGCACCTTGATCTGATAGTGTATCACTAAAGATTAATATTGCGAAAAAGTTAAGTCATTGACCCATCATTATTTTTCCAGAAATTAACTAGCAATATGTTAGTCTCCATAAAAAACAGGGTCAATAAAATTTCTTGTTATTTTGAATTTCAGCAGTGACCCCCCCCCCCCACCCTTAACTCTTCGTTTTAACTACGACTATCAAATATGCATTCATAGTGTTCCAGTAACTCTCCAAGGAAAGGAAGGACTATTATAGGCTATGAAGGAAAATATTGCACAATGGTACCATGCAGTTTTTATCTAGCTGCCGATGGTCAGATCCCTGCACCTCTTACCGTGGATGAAACATTTGAGCATAATTCTCTCATTAGCAGTTCCAAAACAGACAGGAATGTTTTTATTTTCGGTTTAATTTCAATTTTATTTTAGTTCTTATGTGTATTCTTCATGTGATTGGACTTTTACTTAAAAGTACGCAAAACGTCATTTGGACGCTTGTTGTAAATGACGTCATTTGGACGTGAGGTAATTTCCTGACCTTTTTTTTTCATTTCTAAGCTTGTGATAAAGATGGTCAACATGTAAATTGTAAAAGTGCAGACAAATTTCTTGAAAAAGGCAGTATTGCCGAAATTTTAATTAAAGAGTTGTTTCAAATAGAAAAATAGTCGTACTTATTATTCCCTGAGGAATATCTTTAAATTGCAATTTTATTATTTGTCATAAGCTGAATGCCCAAGAATTTCTACACACTTCTTTGACATGAAGGTTACATGTATATATTGTATTGTAAGCGGATGTTACAGCTGTCTGGAGTTCAACATACTCTCTGTTTGTTTGTAATTGTGCGTATTAGGTCCACCAACCTTTACAGAGGCTATAATCGGTACGACCTGATGCCGATGTGTGCAACAGACCGGAAAAAATCCTAAATTATTGAAAGGAATTGATGCAAGGATGCAACAGAGCAAGTTTGGGAAAGATGGAACATGTAGTTTCTGGGTAATACTTGACTTTGTGTAAGATGAGACGGGACAGGACGTGCGTGATTTCTATACATCCGCCCGTCTGCCCGCAAATGTCTCTTTGATAGCACTCTACAGGTTACAATTTTGATTTTCTACGTTCATGAAACTTGCCCATGCGGTTGATTGCACCATGTATATTATTCCTATTGCTTTTGGGTCAAGGAATCAAAGGCCAAAGCCACAGTGACCTCCGTTAACTTTTCCTTGATAATGCTCTACAGGTAAAACTTGTAATTCAACTTTCAGCAAACTTGCTCAGAAGGTTACCAGCAATATGTAGATAATCTCTACTGTTTTTTGGTCAGTGGGTAATAGTGCGATACGTTAGCTTTGTCTTCGTAACATTCTGCAGGTCACAATTTTCATTTGACTATTATGAAACTTGCTCAGAAGACTGCATGGAACCTGTAGATGCACCCTATTATTTTTGGGTTCTATGGATCAAAGGTTTAGGTTACAGTTACCCGAACTTATTTCCGCTTCATATTTTGAGATAACATTTCAAACAATTTTCACAGAAGTTACTCAGAACAGTCCAGACAGTCAAGTGGAGCGATTCTGGCCCTTTTGGGACTCATGTTAGTACCAGCGCCCCCTTTGTGCATTACACCGGAACTATTTCCCCTCTTTGAAAAAGGGCCAATGCAATGATGCTAGAGAGCACATTTAATACCATTCGATCTACTGGTTCATGAGAAGAAACATTTGTTTTCTATTTTAGTAACAGCTGCCGATGTGTGCAACAGACCGGAAAAAATCCTATTTTATTGAAAGGAATCAATGCAAGGATGCTACAGAGCAAGTTTGGGAAAGATGGAACATGTAGTTTCTTGGTTTGACTTTGTGTACGATTGGACGGGACAGACGGAACAGGACGTGCGTGAATTCTATATAGCCCCTACTTTACTTCGTAAAGCGGGGGTATAAAGCGATATTTATTCAAAAATGTCTATTTTTGTGCGGACGAGCACTGGTCACAAACCGCCACTGTAGCAGTTTTTAAAATCGCTATCCATCAAAACAACCCATCTATAATTAGCTGAGTCTGTTTCTTTTGAAGTTGAAGAATAGGAAGCGTCATCCATTAATCAATTAATTTGGACCACGAAGGTAAAATTTGTACATAGTTTTGTCTTGCATATCTATCGTTTCATTATCTTTCTGTGAAGTTATACAGGATCACAATATAATCTAGCTCACATAAGCCTGTTTGCTTATGTAAGACTAAGTAGCATAGATAATGACATTTGACATATACTAAAATAGTAGATTTCAGATATTAGAGGTAGCATGCAGCAACTCATATAAAAGTAGGGTTTTTTCGCCGAACTAGTCGATGTAGACGCGGAAGAAATCAATTCCTGTATTTTTTAAAGTAAATATGTTTATAAGCATAAATGTTCTAGATCTGCAAGCGACATGAAGCCTAAAAAAGTACTGTTAAAAATATTTGAAAATTGACCAAAGAGTTTGACAGTAACATTTTAATTGAAGGCCCAAGTCTACAAGGGTCTTCAAGTATTCGTAGTACCTTACAATTATTTGAAGTTTTTTTGCATTACATGATCCAGCTTAACCTATGGCATTCAAATGTCAAGCTATACACCATGTGCTCAGTACTCCGATGAGGCGTCCATTAAAGATAAAATTATCTATGACAATGACAATTTATTGTTTGCGGTTACAGGCCGACTGGAATGATAGTTGCTGCCTACAAATTTCACATAATGTTATTTATAAATTGATACAGAGAAATTGTCAAAGATTGAGGAGTACGCTGGTACAGGCAAAAGTTCTAACAGCCTAGCTGTTAGTCTTACTATTAGGTGAGGATGTTGCTTATCCGCTTATCAAAAGTCCTACAAAATTCAAACTTCAACTTAAAGTGCAATACATGTATAATAAAATAATCAATTACCCTTCAGGCGTCGCGATTTTCCAGAACTGAAGAAATTCTTAACTCGTTTAAGTATGCCAGGTTTCTTCTGCCCTCTAGAATCTGATTTCACTGATATGACAAATTGTATCAAATGTAACAACACCTCAGTGGTTCTCTAAAGTGAGTTTTGCCTCTTTCTTTGAACACTGTTTTTAAAACATTTAAAACCTACTAGTTTTCAAACTTCGCTGGAAGAGATCAATCCATCGCGGTAGGCATAGTCATTAGAGCAATTTACTGATAATACATCAAACATTAGACAGATTGAATTAGGATACACCAGTTTGAGTTCGAATCATTTTGTAAATTATCTTCAATAAATGTAAAGCTTTATGCAGGGCATTTTCTTATTTGGAAACAAAACATTCTGATACGTCATTTTAAGATAAAGGACTAACTTCATGAACTCTAGTATAAATCGAAACAATTTCTATTATGAACTGTCACAAGACTCACGTGTAGAACAGCTCCCTTTTCTCAGTTCCTTAAGATTTCTTTTCCCTCCTCGTAAAATTTTGATTTATTCTTTTGTCTTTTGTTTTTATTATTTACCATGTTTAATAATGTGCTACTAATACAAAGAAAGAGCTGTCTAATTTCAATTATAATTTATAATTCGCTAAGCTTAAAATAGGTATTACCTAGTTACCTAAAACATATACCTGTTCAATTACTGGTTGACTGGACTATTTAATTGAATCTTTTACCGGCGCCACTAAAAGGGCAGAGCGATAAACTTTGACGTATTCAATTCATTTTCTACCTAGCGAAAAATTATGCTGAACAAACTTTTATAATGGTCACAGGTTGGAAATGGTTGAACAAACTCCGGATATAAGGGACACATTTAAATAATCCCAAACTGTGTAGAAAACGATCTGACATGAAGTTAAAACTATGTGGGGAAACGCCGATGTGTACATGTAGAGCTGCGGATTTTGACCGGGGCCTCTTCAATTCCTCCTGTCCGTGCAACCACTGGTCATATACCAGGAAGAATACATCGATATTATAGTTATTATGGCATGCAATAGTATTCGACAATTCATGTCAATAACTAAAATTAAATGAAGTAGATATTTAATCTTTCAGTATGTATATACGTAATTACTTTTTACATACTGCTAATTTTATGTCTTTAAATCTTAGTATTTTGTTATAAACAGTGTTATATATCTGACAAAGTATCAAGTTGTGCATACAATTTTCATTTATTCCAAGGACACCTGTGAACATTGCATTTGAACGTTAATGTCATACATGGGGTAGGGGTACGAATTGATAAAATTACAAATTCTTAAGTCGGTGACCCCTAATTTTTACAATATCAACTGATAGAAAAGTAGTTTTTACAAAACATATTCAACTATAACTTTTTTTCAACTATCCGATTTCTATCAAATTCAATTTTACGCTAAAATTTTAACAAAACTGGAAGTCATTTATTTCCATTTTGACGTCACAAATCCGTGCAAAGCTTGTAGCTCTTATTGAAAGATATAAGAAAAAGCAGTAGGTTGAAAATATATTATAAATGCAAAACGCTACAGTTTAAAAACCTGCCGGCAGCGTAGGAAAGCGCGCTGGTAAAAAGTGACGTCAGTAGCTATGTTTGAAGCACTACTGGAGAAAACGTTTACAAAATATTGCAAAAACATATTCCCTGTGCAATCGAAAATATGCTGAAATATATATGGTGCAAATGTGAGAAGAAAGTTCGAGAAATTATTTTGAGTCGCATTCCAAAATAAAATGCTGTAAAATGCTTGTGTCGCGCGCGAAGAAAAATCGTGTGCTCTCGGTACATACACACAGGCGCCACTACCACGCATGAACAAGCTTTAAATCTTATCTCAAGTTCATACCAACAATAAGACTGCAGTTTACTAAAATTGTGACAATTTGAAAGATGTAAATAATAAGAATAGTTCAAATTCCCTGTCAGAACTTTGAAATTGTGTTTTATTTTATTTTTAAGGTGCCTAAGAGTGAATATTACTAAAACTCATTGTATGTAAGTTCCTCTACTCATAGAGTGATAAATAGGTTTCCTTACATGGGCCCGTTTCATAGTGTTTCAAACAACATTCTTGGTTCAAACTTGACCTAGATGTTACATACAAAAAGTTCACGATTTTACTGGGTACGTAGTTTCGATTTATATAGCTAAGATTAAAACAGGATCTAGATTGATCTTAAAGGCAAACATAAGAATTTTATTAAGACTTAGGTTAAGAACCTCTACAGATTTCACGGTTTTTCTGTACTTTTGGACATATTGGCCTTGCTTTTTAACCAGCATGATCAACGTTAAAATTTTAGTTACACGTTATAAAGGCAAAGATTCTGACAAATTTTTAATTTATAAAATAACATCCGTTCCAGCGGTGTTAGTCGTTTAATAAACAATGATTTGGAGTACTGATACACAGAAATAAGCCACGAAGGCCGAAGGCCTGAGTGGTTTATAACTGCGTATCAGTACGACAAATTATTGTTTATTAGACGATAACAATGCTGAAAAGGATGTTATTTCGATTCTAACATGACCAGATATTACAAAAGGTGAATAAATGCAAAGCTTTATTTTCTACGCGAACGCTCATTTAACGTCATGCGGCGCATTTTGACGTCATGTTTACAGCATATCGATTCCCGCGTTGTTTATGGTTTAATATAACATAAATTTTCTACTCTTTGTATATAGAGACAAAATCGTGAGTCATGTTAGAATAAGTATTTAAATAGATATAACCATTAAACGGCTTCCTAATTTTGACGTGGGCAGCTGTAACTAAATGGTACTTTTTGATACGGTTATGAATTCAACAAAACGTAGAACGTATAATGTCAACCCTTTCGCCCTGCGTCATCATACTATCAATAGGAATTACTTATTATCAAGATGTGTGTGTTTGGAAAATTTAAGTTTGTTATGATTCGTGCCTACCGCAATAATTTGTTTTTAATCCTTCTGACTGTTCTGTGAGAGTATTTTACCTTTATCGGATTCTTCGTCGGGTTCCTGTGATTGCAAAGCATCGAAATATTCATCTTCAGAATCCGATGAGTCAACGGAAGTTCCTCTGTTACTAGATTCATCCATTTATGCCACCTGATCTGAAAGTAATAAATGGTCGTCGTGATGTACTTATTGATAATTATTTTAAGACCTTTAAAGCCTATTAACTCCCTGTCAGCTACAGCACATTGCTTTAGACCATGGGATATACTTGTAGAAATGCAAAAAAAACTTTGCAAGACATTTTTCGGACCCACTCCCTCTGCAAAAAACATCAACTATTTCATACATATATTTACAATAAGAGGCGGGTGACTTATTTTCATAAAGTGAGCAGGAGTACTAACGTAGTGTGTAGACGTGTTCGGCGGATCCCACGTCTGTCAGATTTGTTCTCTTGTAATGATATTTCTTCGAAAATCACAGCTTGAGAGACAATATCAATCGAGGGTTAACCGATGTACATTAGAATTCTATGAAAACGTGAATCGAATGTCGCATGTATAATGTACACCCAGGCACAAAAATGTATTTTACATTTAGACTTCATAGAGCATATGACGTAGTATAAATTTCATAAGACGTTTTGAGTAAGGACAATCCTCGCAAAATCATATGCAATATTCTTTCGAAATTGTCTTTTTCGTTTCAAACATTGGCTTACAAAACCGCGTTTTCCAAACGGTTGTCTTGCTGTTTGTAACATTGTAGATAACGGATGCGGTCAGGTTGCTTGTACTTTGCCTCAAAGTTAATATAGTGGCAGCACCTTTCAAACGGAAAGTAGCACTGAAATATTAAAAAAAGAGACAGATATGCTCTAAAATCAGTAACATGTTTGTGAGCATTACCCACTGTGATTAACATCTCCGATAATCTAAGACCTTTGTTAACGTAATTTTAATATGGCATTTGCATGTTAAATATCATAAAGATTATACATTTTGTGTACCTTTTCTCGGTGCTGCAAATGTACATATTTAGCTCACCTGGCATTTTGTGCCAGGGTGAGCTTATAAAATGGTCGGTCAGTCAACATTTTTTTATTTCAAAAGACGTCTGTTCTGAAGCCACTGGACCAATGTTGATGAAACTTGGCAGGGATGTTCCTTGCATAAAGTCCTACTTAAACTTTAAAAACAATCCATTCCATGCAGTACTCTGGTTGTTATGGCAACAAAAAGAAAAAGAAAGAAAAATCCTCTTCTCAGAAACCCCATTGCCTAGGGCTTAGATAGTTGGCATGTAGCATTTTCTAGTGGACCACTATCAAGAGTGTTCAAATTATGACCCCTGTGTCGAAATTGACCAGCGCCCGGGGTGTCACTTGTTTTACACAGGCTTATATAGGAATAACTTTAAAAATCTTCTTTTTATTTGGTATGTAGCATTGTCTAGTGGACTTCTACTAAAATTGTTCAAGTCATGACCCCCGGGTCAAAATTGACCCCGCCCAGGGGGTCACTTGATGCTACATAGGTTTTTATAGGAAACACTAATTTCTTCTCCAAAATCACAAGGCCTAGAGCTAAGGTATTAAGTATACAGCATTGTCTAGTGCAATCTCTACAAAGTTTGTTCAAATTATGCCCTTTTGGTCAATATTTGCCCTGCCCAGGGAAAACCTTTAAAAAAACTACAAGGTCTAGAACTAGATATTTAGTGTGTAACAGTGTCTAGTGGACCTCTTTAAAGTTTGTTTAAATCATGCCTCCTGGGTTAAAATTGACCCCCGGGGATTCACATGGTAAAGGGAAAACTTAAAAAAAAAATTCCCTAAAACCAGAAGGCATAGAGCTTTGATATTTGGTATGTTACCATGTCTAGTTGTCCTCTATCAAGTTTGTTCAAAGCATGCCCCTGTGGTCACAATTGACCACGTCCGCCGGGGAGATGTCCCTCATCTTTATATAGTGTAATAGGAGAAACCTAGCTTCCAATAAGTTCTTAAAGCAACCACTGACTTCCTTAGCAAAAGAACGGTGATTTCCTTAGCAACCAGTGACTTCCCTTAGCAACCAGTGACTTTCTTTACAACTACATGTACTGACTCCCTTTAGCAACAAGTGACATCCTTAGGCAAGTGCACTGGTACTAATGTGAGCGATATAGGGTCAGCATTGTCCTCTTGTTTATTGTTTTATAAATTTGCCACATATGATATGAACGCGATCTACTGAGATTTCAATGGAACAAAATTACATCAAAATGATTTGTGTTCAAAAATAATTGGTGTCTTCGTGAAACATAAGTTAATAATTGCACAATGCAATATCTAAATGTTTAGTCCTGACCACGTGTTTTGTGCCTGTTGTTTATAATGTTTTGATTTAAATACCGTGCAATGAAAAATCCCTACAGTCATTGTGACAATCATTTACGTAGAGATATAATCAAGTTTTGAGACTTCTTTCATTTACATTGCAATAGCTGTCGGTGTATCTCATAAATCATATAACGTTCTGACATATATTACAATAAGTTCTTTGTCGTATAGTAGTCTAACAACGATTCAATTATACCAATGAATGTAAAGATATCGTTTTCTTTTTACGAACAAAGGAATTCAAAATGTGGGGGGTTGGTACAAAGACATTAAGTCTACAAACTTTTAAACAATTTTTCAAATTTGTTTCGTAAATGTTCAGAGACATATTCAAAAGCAATGGAATGAGTCCTTTTATTAGCAGAGCGTATAAAAAACTGCAAATATAATATGATAGAAAGCCTAACATTCATTCACGTTCATTAATGAGGTTTGTCACGGAAACCGTCTTAAGAAAAGAAATATGACGATTGTTTCAGCGTTGTTTACTACGGAAACACATTCACGCCACCATTTGCTAGATGCTACTTGCTAATAATTCTGTCATTGTGCGATATTATTCTGACTTAAAACAATGTTTTCAAGACTTGAGCCAATAATTTCGGGCGAAAACGCTACATTGGGCGATACTGTTAAATTATAAGGCATTACTATTGTGCGTATTCAGTTAATTCATTCGCATGTTGAATATCAAGCGCTAATGAAACGCATCAAACTTCAGATGTTAATATCTTGCATGTACTAAGTAAAAGATGCGCATTTTGGAATACTGTTAAAACACTTACGTCAGAATGAGAAATAACTGTGCGATGTGAGAACAACTTAAAGCCCTAGGTCTCACGAAAGCATTAATCAGATGGGCTTTCCTCATATTTATTCAGATAGGCAGCAGCTAGTGGATGTCTCAGGAACTCTTTTGTCACATGAAAAAACTTTCTTGCTGCGTCTCTCAATGTTCCATATTAAGCCCCATGTTGTTTTTAATTTATGTTAAGATGTCTGCTGTTGTCAAACGTAAATTACTACTATATGCAGATGATTCTGCAATATTGTTTATCGGTACAAATAAGGATGAAATGGAGTCCACCCTAAGTATTAAACTTGACACAGTAAGTGAGTGGCTTACTTGTAATAAATTGTCTTTACATCTTGACAAAACAGAATGAATAAATTTTGGTTCCGAGCATAGGGTTAATCCTCAATCTAAACTCAGTGTCACTTGCAGAAGCCATACTTTCCGTTCAAGGAACTCTGTGAAGTACGGTACCTGGGTTCAACTTTTGATGACAGTTTATTCTTTGAGTCTATGGTTATGTCTGTTTTCAAAAAACTAATGCAAGATTGAAGTATTTGTTCGTTCAGAAAAAGAGACTACATATCTTACTTTCCAACTAAGAAATTGTTGGTTATGTCCCGTATTCAGTGTCATTTTGATTATGCTTCTACAGCTTAGGATTATTCATTAACCAAAGCACTTAAGATTTAATTACAGGTTACCCAGAATAACCTTATTAGATTTGTCCTCAACTTAGATAGTTTGGTACACATTGGTAAAGTTCAGTTTCCAAGTCTTAAATGGATACCTGTGGCTAAGAGAGTTGATTTCAAAACCCTATGTCATGTTTTCAACATATCTTCCAAAGCGGCCCCCTTTTATATGACAGAACATTTTGTTCCATTTATGTCAGTCAATAATTATAGCACCAGATTCCGAGTAAAATCCGTTCCTTCTGACGTTACATGTTATTCTTCTCCAACTTTAATTCCCTTGTCTAGGGGTACCTACTATAGTTGGTGGATTAAATTTGATTTTTTTTTCAATTTTGCTCATTTCTTTTTTTGATTTCATACAGTAGATAGTTTTATTATTTGTATCTAGAATAATTTACTTAATTGCAATAGGTTCTTAAATGCTTTATTTTTACATAATGATATATGTTTATATTTGTCTCTCCTCTAATTTGGTATACAGAATTATGTAATATTTTAATACTAATAGCATGTTTCATTTTTATCAAATGAGATTTGTTTTCTTTTTTTAAGTACCACAAATGTCTTTCTTTTCAATACCATTTGCTGTGATTTTGTAAAATTGCTTCCTTTTTTCCGTTTTTTTATAATATTATTTTCATTGTCATATAACACTATCTATATTCAAAGGACCACAATGGAAATAAGAGTTTATTCATACTCTTTTTTGTGTTACCCTCTGCATATAATTTAAAATGATATGGTCATATGATTCATACATGTTTGTTACTTGTTCATTATATGTTTTATTATGTCATGGCATTTTATGCATGCATGCATGCATCCATCCATCCATCCGTCCATCCGTCTATCCATCCATCTATCTGAACTTCGTGTGTTTTATACAACAACGAACGATACGTGTACTTTTCTGTAACGTTCGATGCGAATTATATTATTTAATGTGCACACTATTAACTCTTTATGATTCAATGATATTGCCCAATGCAAAATATTACTGTAACACCGTTTTAGCGAAACATCATTGTAACAAGTCTAGAAAGGATTGCTTCATGGCAGAATAATATCACACAATGACGCAATACTTAACCAATATGAACTAGCAAATGTTGGTGTAAATGGGATTACGTAAGAAAACATAAGGACACAATTCCGGGTACATACAACGCAGTTTCAAGGCTAATGGTCTCAGATAAAATGAGATCTTATCTATTTTAGTCTGTCAACTAAGGTCCTAAGTTTCCTTAATCAGATAAAGTATGTTTTTGTAAAACGATATAATGACAAAAATGGTCAACCTTTAAAAACACTGAGATTTCAATAAGAAAACTGTTCAAATAAATTTTGTATCGCTTATATAATATGTATAGTCACGCTAAATTATTAAATAGGACACAAATGAAATACATATACAAAATATGGGTAGATAGAGCTACACGTGAAACCCTAAACATTTAAATCTTTAAAGATGCATTGAAAATTGTTGCAAATATGGGTAGATAGAGCTACACGTGAAACCCTAAACATTTAAATCTTTAAAGATGCATTGAAAACTGTTGAAAATATACATGTTTTTCTCCCTTATCTCTTGCCAAGTGGTAAATGTAGCATCGCGGATGTGTCTATTTCTTGAGACCCGAAGATCGTTATAGTGTATAATTGATTGTAATTGATTTTTTAGTTTTTATTAATCTATTACATATAAAACTATTATCGTTTTCTAAGATTTACGATGTTTTTTAAATCCTTTCATACAAATAATTTACCAAGTTGAACTTGAAAATACCAGTCAGTCAATAGCTACTGATTAAGATACAGTGTTTCAGAATTCACTGTAGTTAATGTCTATCAACAAGTAGCAATATTACATAATAATGTTAGTATGCGTAAAAATATGAAGTGTAAAGTGCATTAAAAGCAAATTAGAACAAACGAGATATCCTTCATATAAGAGTTACATGTATAAACAAACATTTTTATCTTCTAATTGTATGCATTCATACATTTGTGCAATGATTCTTTAGGTAAAGTCAAATGTTGGCCAAAATATCTTTTCCAGCAGTCTTTTAACAAGCATGACATTATTCCCAATAAAAGTACATGCCGGTATTGGTTTCATTTACTGGTTTGAATAAAACAGAAATACATGTACATGTACATTGTCCAAAATTGCATCAATCGTAATGAGCGAGAATTTTGAAATGTGTACATAAAGCTTGCACAGACAAACAATTCACTGGTTAAATGGTTACCTGTAAATATTACTGTTATAACTTTATCTACATAACAATTGTACACAGTGTTTGTATTGTCCGATTAAGACACTAGTTATCTTCGTTGCAATCAGTTTTTGCTTTAAATTGCAGTCAGGTATACTCATATTTTTAAGAACAATCAAATTATGTTTGCCAATTAGCTGTAAAAAGTATTAGTTTTGGGGAGGTTGCGTTTTTGGTACGTGGTATTCCCTGTTTGATATTATTTTTGTTTTTTTACTGTTTTTTTGTAAAAGCGTGTGTATTTTAAACGCTTTATCTGCTTGTTTGACCGCAAAAATAGTTTCTATATGACATATACCTGTATATGGAAAATGTCGGCTTGTAGTTTATGACAAGGGACATATTTTTCTTTCCTTCAGGTTCGTGGCTACTACTTCACCGGCCAGTTTAAGGTGTATATTATTTATTTGAAATTACAAACATTTTTGTACATTGCAATCTCATACTGAGAGAAGAAAGAATTGCATTTACCTTTGGAGCTGGACAGAAGTCTCAAATACTTATGCAGTAACTGAATCTCTCGTCTTTTGTACCTCACTCAATAATTATGATTCCTTTACTGTTTTATATTTGATAACAATAATTGTCATTGCATTTTAAAGCGACAAAACCTAGGCCTATCTAAAAACAAGATATTTGCAAAGGGTATTTTAAAGGCATTTTAAGATTTCTGAAATGTTAGCTACTGTGGAAATTTATTGGCGTATCCAGTAAACTCTAGATATGATATGAGCACATACTTAATACTTTCAGGTATTGATATCCAGCGTTAAAGTTGTAACACGGAAGTTTTTATATCCTTTTCTTTTGCATCATCTGAACATATTTCAAACAAACTAGAGCTATCACTGGAAGTAATTAATACCCCCATTTATGCGCTAGTCACTATAGCACTAACGCACTCTATTGTATCGTCGGGTGTCCCATTCCCAACCGTCAACTGCTCCCGAACTAGTTTCCGGTTTGCGCTAGTACGAAGCTATGACGCTATTAATTGTTAACCGATAATATATCATACAATGAATCATATGTGGTTCTTGATGTCCATATCTCAACATAACAGTTCATCAACTCACGGATCTAAATACACATTTAGGTCCGTGGTCAGGGGCAATTATAATAATTCTGAAACTAGTCTGATAAAACCGCCCAGTGATTAGAACAAAATCATTTAAATTAGTAGACTGGAAAAAGTGCTTGAAATATAGTAGTAAAACATAAATAATAATTAATTTGACCAGACTAGTTACTCATGTTGTCATATTTTTTTTATATTTATATTTCTAATTACATGTATTTTGTGATCTGTCGAGTTATTTTGTGATATGTACATTGGTAACCAATTTATTTGATTTTATTTGCGTTGTACTAATATCGGTGGTACTCAAGCGTAGCGTTTTATCAATTCATGAAAACAATACAGTATTAATAAAATAAGAACATACATGTATCATTAGTAATATAAGAAATAACATACAATGTTTATGTATCAGATAACTGGGATAGAAACATACTAGTTTGTAACCTGAATCGTTCTTATGACATGTCCTGTAGCTCCAAACTTATTGACATTCATATCTGAAAGATTGTTATACGTATAAGGCGGTACTCAACAACGAAGGTAGCAGTTTAAACTATCAAAAATAAAAGTTAAGACATCCTGGAAAATGTCATTTGACTGCTCAACATAGACTAAGCTTATGTTATCGATTTTGTTTGACATATATATGTGTTTGTGCGATGTGTGTTGAAGGTCATCTCCCTACGAAACCAACAGGGAGATAACCTCGTTGTACTTGTTAAGCCATGTGAATACAGTTATAAAATGTCATGTGGAAATGGAATTGTTCAGTCCTATTTGAATATTTAGTCTTGTTAAAAACCATCAGTTTTCTCCAAATTATTAAAAAAAATCCTACTAAGCTAAGGTAAATTTACTTCATCTTTTTTTGCAAAAGAGGTTTCATTTTACAGACAATATTAAATCAAAAATGTAGTTAAATGTGCAAAATGGCGGAATTAACTTTCCCTTTTAAACGGTGAAAATTCTGAAGCTTTCAAATTGGTTTTACAATTTGTCATACCGTTTCTGTAAGACTAAGCCCAGTATACAGTATAGGCGCAAATGTTTTGAATTCAGATATAGATGACAATGCGACTTTATTCCATATTGTTAACCAGCATAATCAAAAACTCTCAGACATAATATAGCCACGTGTATGCATTATCATTTATATTTACAGATAATAAGACATAATATGGCCACGTGTATGCATTATCATTTATATTTACAGATAATAAAGTAATATTTGAAATATTCTGACACCTAAGAGAACTATTAAAATTGATGACAGTGGTAGCCTTATTCTAGTATTGTCTGTATATGATAACAACATTTTAAAGTTTTAACATTTTAAAAAATACGACCGAAATGATATATTTGAGTCAGTATAAATGTTTGCAACAATGTGTCTATCATTATCGAAATTAGGGTACCAACGGGTCGCATTCAAGTTTTAAAAATTTCTAGTTGATCTTTGTAGGCATTTTCACATAAAATCCATATGCGTAACTTGTTCTGCTTAAAAAATACTAATTCGTTTCACCCTATAAATAGTTCAATGTACGTTTGTATACCGCAATAGTTCATCATATTGTCGTTCTTAAAAAGAAGTTTTGTTTCGACGCTTACAAAACAATGCTGTATAATTGCATATATAAAATATCACATATCTCACAAACGTAATGTCGACCCTATACAGATTTTCTGCATTATATCATAACTTTTGTAGTACACTGCTCTATTATAACGACACGGAATAGACACATGTAACAGACTATTATTTTGTATCATTTTGTTTTTATGAAACAACAATCAATAGTCTAACCTTATATAGTTTAATTTGTAGTAAGAGAACACCGTGATGAAGTTGGAAAAAGATGTCTCTAAATAAACGTTTCTTAATCTTCTTAAATTACCCAGTAATGTTTTTTTAATACACATTATTCCTTAATAAACACGGTCTCTAGTTTAAGCGTATTTTCTTGCATGATAATACAATCAAGTTAATACGGTTAAGGCACAACGGTCGGGCCACAAGTTCTAACAGCATTAGTTAACGGCCCTTCCCCTGTAATATTATCGAATACGATATTGACATTTTTAGACGTATTATTTCAATTATATTAAATGAGAGCAAATCTAGGAGTAAACCAACTGTTTGTGCAGGATTTTTTGTGCTATAACAAAGAATAAATACTATGATAAGTATTATACACTTAATAATGAAAATATAGATATTGATGTTAGGCCTAGGGTGCTATTCAATCAGAAAGTGTTAATACTGTGCAGATTGAGAGAAATCATTAGCAGGACAGCATCATGAAGTACTCATGTTTTTGACTTCGCGCAATGATTTTTCAATGATGTGTTTTTTTTACTTGTAAATGTTCAATATTTACCACTGAAGTTTGATGTTTTTCTATAACGATCGATATTCAAATTTACATGCGAATCAAATTATTGTATATGCACAATAGTAACGTCTTATGATTTAATGATATCACTAAATGTAAAGGTAATGAGAGCTTTCGCAAGAATAATGTCACGAGTCTTGAACGACTGCTTCCTGTCATATTAAAATCGCGCAATGACAAAATATTTAGCAACTAGCAAATGATGCCGAATATATAATTGTGTTACAGGAATATATGAATTATTTTTAAAATACGCAATTCATGCACATTTCTAAGACCATACCATACCTGTGTATATATATTGAAAAGTTAAGGCACAACCATATGTGCTTAACGATGCACTCATACACATTTTCATAATGTGAGTAAACTCATCTTTTGCTAACACATCGCGAGAAACGAACAGTTGTGGTCCTTATTAAGACCGGTAACATCTAAGTTATGGCATTTGACTTGGTCAAAATTAAGGCATTCTATATAGCAAGTTTGTGGCACTCAATGCTTCTCGGTAATTGACATAAGGTCACAAAACTGTACGCACATGTCCATAGGATCTTTAGTTGTGCAACTTGGTTTTAGTTTTTATATTGGACCTGTTACATTTTAGTTAGGGACACTGACTTATTCAAAGTTAAGGCATTTTGTAACAGGCACTGCTCCTTATGTAATTGACATTACAGTTATTTCTGCTGTCTTAGTCATAAATAAGGCATACTGTATGGCAAGTTGTGGTTTGCATTGCTCTTAACCTAATTGCCATAGAGTCACAAACCTTTACACAAATATTCATTGAGATGAGAAATTGTGCACAAGGTTATAGCCCTTGACTTTGTTATATATGATTATTTGCAGCTCCTTAAAAAAGGCCAACTTCTTATGTACATATCATCAAGCGAGACAAAATATTGTTAATTTTGTCACTGAGTAAGACCAAAGTTTCGGAAATCTGCTGGTTTTTTGTGACAAAGGTAGAAAGTGGGGGCAATCGTGTCTTATGAACTAAATTCTAGTTAACGCATATTGAATACATTCAAATATATTTTATCATTTTTAACTTCCTTTGTTCTTCTTTTTCATTCGTGCTTAATTTTTATACTGCATTTAAAATGATCATTCAAGTGTTATTTATACAATCATTTATACATTTGATCACGCACACCTTTCTGATAATTGTAATTCGATATGTCGGGTTGTAAAAATAATTGTATACTCGTGTTATATATCGAAGCAAAAGAAAAGATCTTATCTAATTTTGTCTGTAAACTATGGTCCTAGTTTTTTAATCAGTTAAATTATACCTTTTTAAAACGATATTATTATGACCAACAATACCTAGTCTTTACATTCAAATTTCAATTTGAAAACCGTTCAAGCAAATGTATTGCTTATAGAATATGTTTATTCACGCCTTATTACTGAATAGGACACAAAAGAAATCAGACACCCACAAAGACACGAATATGCATAGATAAAGCTGCACACATTTAAATATTTAAAGAAAAAATGCTAGCTATTGAAAAACAGGTACCTGTAATTATACATGTCTTCTCCCTTTTCTCGTGCCAATTGGTAAATGTGGCATTACGGGTGTTTCTTGAGACACGAGCCTATTGTTATAGTGTATCATTGAAATTGATTGTAACTGATTTATAGTTTTTATTCATTCATTACACATATTAATATCATCGAATTTACAATGTTTCTTAATATGTTCATCAAACATAATTTACGTAGTTGAACTTGAAAATATTAGTCAGTCAATAGCTATTGACTTGAATATATTGGTTCTACATTTCATATAGTTCATGTCTATCAACAAGTAGCAAAATTACATAATGAAAATGTTATTATGCGTAAAAATATGAAGTGTACAGCATATTAAAAGTTTACCAAAGCAAAAAAGATCAAAGGAGATATCCTTCATACACGAGTTATATGCATACATTTTTATCTTGTAATTGTATGCAATCATACATTTGTGCAATGATTCTTTAAGTAAAGTAAAATATTGACCAACGTATCTTTTCAAGCAGTGTTATAATAAGCACATTTGACATGTGTCAAACTCGTCAATTCCTTAAGGAGCTATGTTTGCCACTTAAAGAGTGCATCAATTCTGACTGTGTCAAGGTCCACAACTGTGGTGATTCTGGTGATATGTGACCAAAGGACGAATTGACTCGCATTATATATAGCAAGTTTGTGGCATGCATTGCTCCTACAGTAATTGGCATAAGGTCACAAAACTGTACACAAATGTCAATAGGATCTTTAGTTGGGCAACTTTCTTTGTTTAATTGTTATATTGGACTTGGATATTGTTCTGTGTCACCATTCCCGTAAAATGAATGTAAATTGACTATAATATTATCACGCTGCTGTATACAAACCAATGACCATCTTATTGCACAGACGAAAATGTGCAAATCTCTGATGGGCCATAAAACCTATCCTTCTTAAAACATGAAACATTCTTTAAACGCATTTACTGTACAACAATGAGTCCCCCGTTTTGTTTTCATCAAGCAATATCCAAGCAAACTTAGCGGAAGTATAGTATAGTATAGATTTTAACTTCTTTTTTTCAAAATACCAATTTATAATATATGTCGTATAGGCCGCATAAAACTACCCATTGAAAAAAACAAAAAGGTTGTATAGGTCGCTTCGCCGTATAGGCCGCATCTTCGAAATTTTAACTTTATTTTTACTTATAGGTTGCGTCCTATTGTCTGGACATTACGGCATCTAATGATAATGTTTTTATGCGTATAAATATGAAGTGTACAGTGTATTAAACGTTTACGGAAGCAAAAAAGATCAATCAAAATATCCTTCATACACGAGTTATATGCAAATCTTTTATATTCTAATTGTATGCATTCGTACATTTTGTGAAAGTCAAATATTGGCTAACGTATCTTTTCCAGCAGTGTTGTAATAAGCACATTTGACATGTATCCCACTAAATGTGCATGCCGGTATTGGTACTAATTTTCTTTTATGTTCTCATCGATTTAAATTAAAAAGAATTTACATTGTGACAGTCCCTAATTGCATCAATCATAATGGGCGGACATTTTGAAATGTGTACACAGGGTTGGCACAGACGTCTCAGTTCACCGAGCAAGTTTCAATTCTAAATGGTTACCTGTAAATAATACTTTAATAATTTATCAACATATTCCAATGTACACATTATTTTTATTGTCCGTGTAAGAAAACAGTTATATTATTTGCAATCAGTTTTCTTTTAAATTGCAAAGTCAGGTATACGTATTATGCCATATTTAAAAACAATCAAATTATGATTGCAAATTAGCTGTATAACATGTTACTGTTTCTCGTGAAACGGCGTGTGTATTTGAAAAGCTTTATCTGCTTGTTGGACCGCAGAAACAGTTTCTATATGACGTATGCCTGTACTTGTTTATGGAAAATGACGGCTTGTAGCTGGTGAAAAGGGGACTATTTTTCATTCCTTTAGGTTTGTGGCTACTACTTCGGCGATCATTTTAAAGTGAACATTATTGGTTCAAAATAACAAACAGGTTTTGTTCCTTGCAATCTCATACTGAGATATAATATAATTTCATTTACCATTGAAAGCGGACAGAAGTCTCAAATACTTATGCAGTAACTGAGTCTCTAGTATTTTGTACTTCGCTCATGTATGATACCCTTGATGTTTTATAATTGATAACAATAGTAATTTGCCCTCTGAACCGACAAAACCTAGGCCTATCCAGATACGATCACGTTGTAATAAGATCATTTATGATTATTGAGGTATGTAATTAATGAACAAAAGAAAAAAACACGATATTTGAAAAAGGTATTTTAGAGGCATTTTAAGATTTTCGAAACGTTGGCTGTTATGGGAATGTATTGGCGTATCCAGTTAAACTCTAGATATGATGTGAGCCTATACTTAATACGTTCATGTATTATTACCCAGCTATACTTTCTAACACGGGTGTAGTTTATCCATTTCTTTTGCATGATCAGAACATATTTCAAACAAACTAGAACTATCACTAGAAGTGATTAATACACCCACTTACGGCACTAACGTACTCTATGGTATCGGCGGATGTCCCGTTTCGGAGCTTCAAGTGCTCCCGAACTAGTTTCTGGTTTGCGCTATGCTATGACGCGTTTTGACATTGAGAAACCACACTTCTGCTCAAAACAAACACCGTTTTGCACTCGCAAGAAGGAGAATGATGCCAATCGAGGTAAAATTAGTGTTAACAGTGCACGAACTGTCTATTCAGGTAATGGCGGTCCCTTGTAAGCACCCAACATTTCCTATGTTTTGGAAAGGGACAATGCAAGGATGCTATAGAGCAGGTTTGGTACCATTTATCCATTGGTTCTTGATAAGAACCCGTTTAAATACTTTTCAAATTAAGTTTAATAAAAGCGGTCCCACTATGAGCTGGACCGGAACCATTTCATATATTTGAAAGAGGTCAATGCAAGGATGCTACAGAAAAAAATGGTATAATTGAAATCCGCACATATTGTTAGAAATCAATTTGAAAACGTCAATTTATGAGACATTCTTCTAAATAGAAACGGAAAATAAAAAAGGTTAGAGTCCTTGGTATGTGAACATACTAAATGCCTGCACTTTCATATCCTTTGCACACCGGCATATTTTGTTACATACTCGACAGACATGCATGTGTTTTTGTAAACACTGTACATCACGTTATGCTACTTTCGGTTTACTGCGCGTGCTGTATACGTCAGCAAATAGATTGAGCTGTAACATGAAAGTAAAATTTCCATTGGCCCACCTACAGAGGTCACGCGCAGGGGTCACCCTGTCTACTAACCTGCGCATGGACTTATTTTGTTTTTGTTTTCTTGCTAACGAGAGGTCAATTTTAAGCGTTCTCATAAGCTGTCAATATACCTAGGTTTGAGTACGACATCTCTGCTTTATGTCTGTGAAAAAATATTTGCACGCGCTCAAAACACTATCCCACAGGGGCCTGTACGCGAACGTTGGTAAAATGAAAATTTTCAAACCTGGTAAAATTGTGTCCAAGGTCATTTTCAAGGTTGTCTTAAAGTGTCAGCATTTGCCTCGGACGTCTGAGTTTTCAACATTCGGGAGCTGGTGGCATAGCCTTTAAATTCATACAGACAAAACGTGTTCCATACTGTAACTGTCACTTCTGTGGAAGGCCAACCTGTCTTAACCCGCGTATACGGTTTATTACCTATCGGCGTTCAAAGGATATCTAAAGTGTTCAAAATTGCGTTGTTTATAGTAATATAGATTAAAGCATAAGTTATGAAAACCTTCTTGAATTATCCAGAAATCATATTTTACAAATTATATGGTATGGTATATAAGGGTTTTATCGTTGGTACCGGCTTCCCATATGACCAACACCCCCAGAAGAGGTTAGTTATTTTAGGTTTCGGAGGATAGTGTAAGATACAGAAAGCGTCCCAATTGACCTTACGCCAGGTTCTTGATTGACAGATAAGAATCTCTTATCAGACCAATCAAACAGCTAAGCTGATACAACATGTGACGAACGTGGTTATAAGCCGCCATTTTGTCCGTCAAACATTCAAAATGCATCCGTTGACGGACATGCAATAATAGGTAATTTCTATGTAAGAAAGAGTATTTCTTTGAAATAAACAAGTTTTATTACAGGTTTTTATTACAGTTGGACGCTATGCTTCCCTCTTTGATTGTGTCTGACGGAAGAGGGGGAGGACTCTGTGATGGGCAGTTTTTAAATCCCACTGGGACGAAACTGTTTTGATTTCTGTCCTCTGGCCTGTTTCGTCGGGCCCTTAAGGGTGTTTCTCTTGGTGCTCTGCCTTCTGCAAAGGCATTGAGTACATACGTTTTTTGGTTCTCAAGGTTTGCTTTTTATATATTTATACACGAGCATTTTTGTGTTTTACATACCATGCCTTTTGTTTCCATTGCGTGTGTTAGAGATTCACCTAGCAGGGATTACTTTTATTTACACTGTCCTGTGACTTTGGAACATGGTGGGGGTAAGAGTGAGGTTGGGTGCGCACCATAAACCGGTTTAAGCTCCCCAGTGGTGTTTTTGCCACTGACCGTTCCAAGGCGGTGCCCCACTGTGTTCCTTTAATTGTTCGTTTTGTCCTCGTGTGTTTGCTTTGTATGCTAGTGTGTGTTGGTAGTGTATATGTGTGTGTGTACATGATTGTGTGTGTGTGTCGTGTGTGTGTGTGTGTGTGTGTGGTGGTGGTGTGCACTTCTGGGTGCTGTGGGGCTCGTTTTGGGGAGGCTGCGTTTTTGGTACGTGGCATTCCCTGTTTGATATTATTTTTGTTTTTATCATGACGGTCACACCATAAATCTTGTTTACGGGGTTGGTTTGTATGCTCTATGAGTTTTGTGATTCTTCATACGTTTTAAAATGATCTTATAAAACGTTTTTTTTTAAGAAATAAAGCAAAAAGACTGACGTTTTTTCAGAGGTTCTCAAAGATTTATCCTGCCGAAGTAAACTCAGACTTTGATAGTGTTTCTTGTCACTACGTTTTAATGCCTTGTTTCAACAGTATTTCGGTTATTTACAACTTGAGCAACCATCGCTTAAAGGAATGACATGTACTATACATCTACGAAACTGCCAACTTCTTCAAATAAGCTTAGGAGCAAGGAAAGTAGTTAAACTCGAGCCAATGATTCTAAATTAAGGATATTTTTAATGATAACAAGTAAGACCGTAACCAATCAACCATGG
This sequence comes from Saxidomus purpurata, assembly GCA_022818135.1. Taxonomy (NCBI): domain Eukaryota; kingdom Metazoa; phylum Mollusca; class Bivalvia; order Venerida; family Veneridae; genus Saxidomus; species Saxidomus purpurata. The sequence continues at coordinate 53,905,672 of JAFMSR010000009.1, read as the reverse complement.
AGGAGATCGCAGTTAAAATGAAATACATGCCCTGTCAAATGTATCTTTAAGTTATTAAAACGTGTCATCATGTGTGTGTACATATATTTGAAAGGCTTTGACCGATGCATCTGGTTGTTTGGGGACTTGCACATCATAAACTTTAAGTGCACAATGATAATATAAGTCATGCTCGGTCATATGTCTACGACCGGTAGCGTGAGTAAATAACTCCAATTAGTCAGTCAGTCAGATGCATCTGAATTAAAAAGTAATTGTGACAAATAAATGATGCTATAGCTGGACGTACAGTTGTTTATCATTTTAGAAAATAACAACAACAAAAAGAAACAATACCAATAAAAAACTTTAAAAATATTTGATTTTCATGTGGAGGCATAATTCAGAAGTTGTATCAAAATGATAAAAATTCATATGCTTAAAAATGCTTTACTGTATATTATCGGTTTTGTTTTAGTTACGAAAGTGTCACATTGTTTCAAACATAACATCCCATAACACGATCCGGTTCGCAGAACTGCATACAAAAATTATGTCTCCCACGAAATACAGATCAGAAACCATGGTCACACAGCTAATTTTACTGTTGACACATGTTTAATGCTTATCGATATCTAATCTTTAAGAACTTTTCAATTATAACGCCTATTTGAAGAGTACTTGATAATTAAAGCACAGCGGACATAATAATGCTACCGTAAATATGTGATAACTGATTTTATGGTGCTAATTAAAATAACATTTCAATTTCATGACGATACAAATGATTGTAACGCGTCTGCAAATAACTAGTTTATTCTTAATAGTCTGTTTATTAACAGAATGCTGCACGCATTTTGGATACTAGTAATCTTTTAACATTAAATTCACTCAAAGTAACTTTGTGTTTTTTATAAAATATTTTTGAAATCAGCAAAAGGATGAAAGGACAGTTAAATATCATCAAATATACTTATAAAACAAATAATTTCAGACTTAATTCAATAGAGATCTGTGTGAGCGTTTCCTGTGTTTGTCGGACTTCGCAGGAGTAGTGCCCCTTGATTTCGGTGGGCGTGGCTATGGCTCTCCTGGCGTAAGGTCAATTCCAGAGATCTCCCTGGTTCTTTACATGCCAGGTGTATAGCACCCATACATGGGACCTTGGTTTTTAAATCTCATCCGAGAGACTGTTAGTAATTTTAATTGGTCAGCCTCGGGAATTGAGCCTGCTACCTCGGGATTACAAGTCTCGCGCTCTACAGATTGAGCTAACCGGGCTGAATCCAACTATTTGACGTACATTTTTAAACTGTACAATAATTAATGCTACACCCGTTATAAATCATTCTTGTTCGTCGATGCATGAATTGTATTTAACCACACTTTGGCGTATTTACGGTTGTCTCATATGACGAGAAATCAATATAAAGTCCATATCTTACGTGAATACTGAACCAAAGAATTTCAAGGTTCGATTCTTCTGAATTATAAAGACCATTTAGCCTATTGTATAAAGTATGTCAAAAATATAAATTCCGTATTTCTTTTGAAGATTGAACAATAAAATGTCATGTTTTTCTCTTCTGAAGTACTAAAGACCATTCAGGCTATTGTAAAACGTTTGGCAAAAATCATAAACAAATACATCTGAATTATTTAAAAGTTAACAAACGTAAGGCAATGTTTACAGTAAAAGGGGTCATCTGAATAACATTGTAAGAGGCTTATAAAGAAATGTTCTTTATATATTTTATCATACGCTATTAAGTTACAACTACATGTAGTAAGAAGATTTCATTACAAAACATTTAGAACAGACATGATTGTCCTCTTAAAATGATTTGTATGTTTGTTTATTTTGAGAGAAAAAGAATATACTCCATAGGTGTGCTAGGTAAATAACACAGTTTTGATATATTGTTATGAATATGCAGCATATCATTTGCATCTGTTTTATGCATTACCGTGTAGTTCAAATTCCATAGATCTCTCCTTACATCGGTACAGCACAAAAAGTTTATTTTACTTTCAATCCAACTCTCAGGGCTTATGTTGTAGGCCTCATTATTTTCTTTTATCAATATTTTATCACTGGACTGACAGTCAAAATGTTATGAGAAAACGAACAGACTCTTTTCTTCGCATAATTACATCATCTCATATTTGTAACATACCATATAATTCTTCGTGTTAGGTGCACGAAACTGTTTACATTGCCTTATTAGGAGTACTTAAAAATACTTTAAAACTTATATTTGAGTCTTCGTTTGAAATCGTGCTTGATTTATATTATTTAGAAATTTATTAGGCTGAGCGGTTAGAGTTGATTTCTCTTTAATATCTCACTAACTGAGAGTCATGTGTTTAATTCCCGTTACATGATCTATTACTGGACCGTCCAAAGAGAAGTTACATAGTTACGTAACAACCTAACTACTGTTTAAATGGGCATTACACCTTCGATAGATTAACAAGAGAAGAAAGTCATCAAATAAGATATTTCATAGTCATATATTGTATCAAAAGTAGAAGTAATTTTATAAATAAAGATTGATAAATATACAAAACATTCACATAAAAACTAGTGTGTATACGAGCAAATTCCTGGCGTTGCTATTCTAATCAGCGGCAACATCAAGCCCGATAATCAGATCAGTACGTATGAACACAGATTCAACGATACCGGCCCCTCTCTCCTTTTTTTAATTGTTAAAGATCCAAACAAATTGGATCAATGTATTTTTTAAACACAATTGAGTTTTTCAATAGTACTTTTTTTTAAATAAGGGGAGGTAGCAACCACTTCAGACAGGAGATCGTATTCCTAACACAGACAGAAATAAAACATATACATTCAGTTCGTACAGGAAAATATTTGAGAATGAAAGTAAAGCACGGATAGAATGAAATGCGTGAGGCATACTAAATAAATGGTCTCAAAATTTGATCGTACCAATTTGTATTTCATCATAATGTTCGTACTTCTAGTTATTGTCATTGTACTGTTTCGTTTAAAGGGAAATAATAACAACTTTAAACGACAATAAGTATAGCTTGCCATTGATCATCCAGGTTTAACTACTTAACCATATTTACATAGTATATCAATCACGACGACAATGTCAATAGTAACAAACAAATAAGAAACATAACTACTCATTTATTAAGAAACGCAAACACACACTTAGCACAAAAACTATCAGATAAACTATAAAATGAAAACTTCTGACTACTGGAAAATACATAAACAATTCAAATCGCCAACAACAAATAAAGCTGCACAGATTCTGAATGATAACGTTACTCTAGTTACATCAGACATTGACTAGGCTAATCTTCTTGATAATTTCTTTATATCACAAACGCAACTCCACGATAATAACAAAGCACTGCCACGTATGTAACTGAACCATAACCATCCAAAACTAGACTCAATCAACATAACAGAGAACGAAGTAACAACAACACTTAAATCACTCGCACTAGGTAAAGCAGGAGGACCAGAGAATATTAACAACAGAATCTTCAAGGAACTTTCGCAAGAGTTAGCAATACCACTCAGCAAACATCAGCATTATATTTGCTATATCATCATTTAAATGTGTACTGATTTATGATACTCTTGTGTTTTGTAATCAATAACAATAGTTGACATTTGTCTTTTAAACCTACCAAACCTGCGTAATCAGATAAGAGCTCGTTGTAATGAGATCGCGTGTGATTATTGAAGTATATAAATGCAATGTAATTGCCAAAAGAACTAATTGCTAGATACTTGTGAAGGGTATTTTAGAGGCATTTCAGGATTTCAAAAGGTGTATAACTACAGGTACGGTTAGATTGTGAGGGCAAGATAAGATGTTAACGTACATATATTGATAGCCAGCGTTACATTTTGTAACACGGCTGTGCTTTGTTGCATGAGCTGAAAATATTTTGAAACAAAATACCACAAGAATCCCACGTTCTGTCTCTTGTGTTTGAATGACATGTTTGCGTTAATATGACTTAAGAATTGCCAACTGTTCATTATAAATTGTCATCTTATTAATTTAATAAGAAAGTACATTTTGACATCGTAAGTTTTTGTTCTGCATTTTGATGCATAATTTGTGTTCTTCAACGTTGTTAATATTACAATAATTTAAGAATAATTTGTGCAAATGTTCTGTAACAGTTTACAAATTGACAAGGTAAGGTACATTGTTTGTATATTGTACAACAGATACATGTTCTTCTACACTCGTTATAGATCATTCCTATTCGTTCAAGTAGATGCATGAATTATATTTCGCAAAGCATGCACGTGTTTGTATACGGTTCCCTCATGTGACAAGACATCAATATAAATTCCGTATCTCTTTTGAGGATTTAATAATTAAATGTCAGCGTTTTTTTCTCTTCTGAAAGACCATTCAGGCTATTAAATAAAGTTTGTCAAAAATCATAAACAAATACATTAGAATAATTTAAATGTTTACAAACTTAAGGACATGCTTACAGTTAAACAAGTCTGTAAGTCTCTAGGCATCAAAATAAAGTCCGTAACTATTGCAGCAAATGATATCATGTTAAAAATAGTAAGAACATTTCTTTATCATTAACATAAAATGTTTTTGTATGTTTGTATGTTTTGAGAAACATTGAATATAATTGATAAATGTACTGTTGTGATTTATTGTCGCAAATAGTTTTCATATCATTTGCATCAGTTTTCGACATAATTTCCATTTCTGTAGATTTATTACTAATATCATTTTCGTAGATCTGTAAACAAAAACATCATATTACTTTCAGTATCACTCTCGGGGGTTATGTTTGTAGTCAAACAGCCAGATAATTTGAAATAATCGATTCAACTCAGTATTCACTGCTCATTGTGTCACTTATAGTGGATATATAATGTTTATTAAAACAAAAATAATATCAAACAGGGAATGCCACGTACCAAAAACGCAGCCCCCCCAAAACGAACCCCACAGCACCCAGAAGCGCACACCACCAACACACACACATTTACAATGCATCATAAGAATTCATAAATAAAACATAAAATAAGTAAATGGTCATTCCATGCAGAATTATGTTCATATGAAATTACTAAACCCAGAAGCGCACACCACCAACACACACACATTTACAATGCATCATAAGAATTCATAAATAAAACATAAAATAAGTAAATGGTCATTCCATGCAGAATTATGTTCATATGAAATTACTAAACCAAAGGCATAATATGGACATTTAAACAAGCCTCTTAAACAAGACAGTTAGTTAGTTTAATTTACGACTAGTATAAGAATATTTTACAATTAGGATTCTGCAAGAATTGCTTTGAAAATGTATTAATTAATACGTCTTTAGAACCTAGTTCTTATATCATACAGTAGTCCTCTTTCCATTCATAAAAAAATGACAGATTCATTTTTTCTGTTGAACAAAACATTACGTGCTAAAGCAGACACATACATTTATCTGAAGGTCTTAGTCTAAACCTACTCAGATAAAAGCCCAGGCAGCAGCGAGGCTCGTTCGATATAACATTTTACTTAAACATACGTTTATACATGTAATGGCATAACGCAACATTTACATTTTTATTCTGACAACATATTTTGTTTTGTTTCTGTTTTTAAAATATTTTGATTTAAATACCGTGCAGTAAAAAATCCCTACAGTCATTGTGACAATAATTTACGTAGAGATATAATCAAGTTTCGGGACTTCTTTCAATCACATTTCAATAGCTGTCGGTGTATCTCATAAATCATATGACGCTCTGATATATATTACAATAAGTTCTTTGTCGTGTAGTTCAATTATCCCAATGAATGTAAAGATATCGTTTTCTTTTACGAACAAAGGAATTCAAAATGTGGGGGATTCGTACAAAGACATTTAGTCTACAAACTTTTAAACAGTTTTTCATATTTGTTTCGTAAATATTCAGAGACATTAAGATATAAAATTATTCAAAAGCAATGCAATGAGTCCTTTTATTAGCAAAGCGTCAAAACGGCAATTATAATGTGCTAGAAAGCCTAACATTCATTTACGTTCATTAATGAGGTTTGTCACGGAAAGCGTCTTAAGAAAAGAAATATGACGATTGTTTCAGCCTTGTTTACTACGGAAACACATACACGCCACCATTTGTTAGTTGCTACTTGCTAATAATTTTGTCATTGTGCGATACTATTCTGAAGTAAAACAATGTTTTCAAGACTTGAGCCAATAATTTCGGGCGAAAACGCTTTTTATCATTACATTGGGCGATATTATTAAATCATAAGCATTAATATTGTGCATATTCAGTAAATTATTCGCATGTTTATTTGAAACTTTAGATGTTAATATCTTGCATGTACCAAGTAAAAGGTATTGGAATACTGTTACGTCAGAATAAGAAATCACTGCGCGATGTCAGAACAACTTAAAGCCCTAGGTCTCACAGACGCATAAACAAGATGGCCTTCCTCATATTTATTCAGATAGGCAGCAGCTAATGGACGTCTCAGGAACTCTTTTGTCACATGACAAACTTTCGTGATGAGTCCCTCAAGGTTCCATATAAGCCCTATGTTGTTTTTAATTTATGTTGATAATGTGTCTGCTGTTGTCAAGCGTAAATTACTACTATATGCAGATGATTCTGCAATCTGAGTCACCGGTAAAAATAAGGATGACATAGAGTCCACCCTAAGTATTACACTTGAAACTTCCAATGCTGCCCCCTTGTATATGACAGAACGCATTTTGTTCCATTCATGTTAGTCAATAATTACAAGTATTAAACTTGAAACAGTAAGTGAGAAGTTTATTTTCAATAAATTGCCTTTACATCTTGGCAAAACAGAATGAATATATTTTGGTTCCGATCATAAGGTTAATCCTCAATCTAAACTCAGTGTCACTTGCACAAGCCATACTATCCATTCAAGGGACTTTGTGGAGTACCTGGGTGCAACATATGATAACAGTTTATCCTTTGAGTCTTTGATTATGTCTGTTATTAAACAAGAGGGCCATGGTGGCCCTTTATCGCGCACCCGAGTACAACTGCTTTTAACAAAGTTGCTAGAAATCATCGAAACAACCTTTCTGACAAATTTCCAGTATATTTGGGCTGAAAATGAGTGTTAACAAGGTTGTTCCATATTTTGGGCTCTGTGACCTAGTTTTAACCCCAGATGACCCGTATTCGAACTTGAGCTAGAAATTGTAGAAACAACCTTTCTGACAAATTTCCAGGATATTTGGGCTGAAAATGTAACCTCTAGAGTGTTAACAATGTTTTTCCACATTTGGGCTCTGTGACTTAGTTTTTGACCCCAGGTGACTCATATTCGAACTTGAGCTAGAAATCATCAAAACAACCTTTCCGACAAATTTCCAGGATATTTGGGCTGAAAATGTTACCTCTAGAGTGTTAACAATGTTTTTCCATATTCAGGCTGTGTGACCTAGTTTTTGACCCCAGATAACCCATATTCGAACTTGAGCTAGAAATCATCGAAACAACCTTTCTGACAAATTTCCAGGATATTTGGGCTGAAAATGTTACCTCTAGAGTGTTAACAAGGTTTTTCCATATTCCGGCTGTGTGACTTAGTTTTTGACCCCAGGTGACCCATATTAAAACTTGAGCTAGAAATCAACCAAACAACCTTTGACAAATTGCCAGGATATTTGGACTGAAACAGTAGCCTCTAGAGCCTTAACAAGATTTTTCTATTTTTGGGTCATGTGACCTAGTTTTTCATCCGAGATGACCCATATTCGAACTCGTCCGAGTAATTACTGGGACAAACATCCTGACCAAGTTTCGTGACAATTGAGGCAAAAATGTGACCACTAGAGTGTTAACGAACTAAGTATGGACGGACGACGGACGACAGACGACGGACGACGGACATTCATCGATCCTAATAACTCACCCTGAGCCAGCTCAGGTGAGCTAAAAAGCATATGCAAGATTGAAGTATTTGTTCGTTCAGAAAAAGAGACTAGATACCTAACATTTCTCACTAAGAAGTTGGAAGTTATGTCCCTTATTCAGTGTCATTTTGTTTATGCTTCTATAGTTTAGTATTATTCAAGAACCAAAACATTTAAGATTTAATTACAGGTTACGCAGAATAACCTTATTAGATTTGTCCTGAACTTAGATAGTGTGGTACACATTGGTAAAGTTCAGTTTTTAAGTCTTAAATGGATTTCTGTTGCTAAGAGAGTTGATTTCAAAAACCAATGTCATGTTTTTCACATATCTTCCAAGGCTGCCTCCTTTTATATGACAGAAAATTTTGTTCCATTCATGTCAGTCAATAATTACATGTATAACACCAGATTCCGAGTTAAATCAGTTGCTTTTGAGTTTACAATGTACATGTAGTTCTTTTTCCTTCAAGACAGTGGCCGCTTCTCTATTCATACGGTCGAAACATTTTGCCTATGATGGCTACACCCTACTGGATGAGTTACCTCAACACCTTATGGATGAAAGGCCTTCTCAAACTTTAAATCCCGTGTCTAGGGGAACATCTATAGTTGGTGGATTAATTTTGATTTTTTTTTTAATTTTGTTCATTTCTTTTTTTTTATTTCATACAATAGGTAGTTTTAATGTTTGTATTTAAAATGCTTTACTTAGTTGCAATAGGTTCTTAAGTGCTTTATTTTTACAGATTTATATATTTTGACATTGGCCTTTCTTCTAATTTGGTATACAGTATTATGTAACATTTTAAAACCAAAAGCATGTTCCATTTTTTTCTAATGAGATTTGTTTTCTTTTTTTTAAGTACCATAAATGTCCTTCTTTTCAAAACCATTAGTGTGATTTTATGAAATTGCTTCCTTTTTGCCGTTATTTTATAATATTGCTTCCATTGTCATATAACATTTAATTTATCTATTTTCAAAGGACCACCATGAAAATAAGAGTTTATTTATACTCTTTTTATGTGATTTTTTGCATATAATTTTAAATGTTATGGTCATAATTATTCATACATGTTTGTTACCTGCTCATTATATGTTTTTTATGTCATGGCATATTATGCAGAAATCTATCTATCTATCCATCCATCTATTTGAACTTCGCGTTTTGTATACAACAACGAACGGCATTTACGACTGAAGACGTATACTTTTCTGAAACGTTCGATGCGAATTATATAATTGAATATGCGCAATATTAACTCTTTATAATTCAATGATATTGCCAAATGCAAAGATTTTACTGTAACACCGTTTAAACGAAACATCATTGTAACAAGTCTAGAAAAGGTCGCTTCATGGCCGAATATAATATCGCAGAATGACAGAATAATTAACCAGTGGGAACTAGCAAATGGTGGTGTATATTTGTTTACGTAAGAAAACATAAGGGCACAATTCCGGGTACATACAACGCAGGAACATTTGGTTGGTACATCTCATTCTTAAATATACATATAAAGATATCTGTCGATATTTTATATATGGTGTTTTAATCCACCATGTATCTATTGCTCTTTATATTGCAGACTTTCTAAATACAATTTTATAATCCGCAAACATTTTGTGGATAGTACTGAAACGTATATACGCCACTACTTGCTAAAATTAAGTTGAACTACTTACATCAGTTATAAAACTCCACTATGTTGAAATAATAAGAATATCGACACCATTCCAGTCACGGTTCTAAGAAGCTGCGGACAGTTTTTGGTATTCCTGAGCAACTCGACAAAAATGCAAACTCAGGTTTTGCTATTTATTCAAAACTGGTATTGCACGTTTTAATAATTATTTACACTTCAAACTACTTTAAATTATTAAATGCACGAGGAAATACTGAACACTTCACTATCAATACTATTCTTAATGAATATGTATACGACGATCGTGTCCACATACTTCATTGTAATAGGGAGAACATCCACAATAAGTGTTAATACTACATTGTAATTAGGAGAACATCCACAATAAATGTTAAATGAAAATAACTGCAACACATTATTTCACATTGTTGTGAGTAAATACGTAATATTTCTAAAACTGCGTTTAAGGTTTAAAGTTTGCTTTAAAATCAAGTGTCTTATAAGTTAACTGAATGTCAAAACCAACCAATGAGAAGCTTTAACGGTTGTCAAGATCATTTGTTTACGCACATTACATGTGCGGCTTTATCGAATCGGATATGCTTGTTCATACTCGTTTACCTATGGAATGTGGCCTTTCATGAATGAGCATTTTCAACAAAATAGTTTGAAAACAGCATTTACGTGTACATGTATCACTAGACTGTGTAATTTAAGAACAAGCATAAACAAAGTGGTAATTAATAGATGTCCAGGAACCAGAGCAAAACTAGTGTACATTTGTAAAAGGACACAGTTAGCAACATAAGTTAACGTTTATAAAATAACAATGGTGCTTATTGGTCATTATTGCCTTTCATTAGAAATAGTGTTTGTAGTAAAAATAATTGATCATTACATTAGTATTCCTAAAGGTCAAAGAGCAACAACAATGCTCTGAAACTATTACGACAAATACGTATAGGTAAATGTATTACACACCCTCTTCAAATTCACGGGGAAATACATGTATGCTTCTATGGATATAGATGACTATGCGACTTTATTCCATAAAGTAAACCAGAATAATCAAACATAATATTTGTGAAATAGTGAAATATTATGACACTAAACATAACTATTTAAATTGATGGCAGCGGTATGTGATCGTAAGATTGCCTTATTCTGATACAGTCTGTATTATGATTACGATATTTTAACCTTCTTTTTTGTTCATAATTACGACCGAAATGATAATATCTATTTCAGTATTAATGGTTACAACACTATGTCTATAATTACCACAATTAGCGTACCAACGGGTCGCATTCATATTTTAAAAAATCTTTATTTGATCTTTATAGGTGTTCGGAGATACAATTCATATGCGTAACTTGTTCTGTTTTAAAAAATTGGATTAATCGTTTCACCACACACAGTTTAATGTATGCAGCATTAATTCATAAAATTATCATCCTAAACAAGAAGTGCTGTTTATACGCTTACAAGACAATGTTTTATATAATTGCATTGCAACTGAAAACAATCTCAAATAACTTACAAACGTACTGAAACGTACTGTCGACCCTAAACAATTTTTCTGCATAATATCTGCATAATAACTATTGTAGTTCAAGTCAAAACATTGCTATATTATGATGATGGAGATATCCGTCACATCGGGTAACAGTTTCGCGGGAACTCGGCAGAGCCTCGTTCCTGCCAAAACAGTAACCCTCGGTGACGACGGGGACGGATATTTCGATCTTAACCTCGTGCTCATGACAGACGCTATTAGACACGAAACTCTACAGAAATCTCCATTTAGGATGTTAGGTTGTGCAAAATGGTTTTAGCTTTTATTGAACCCGCTACATCTGAGTTATGGTCGTTTTAGCGTTAAAATTTTGTTATGAGTCTAGAAAAGATTGCTTCATGACAGAAAATGTTCATTCGGATGAGAAAGTGTACACCTTGTTTTTAATTTATATCACGACAGTTATAGCTGAGTTATGGCCCTTGGCAAAAGAATCTTGTTCTATATGATGATTTGCTGCTACTTAAAAGAAAAGCCTTATACATGTAATGTTGTCACTCAGTAAGACCAAAGTTATCGAAATCTGCCGTTGTTTTCTGACAAAGGCGGAAAGTTGGGGCATCCCTGTCCTATAAATTTAATTTAAGTTTACTCATGCACTACTAAATAGTGCTGATATGATTTGTACAGTATGAGTATAAACAAATTGATATTCTATCCTTTCGAACTGACTTTGTTGCTCTCTTTCATCATTCCTGTAATGTAAATGGACGACACTATTCTCATAAAACTGTAAACAAACTTATCATTATCTTCTTGTATTGCTTGCTTGATTGATTGATTGATTGATTTTATTCAGGTAAACTGTACGGACGGGACACTGCAAATATATGTATAGCAGACCAATCGTCAGTAATCGTATGTACAGTATGGTTATAAACTGTATTCGCCATGAGTTACATGTAGTGTTCGCATAAATTAACACACATAATTATGGACTTCAAAATTCGTAGCTTATTTGGGTATTTTATAGCAATTGTGAAGCGTGCAGATTTTGAAAAGTTATTAAAAGGATGGGTACTAAAGTTCGTGTATGTATTTGCTGAACATAATAGATAAACATTATCCCCGACGTTTTAAAGTAGGACTACATTTCAAAATGATCGCTCAAGTGTCATTTGTACAATACTTAAAACATTTTCTCACGCACAGCTTTTTGATAGTTGTAATTCGATATGTCGGGTTGTCAAAATAATTGTATACTCGTGTTATGAATCGAAGCAAAATAAAAGATCTTGTCTACTTAAGTCTGTAAACCATGGTCCTAGTTTTTTAAATCATTTAAATTATGTTTTTTTCTAAAACGATATAATGACAAAAATGAACGAGACTGATTTCAGTCGGACAAGCGTTGAAGCATATGAAATATGTATAGTCACGCTACATTACTGAATCGCACACAAATTATAATCAAGACACCCACACATAAACGAATATGAGTAAATAGAGCTAAACATGAACCCATAAAACGTTGATATCTTTAAAAAGTTCATTTCAAAATGGTTACATGTACATGCTGCTAATACTTTTGTAACTTTAGTTACATATACATTGCAATTTTCGTTGCAGTGAGTTTCCTTTTTAATTGCAAAGTAAGGTGTTCCTATTATGTCATATTTGAGAATAAAAAAAAGTTTGTTTGTCAATTAGCTATCCATCTCCCTTATACAATTTTAAGCCAATGTTACAGTTTAAAGAAGAGCGGTGGTATAGATGTTAAGGTGTCTGCCGCTCATCCCGGAGGCTGCGGGTTCGAGCCCCACTGGGGTCACGACCGTACCTCCTCATATGACACCAGTACTGGTTTTTCCAGGAAGCGGACTCGAGAGTGACTCAATAAGTTGCAAGCTTTCTTCACCATCGAGCTTAAAAATATTAGTATAAACTAAACTAACGTTACAGTTGACAAGATATAACAAGTATTTGAGGTCAGGAGAAATTACCACTTCCTTTCTAAATGTGTTGAAGAAATAAAGTAAAATAAATAGAAGGATTTATACTCACAACAGAAGGCTTGCAGTAAAACCTTTACCTTTTTAACCATAAAAATATACACTTGGTAAACTTATTATATTGTAGTTATTTTCGTTTTTGTTTTTGTTATTTGATGAATTAAAATATGTTTTCAGACACTGTATTGCTAATGCAAGAACTCTACCCATTGGGTATGAATGCAACTTATACAAACTTTCTCTTCGCTTTGTTGAATGAAGTCGCATGCAACAATACAGGTCTGACCTCATGTGCAAAGAAGTTGATAGCTTATTAATGATAGATAGCACATACTCAATCCGTTACCTCGTTAGTATTTATCATCTAAAAGGGAATATTCAAGTGATTTCAAGTTTTGTAAATATAGTGAGACTTAACTTTTGATAGCCTTGGTTTCTGATTTCGCATGACTTTCATATAGACACAGTTAACATAATTCATAAATTACTATTCTACAGTTCATTCAGGACGCTTTCATAGTTTCAGGGCGACAGGATCATCTCATCCTAAGTTTGTTACATTCTTTGCCGGATGACATTTAAGACAATCGCCATGTGTTTTGCTAAGTTGTGTAAATCGAGTTGAAGCCGTTATACATTTGAATTAGATTCTCACAACTTGAAGACATGTTTGTAAAGTAAATATTACAAAAAAGCTTCCGCATTTACAAATGTAATTCAAATGCAATAAGGCAGAACGCAGAAGGAATGAAGAAAACATTGACAGAGCCGTCTTTCTCATTCAAGTCATTTCAGTCCCCCTTTAATGAGGCATGTCAAAGAATAAGAAGTGATATCATTTGTACAAACAATAATGCTAATACATTCGGCTTTTGAATTGTACAATTCCCTATCCTGCGAGTTTCCGCCTGAAAGAAGAGGAACTTAAATTCATGTTATATGTCATTAGGTCAAAACTATTTGATACCCTGATCAAACGTAATATTTGAAAAGAATCATACTGCTTGAAATTAAGAATTGTTTTTGCCTAATAAGTTTTAGCTCGACATATAATGCTAGACATATTTGTTTTAAGTTAAAAGGAAATCAGAAAGTAAACTAAGTTTTAAAGTTTAATTTGAAATTCCAAAAGAACATTGAGTTGTTTGCAAGCCTGTGCAGAATCGTTAGGCTTGTTAGTTTTAAATTCAGTTTGATTTTTTGAGGAATTAAATTTAAACAATCTCTGTATATTGAACTTAAGAACCGGATTTGTTCAATAAGAGCACCGCCTGCGGATGTCGGGCGCTCGTCTGATTTTATCCTTCTAAATTTATTTATCCCCATTTTTTAAGTAACAGTGTCCTTGACCTTGACCCAAGAACACAATCCCACAAAAGGTTTTCATAATAATAACTAGACACTAAGTTTGGTCACAATAATTCAACTGCAACTAAAGATGTTGTTTTGTTCCATTTTTCTTTTTCTAGAGAAAGAAACCTGGACTTTGACCCCATGAGCCCCATAAATACTTCTTATAAACAAAGTTTGGTTGCATTATATTGATTGTTACGAAAATATTGTGTTTGTGAAACTTTCTAAGTTTAGAAGGAGCAATAATCCAGCCAAAACATTACAGGGTTATGTAACTTGTAAAAATTATTCCTTTATACTTTTGTACATTTGATAGTGAACAGGTATTCCAAGTTTGAAAGTGATAGCTTTGATAGTTTGCATGAAAGTGACCCAAGCCCAAAACCTAAACAATCAGACTAGCTAAAAATGACAAAGTCCAAAAACAAAAAATGAAGAAGCTATGTCCAATTCTCAAAATCAACCATAATCCATCAAAACTCATGTTTTTTACCCCAAAAAAACAGGTGAGACTCAGCATCTTTAGGATACAATGTGAAGAAGGGTATAAGGTGAACAAGTTTCCCAATTTTCAAAGTGATAGCTTTGATAGTTTCCATGTAAGTGACCTAAACGCAAACTTTAACCAACGCCGACGACAACGACGACGACAATCAAGTGAAGACAACAGCTCATCATTTTTTTCAAAAATCAGACGAGCTAAAAACCAATTTCATAGCTTTTGTGGTACACGTATCCTACTGCCTTTTCGTAACAAGTAACGAATTGTAGCCGAGACATAGAGGGTTGATTTGTAGTATATCAACACGCTGATGACCCGAAGCTGAACAATCTAAATATACCATGTCAAGTAACTACGGTATTCAAGATGATATAATGTTCTCTAAATCTATACATTTAAAGGAAATTGAAATGAAATCAGTGATGTTGGCGATTAGGAAAAGATCTGTTTGAATCTACCTAAAATTGGTAAAACTACAATAATGTTCTTCTATTAAGACAATCCGATATAACGGCCACTTTATGCCGGTCCTGAGTACATTTTGTATTTGTAAAGCTGTGTGTTTGAACATTCCACACCTTAACTAGACATTTTTAATGTCTTGATTCTCTGAATATTATTAGGTAATGTTTAAAATGTAACCGTATTTCATTCTTTCACTTTCTGTTGTCTGAATGACATTCAAATTACGGACAAGTTTAATAACTTCCTCTACTTAAACGATCACATATTTTCATTCAATGAAATTTTGAAAACTGACATTTATATTTCATTATCAATACATATTAGATGAAATGTTTCAATGATGGTTTATTTTCCGTATCAAGATCAAAATTAATGCTACATAAAGTGTTTACATGCATTGTGTTGTGAGCGAGATCGCCCGTTGTTTTACATATGAAGTACCGGTATAAAATGTACCATGCAGAGATAAAATGTACTGTGTCTGAAAAATAATTAAAACGTCACACATGAACTATTCGTAACATCCTATTCAACAATGCGCACTTTTAATTTCAACAATGGATTCGAGAAACAAACACAATATTTCAAATATCCTTTTGGAGTATTATCCGAACTCGGTATTTTGGCCTTTGTATATATGACAAAGCAGTCACGAGGGGTCAAATACCGTGTGCGATTCATATATATAGACTACTAAAACGTAAATAAACACTATAAACTAAACGACCCCAAGTTTTTCTACCAAGATGATTACAATTAATAAAGCATCTTCGTCATTTATTGGTTTATGATTCTCTTAATGTTTTGTAATTAAGAACAATAGTTGTAATTAGTCTTTTTAACTACCAAAACTATTTAACGTAGCCAAGGTATGTAGCCAAACAAGTAAACAAAGAAAACGCGAGATATATCAAAAGGCTATTTTAGAGGCACTGAAGCGCAATCGTAATTATATACCAGATATAGTAGTAATCTATGTGATCTTGCACAGCTATTAGACACTATCACAAAAGCAATAATATATACATGTAAAATCCTGGTGTAACTTCTCAAGTGAGAGTTTGTGAATTCAAGATAATCACTACATTTGAACATTAGACAAACTGTTACATTTCCAATGGCGACAACGACGCAACCAATTTTGAAAACTCGTGCAGCTTTTTAAATGGTGACACAACGTCTTTTTAAGGGATACAACACAGTTTACGAATTGAAATAAGCATATCTTGATTTAGTTATACATATGACAAGAAAGAACAAAGATAATACATATCTGTTTTGCTCTGATATTCAAGTTTAGTGGAATGAAAGGTGAGAAGGAAACTAAATAATGACATATGTCCTATGAATATATTGTATGAAAGGACCATTTAAAAAATGCTTCCAACATTACTATTTGTACTATTGGTATACAATGGTACATTTGCTACAGTAAGTGATTGTTTCAATACCGATTGACCGATTGAAGGGAAGTAAATCGTGTTTCCTTTGACATAGACCCAAAAAGAAGATCCACGGATCTAGATGTTGCCAAGAAGAAACGAAAAATGTTTTACGATTTATTATTGTATAACATTTTTAATTACTCAGTCGGTCTTACCCTTGATTGAACACAATATACGACCTAAGGTAACATACTCGCATAGAGGTGATCTTCTGTAATGATAAAAAAGCAATACGATCATTATGAATGGCTGTTTTTCAATGCTATCGCGTACCCTCGACCATGTAGAATTGCGTGCGTAAAATGTATAAAGCATTGTATAAGTTTATAAACGCCTATTTAGTATCATCTATCATCCAGTTTGAAAAGACACTTTCGTATCGTTTTACGTAAGTAAGGAAAACTGTATGTATAAAATACTATAAACATATGTTTTTAATATTCTTCTTTCTGTTTCATGACACAGGAAATGATTTTTAAACAATTAAAATAAATATAGATATTGTATATCCTTTGAACACCTGTAACGTAATAAACCGTATACGCGGGTTAAGACAGGTTTGGCCTTCCATAGAAGTGACAGTGACCGTATGGAACACGTTTTGTCTGTATGAATTTAAAGGCTATGCCGACAGCTCCTGACTGTTGAAAACTCAGACGTCCGAGGCAAATGCTGACACTTTAAGACGACCTTGAAAATGACCTTGGACACAATTTTACCAGCTTTGAAAATTTTCATTTTACCAACGTTCGCGTACAGGCCCCTGTGGGATAGTGTTTTGAGCGCGTGCAAATATTTTTTCACAGACATAAAGCAGACATGTCGTACTCAAACCTAGGTATAATGACATCTTATGAGAACGCTTGAAATTGACCTCTCGATAGCAAAAAAAAAAAAAAAAAAAAAAAAAAAAGAAGTCCATGCGCAGGTTAGCAGACAGGGTGACCCCTGCGCGTGACCTCTGTAGGTGGGCCAATGGAAATT
This sequence comes from Saxidomus purpurata, assembly GCA_022818135.1. Taxonomy (NCBI): domain Eukaryota; kingdom Metazoa; phylum Mollusca; class Bivalvia; order Venerida; family Veneridae; genus Saxidomus; species Saxidomus purpurata. Next base: position 53,887,823 of record JAFMSR010000009.1, on the reverse strand, counting down.
TTACTTTCATGTTACAGCTCAATCTATTTGCTGACGTATACAACACGCGCAGTAAACCGAAAGTAGCCAAAACGTGATGTACAGTGTTTACAAAACCGCATGCATGTCTGTCGAGTGTGTAACAAAATATGCCGGTGTCCAAAGGATATAACGACATTTCGACACGTGCAGCAAGGGTGCATCGCTACAGACAGTAAATATCAAAGATATATTACATTTGTATAATGTTAAAAGTTCAAAGGTTTTTTAATACTGTCTTTTTATGTTTTATCTTTTGAGACGTATGGTTTTTCCAAAAAATAATTTACATTATGCCTGTGATAAGTCACTGTTTCATACAGTCATTTATCGTAGACAAGTAATTTCATTTATCGTAGACATTGTATCGATTGTGTACATGGTGTTAAATTGTCGCAAAACCGGGATAACATCCAGAACCAGGATTTAAGAATAATTACTGTATGCGTACATCTCCAGTTAAGGGTAATGCAGGAAGTCACTACCACTCCTTCGCCAAATAAAATAACGGATGTAAAGGCACTTATGCTTGCAAGAAATTATCAGTTCTTGCAAGACCACCCCCTGAAAACAAAGCTTGGGACCCCTCAAAGAATCGTCTGAAACGAGGGAGCCTTGTAAATGAATCTAAGAAGCTGAAAAAAGCAAACTCTGCCTATTTTGGACCACCGACTACTCCTTTTGACCAATCGGGACTGCAAGAGCCATGGAGGTATGATATGTCAAACATCAGTATCTGCAATACAGTAGTTGGTTTCCAACTGGGTGTGGAAAATTGAAAATTAAAAAAGCCATGATTTGTGCCGTGGTCTCAGAAGATAATGCATCAGAGACATGGACCGATGTGTACGCAGACGGTTCTGTTACAGCTTCTATACAAAATGGTGATGCTGGTATTTTCATCATGTACGAGGGTGCTTCAAAAAGTAATGTTACTAGATTAATAAATTATTCCAACCCCTCAAAATATTCCCCCTTAATAGAAATGCACTTTTGTAATCTCGCTATCCATTTCCCAAAAGCGCCAAAGTAGTCTGCCCTTGGTATCTGTCTCAGGCACTGATGCACAGAACTCCCAAGTGCATTTCTGCTGTCATATCTCCGCCCAGAAAGAACTTTCTTGAGCCGAGGGAACAGAAAAAAGTCGCACGTACTTAAATCGGGTGAATATGTAGGATGCTTCAAGACATTAACTTTTTCTTTGTTCAGAAACTCCACTACCCCCAGACTTTTATGAGCTGCTTTACTGGTCTGTGGTAAGCAAATGGGAGACCCAACGAGCGCATACCTTTGTAAGTCCCAAATGTTTGGTCAGAATAGCATGGACGCTGCCTTCTGATATCCCTACCTTATTGGCTATCTCTTCTACCGTAAATCTCCCATCTTCGTCTACAAATGCCTTCACAGCAGACATGTTTGTATCTGTAACAGATGTCTTTGGTCGCCCTTTTCGACCCGCATCTTTAATGCTGGATATTCCAGCGTTAGAGAAAAGTACCATAAAACGCGGGATGACTCGTAACTAGTAATAAGGCAGAAGCAACCACCAAATTCACAGCTGATGCAGATACTCAACTTGCAATTTAGACACATCAAAACCAATAAGTCGCATAAATTATATTAAGAACACCCAGAAAAAGGATAAACAAAAAACCATAACCTCAAGTATAGGTCCCCTATTTTTGAATAAAATTACAAGAACACCCTCAGCCAACATTTCGAATAAAGTAACAAAAACAACTCCGACCCAGTTTTTGAATAAACTATCAGAAGCACCCCCACCCCAACCTTTGCAACCAACAAAAATAGATAGGTCATTCATGCCAACAGTAACAACTAAAAATAGATTTGAGGCACTTAATAAAGTAAGTGAAGAAAATAAGAATAAAAATAACCATAAGACTACTACAAAACCAAATAAAATAAACACCAATGTAAGCAGTAGACAAGAAACCTGGGTCAAAATGACCCTCAGTAGTGTAAGGGGTGGACTGGGGGCAGAACATTAAGACACATAGAGGAAAGGCTTAAAATTAAATTAGGGCACGAAAAAAGCAAACAATATTTTATTAAAAAGGGTATACTTCATTTTCTAGTTAGGGAAGATTTTATACAAACAGCCCGTGATTTCACCTACGGCAAACATGACCTAAAAATAGAGATCAGAAGTCCGCCAAAACCAAAATTATCTACAGGCAGCGTAGGTCTGATCACTTTAGAGGAAAATAATTCATTTAAGGAATTAAAAAACACTCTACTATTAAACAACCCAAATATCAAAGATATAAACCAAAAACATACCTATGAATCAGGCAAAAAAATGCCAACAAACACAATTTTTATAAACTTTAAAACAGAAAATATGCCACTAAGAGTGATAGGGCACAAAAACATGGTGAAGCCTGCAACATTAAATGCAAAAATATGCAATAAATGCCAACTGCACGGTCATAATAAGCCCGCACGTACTGACACCCTAAAGGGCTTGCAGGATAGCGCTATCCTAATGGCAGTCTAAACCGCAAAAACTAGTATTGATTTATTAACCAATTCTATGACAACGCGTAAATTCCATAATGAGTACAAACAATGCTGAGATAAACGGTAATGTTAACACTGATCCTGGTCTCAGCATCCTGTCTTGGAATATACGCGGCATGAAAGAAAACAATTCAGATAAATGCCATGAACTTCAGAATTACATATATGAAAACTCTAATAGCATTGATGTAATTTGCTTACAAGAAACAAAATTATCTGAAAAACAAAATGTTTAAAATTCTATGGATACCAAAAACCCGTACAGTTCTTTAACACGGAAAATAAAAATGCCGGTGGGCTATGCATTTATGTTAAAGAAGGACTATCGTTTATTACAAAAAATACCAATCACAATAACACCAATCAAGTTTTGGCCATAGAAATTATAGGACAGAATGAGAACATTATCATTTATAATTACTATACAAATTATCGAACTAACAACAATAGGACAATGTTTGATACCTGCTTTGCAAACAATAATAACAAAACAATAATAGTAGGTGATTTTAATCTAAAACATCCCCTATGGAACGGGGAAGACGATCTAAGACAGGATGCTGAGGCCGAGGTACTGGTCGACTTCTTATTAGACAATAATTTAGTTTGCATAAATGACGGCCAAATTACACGCTTAGCGGAGGTAGAAAATCATAGGGACGCTGCTCTAGATCTAGCGATTGTATCCGCGGCTCTAAAACCACGCGCTTCGTTCTACGTTATCGACAATTCAATGGGTAGCGATCATTTACCCATACTCACAAATATTCAGATTCCGGTAACGAAGGAAAAACATGTATTCACGGCAAAATGGCTAATCGAAAAAGCCACCCAAGTTCAATGGACTGAATTTCAACATATGTGTAGAGTTGATTTAAATTATGACATTTCGGATAACTCAGTCCAAGAAAATTTTGATTCATTTCTTGCAAAACTTAACGAAATTTTACATAAGTCTATACCGTTAAGTAAAGAAACAACAAAAGTCGTAAAAAGAAACAAAGTTTGGTGGACCGAAGAATGCAGGCAAGCAATAAAATATAGAGAAGTTAGGAGAATAATATACAAAAAAGACAGGAGCACTTTAAAAAGAGTAATTTGGAAAAACGCGGTTCGAAACGCAAAACAAATCATTAAAAAAGCTAAAGCAGATAGCTGGCAACAATTTTGTTCTAACATTACAGCTCAAACAACGTCGAAAGAAGTATGGAATTTCGTAGGTAAAATTAAAGGGACCGAACCCAAAAGCAACCCGGGTTTTAAAGTAGATGACAAGACTCTAACCAATGCAAAAGATAAAGCAACCGCGCTAGTTTCACAATACGCGAAAGCCAGTAGTAATGCAGGATACTCTAACCAATTTATAAGCCAAAAAAGAGTAATGAATAGATTAATAAAGCGCGTAATTACCAATGAACCACAAAGAACAGAGCTAGAATATAATGTAGACTTTACTATTTTTGAACTTAATAAAGCAATCTCTGCATGCAAAAACGGTGCACCAGGAGAAGATAAAATTCACTACAAAATCCTCAAAAATTTACCGTCGGAAGCGAAATTGACATTATTACAAATATTCAATCAGTCATGGGCAGAAGGCAAAATGCCCAGCAGTTGGAATGAGGCAGTCATAATCCCGCTTTTAAAACCAAACAAAAATAAAAATGACCCGGCATCTTACAGACCGATCTCATTAACATCTACGTTTACGAAATTATTACAAAAAATGATTAAGCCGAGACTATGTGCATATTTGGAACAAAATAATCTCATTTCAAAATTCCAGTCCGGATGCAGATCCTTTCACTCATGTGACGATAACGTAACGAGGTTAGAATCAGATTGCAAAAGAGCGCAGATTGAAAATAAATACTTAATTGCCATATTTCTAGATCTAAGCAACGCGTTCGATAAACTATGGAACGAAGGAGCGGCCATGCAATTACACAACTTGGGCATTAAGGGGCGAATGCTAAAATGGCTCAGTGGTTTCCTGGCAACAAGACTAATTAAAGTTAAATACAACGGAGTTATGTCCGAAGTGGTCGAAACAATAAACGGTTGCCCTCAAGGTGCGGTACTGTCGCCGATAATATTCTGTCTAATGATGAACACGTTCGAAACTCAAATCAAAAATTTTAATCATAGTAACAAAACATCAAATGCCAAAATCTCGCAATTTGTTGACGACTCTGCCACATGGCTACTTTCAGCATGTCCGAAATTAGCAGTCAAAAAGGCTCAGACTGTTTTAAATACCATCGAACAATGGAGCAAGTCTTGGGGATTCATAATCAACCCAATCAAAACCCAAGTACTAATAGTGCACAAAAAAGGTTGGCCAGCACCAGAATCACAACCTGATTTTCCGAAACTTAAATTATGTGGACAGGAATTACAGTACAATCAATACGCGAAATTCTTAGGCATGACTTTTGACAAAACAATGACTAGGAAATTTCACATAAATAACCTAATAACCCGATGTACTAAGGACATGAATATTATACGGGCAGTAAAAGGCAAAGAGTGGGGCACCGATAAGAAATGTCTACTCAATATATTTAAGGCACTAATACTAAGCAAAATAAACTACGGAAGCGCAGTATACGACTCGGCGTCGAAATCGCAATTGAATAGACTACAAGTAATACAGAATAGGGCTCTAAAATAATTCTAGGGTGTCCGAGACACACCACCACTCTCCCACTGCACACGGAAGCAGCAATACTACCATTACACCTTTACCGCGACATGATAGCTTTAAAATATTGGGCGCGTAGCAGTAGAATGGGAACCAATCTACCCATTAATGACGAAATTTGCGAGGATCCCGCTTACATTTATCATAATAAACATCGAAAAACATTTAGGCCCCCGTACAGTCAAAGAATCCAGAAACTACTAATAGAATACAAAATGACCGAGCTCGTAATTCATGAACCATGTTACGATCATGTTATAATAAAAAATATACCAAAAATCAATTTCGATCTTTTAGGCAAAATCAACAAAACTGAAAACATCCAAGCGTCTCTAATCACCGCGAATCTAACCATCATCCGTAACTACAGCGATCACGTGCAAATATACACGGACGGCAGTAAAGACCCGGATAAAAACGTAGCAGGAGCGGGATTGGTTTGCTTAAACGCAGAGGAAAAAATTATACATCGAAAAGCAACCAAATTAAACGGCCAAGTATCCATATACACGTGCGAAATGGTAGCAATAATGCAAGCAATCAAGTACAGATTAGACCAAAACATATCAAAAACAGTTATCATAAGCGACAGCCTAAGCTCGTTACAATCAATCAATGCAGGAAAATCCGATAACAGACCCGAAATCTTAAATATCATACTAAGAGACTGCTCAAATATATTAGCTAGGGCGGACACAGTAGAATTTTTATGGGTGCCCAGTCACATCGGCATTAAAGGCAACGAAATGGCTGACAGCGAGGCAAAGCTGGGCAGTATGCAAGGAAACCTTTATCATATTGGGCTAAGTGTACGGGAAACCTATAGCATCATCAAGCAAAAGATTAAAATTAAATACGCGAAATTATGGGAAGATTACCGGAGCGATAGGAACATTCTAATTAATACAAATCCGCCAAGTAAGATATCAACATACAGCACCAACAGACTACTCGATACAATATATACGCGTTTAAAGCTAAACTGCAGCTATCTTAAGGGCCACCGATTTGTCGAAGACGTTAACTGTTCAACGTGCCAGGAACCAGAGACATTCACGCATGTAATTTTCAAATGCCCCCTATATTTCACCGAACGCACCGAATTAGAAGCGAAAATCTTACAAATAGGCCTCACGCAAATTACCGAAGTAACGCTACTGGTACCAATAGTGGTGGCACGCCTGGAGATGAGGCAGAAAAATAGCGCTATAAAATACCATTTTTGACACTTACAAGAACAGGGCGAGTACCAGCCACTTAAGGCGGGTCGATCGAAAGATCGGTAAATGTTGCTCTGTGATTGAATGCGGTCATGAAGGTAGCTAATGTCCGGTGTGAGCATAACTCTGCTTAATCGACCAGGCGCGGCCTAAACTAACTTGAGGGGTTCACAGCAAGGGTAACAATGCAAACTATAAGTCCGAACAGGTGTCAGACACACTGCACATAGTGTATATAGAATAGAGTAGCTAGAATATTGATCATAACAAATACCACAATAGTGGAAACTGCGTAGTACTAGTTATATGTTCATAAATAGTAGTTTTCTTAATAACAATAACATATGTACAGCTAACAAATCAAGGATAAGGGATTGTATATAGTAACGTACAAAATAGAGGAACTCCGAATGAGGATCATACAGCCAAAGGTCAAGTAACACCCCAACCCCATGAGGTAAAAAGACATATAACCCCAATATGCTAGGGTATGAACAATATACCTGTTCTACCAAAAATAAATAATATATCACAGAGTTATGGCAGGCTCATGTAGCCAATATATCAACCTAAACAACGACAATAAAAATATCCCTAATAAGAGTGTAAGTTAAGAATAAAAAAACAAAACACGCAGGTCCAAAAATATAAGGAAATACGCGGACTGAGCTAGCAAAATCACCTGAAACTTCTCAAATAGAAACCCCATAGAGTTTCTGGCCGAAGTATATATCCCAACAGATATACTGACCGACTAGAAGGCAAAAAACCGCAACAAAAACGCTTTAATATCTCAAAAACGAAGAAATATGCAGGTTTCTTATATAACTCATACGGAAAAAAAAGTATAAACATGTGGCTATAAATAAAAACCACGTGACCCGCTCGATATATAAGCGAGCTTAGTCCAAAAAACGGATAGTAAATTAACCAATCATAACGCAGCAGACAAAAAAATGAACCAATCAGAATTAAGCTACTAAACCCAGGGTTCGGCAGAGTTATGTAAACAAGTACCCTGAAGTAAGTAAAACTAACAAAAGAGGTCACAGACTAGCAGTAAAGGACTGTTGCAACCCAATACAGTTAATTTTTTATTTAGTGCTCCCTTTGAGAGCAATATACAGTAAATACCACCAGTTTATTATTCAGTAAACACTCAACAGTTCACTATATGAAAATAAGTAAAAACATTTTTGTTTCTTTCTCCTTATTGTTCCCTTTTGTTGTAATACTATAAGAACTGTTGGGTAATCTTGATAAGCCTGCAATATTCTATCTTTTTAATAACGGTCTAATACATTTAACAACTTGTAAATATATTTTTACACATATTTTAACACTAGAATGCTCTTAGCAATCAAGTAGACCACCTTTAGACACTATCACCAACAAATTCTTTTTATCTTTCATTAAATAAGTGGTCGCATTCATTAAGTAACTCTTTCTTTCAACTTTCAAATTAAGTAAGGATAGGACACTTTTGACTACGCGAGAATTATTTTTTCAAAAACACAGCATTCTCTTCCTTCTATTTTTGTCCGAAGTCTCTCTTGCTCCACCTCTCTTAACCATCAAAGGCCAAGTTGATGGGGGCACCGGCTACACTACGCGTCCAAGCCTTGCAGACGTCGAGGGGCGGACTGAAGACTGATTGAAGAAGAGGATCCGGTTGCCTTTGAAGGTCAAGCCAAATGACCAAGCGCACGAGCGAGCAGACGGCAGAGTTTTTTCTTTGGTTGGCGTTGGTAAGAAACCCAACAGTCTGATGGCTTCCGGTGATACCTTGGCGTCCTTTTTCGGAGTCTGCTGGTCAAAATTTCAAGATAGGATACTCATATTTTTTCATTTAAAATAGCATGTTGTATAATTCAGTGCCCCATAAGGCTACCCCAAAGTCCACATTCTTATATCCCATGATTTGTGTTTTAATAATAACTGAATTGTACAACATGTAGAAAGTTTGATGAAACATAATGATTTTGTACATAAGAAAGGGGTAAATCATTATGTGAATTCATTCAGTTAAAGGTTAAGGTAGGACTAGGAAACTAGGTCATTCACAAGTAGGATCTCATTGGTCAATGTGGTGACCTACATTTTAAGAACCAATCAAAATAAAAGCATGTAAATAAGATTGCAATCTGCCAATCTTCTGATAAGATCTCCTATTTTCGACAACATATAGTTAGGTATTTAGGTATTTAGATAGGGGCATGAACAGGAGAACATGCCGGGTCGCACCGACTATACCTCGAACGAGGATGGTGGACCTAATAAGCACAATTACAAACAAACAAACAAAAAGATATTCCAGCTTTAAATTTTTTAACCCACCTGCAGACTGTCATATACGATACCGGGGAAGGCCCATATATATCATTCAGTTCGTTATAAACTTGTTTTGGCGGTATACTTAGAGCAACGCGGCCTTTTATGTAGGCACGTATTTCTACTTTTACTTCAGTATTCATTTGTAAGACAGCAACTTGCACAGTGTATATGAGTAACACACCTATAAAAGTGGATTACTTTGTCAAATGTTCACCGATTTGCCTGAGGTTTTCGTGCCTATGTAGCTATTAAATTGGCCTACTTGGCTGAATAGATTTATTGAACCAGAACGCGCGTTTTTACTATGAAGAGTCCTTAAGTAACATTACTTTTTGAAGCACCCTCGTACAAAGCTGGTGGGTCAGAGAAAGCATACCAACAGACAAAGCATTGTACCAACTACAAAGCAGTAGCAGAAGCAATCATACTGGCATCGAAAACAAGATAACTTTCATCAGGTAGTCATTCTAACACATTTTCTATCTGCCTATCAGACCTTTTCGAAATTGACAGGCTCAGTGAGAAGCGGAAAGTGTACCTTAAATGGATGCATGCAAAATGTGGTGTTCATGACAAAAAGATGACAGACCAATTGGCAAAACAAGGAGCTAGAGGCGACCAGCCACTCAATAGAGTCACTTATGAAGAAAAGTGCACGGTTATTTTAAGTGCGAACACGCAGAAAGATGACTACCATCTACTGGAAGATTGAAACAATTCATTCTATTCAGGCTTCGCATATAGTTTGGTCCATGGAGTACCTTAGATTATCAGTGAAATTAGCCAATGCGATCACGTGAACACATTTCGTTCTAAAACTACCTGCTACATTGCCAAATCGTTATCATCTAACATAACTAATAATTGTCTTGAGGATGAGACCTTAAACCAAGTTCCCATGTATAAGAGTTATACACAAGGCATGATAAAAAAGCTGGGACGCACTTTTCCCGCAATACTTAAAAAACTAATCTCTTCAGGAAAGTTAATATTATGGTTGATCCTGTACCAACGAAACTCTAAAATACAAATGTACATCCAGTCAATATCAAAGATTTATGGTTATCATATCACTGGATGTACAGCATAACTATTTTACCATACAATTTGCTTTAAACACATTAAAAAGATTGGTTGCAAATCAAGATTAATTATTTAATTTATTATGTTTTATTTCTTGTTCATTAAATGAGTACTATATGATAAATGTTGGGAAACAGATTGTAATGCATAACACTTATAATACGCGCGTATACTTTGAACTATAGTAACCATTGGTTAAACATATATATAAAACATTATTTGCATCTATTAAAAAATAAAACTTGGACTTACCTGTAAATTCCCATGTGATTACGTTATTTCGATTTGCTCTTAAGTACTTGAAAATAAACGCTTGAACACATAATGCAACAAAGATCCATTTTCGATGAACAGAATTTAGACAGAATTAACACATCCAACGATTTAATATTTATGATGTTTATAACTGTAAACGTTTGTGCAAAAAATGGCTTAAGTCGTTTATATAATGTAAATGTCTGTATAATATGTTTCCTTTTAATACATTAGAACACACTGGAGTAGAACCAGGTAAAACTTCTATGATACGTTGGTATCTATTACTTTCAAGGTAAAGCATGTTTCTTAAATAACACGGTAGTTTGCGGAAGTATAATACGGCTTTGATATATACATACACACAAATATATTGAATTAAGATCCTAGGATAATACTAAGGTGATTTTTAAGACTTAAAATTACTTCAAATAAATTTTAAATATACATTTGGAGAAAACTATTTAAAAGCACAGTATCCTAGATCAGTGGCTATAGCTAGTTCACCAGACGATAGATCTAATGTTCAAAATACAATTCGTCTAAACATAAAACCATAATATTTTTTGTTTATTCCCTCTTATAAAGAACACATGAAACTCTTCAGCTCAGAATATGCATATGTTCAAAAAAATGCATTCGCAGCTGATTATGCAAACAAGGGTTTGTTGTTTTGAGAAGTCGTTGATAACCTTGAGTAAACAAACGGAAATACTGCTTCAAGCAAGAAAATGAATCAGCAAATACAAGTAATATTCAATATATAAAATTCAAGGCTCAGAATATGCATATGTCCAAAAAAATGCATTCGCAGCTGATTATGCAAACAAGGGTTTGTTGTTTTGAGAAGTCGTTGATAACCTTGAGTAAACAAACGGAAATACTGCTTCAAGCAAGAAAATGAATCAGCAAATACAAGTAATATTCAATATATAAAATTCAAGGCATAGAGTCATGTCAAATTATGTTTCAGGTATAGCATCTGTCTATTTTACCAGTTTGACAATGTATAATTGGGTCAAAATATTCTAACATACTTTAATGGTGATTGAAAACATAATGCGTCCTCAAGAGTTATCTCGAGCCTTTTCTACAATTTAACCTGTTGACGTTGCTGCTGACTCAAACTCAAACTAGGATTTATCCCAACAAACATTTTAAGTACTCTCCTGAAGGTTGACAACGAAACGTGGACGAAAATACACGATTTGTTCAACTTGCTAAAATATCATCTGTCTATCAAAAGGTATTACATAATCTGTCTTAAGTCATTTTAAACTAAGGACAGAAAATCTCATTCCAAGAAGGGAAGTTTGCACAATGATTGGTTTCGGTCAGTTCTTTGTAAAGTTTATTAAACCCATTACATTTCTTCCTGTTTCATTTGATTTAACCACATAATGTATAGGGGTAAGTCTCGCTGGTATACCGGCAAGGGTTTGTTGTGTGCAGCTGTAATTTGATACTTATAAACTTCCTGTCAGTGAAACAATAGCACAATATTGAATGAATCACAAAGCCAGCAGACTATTTTTCAACTTGAGCTGACTAGGGGCATTTTTTACGTTTATGATATTTTATATCTATTAACCCTTTGGGATTAAAAGACTATTTATCCACCTTCTGAATCATTTCTTCTCACTTTCGACTTATCCCATGATTTTCATTCACATAGTTTTTTACTTTTAACCACAGCAGAATTATTTATTAAAATCTTTATAAATCTTCAGAAGACAGATGCAGAAGCAGAAGCATTGCCAAATTACTTTAAAACCAAATAAGCATAGAAATTCAAGATATTCCAAGAGTTATAATACAAGCTGTGTGTAGTATTACCTACCGTTTCCTTTTTCGACTTGAACATTCACCTATTTACGTTTAAGTCAATATGAACATTTGTGCTCAGCGTGAGCTATCGTCCTGAGTCCGCCGTCCGTTAAAATCTTCTCGTGAAAAAATACTTGACCAATTTAACTAAACTTTACAAGAATGTGCCCTTCATCAAGATTGTTCAAATGATAGAGCTATATGAGCAACTTTGAAAATCTTCTTGTCTGAAACTGTTAAGTACAGAGCATATAGTATTGTGGGCCGTCCTCTACGAAACGGGTTAACATTATGCACCGGGGATCAAAATTGACCAAACCTATCTGATTACAACTCCATAACCATTGAACATGAGATCCTCAGACTTCATAAACAGGTTACTCTTAATTAATAGGTAATATATATTGATATTTAGATCACAGGATCAAAGGTCAAGGTCAGATATATTATGTTCAATACCTGGAGAACCATTAAGCCTATGCTCTTTAAACTAGGTAATGCGGTTGGCCATGACAGTTCAAATCGCCATTTACTTTTTCAACACTCACTATATAATTATTCGACAGTCGTCATGTACTCTTTCGACATTGACCTTTTTTCTCACATTTTATATTTACTTTTTCGATATTTGCAATTTACTTTTTCTACATTGATCAGTTACTTTTTCAACATTCGCCATTTACTTTTTCAACATTCACTTTTAAACTCTCGTGTCCGCTTCCCTCAAAACCAGTACTGGTGTCATTTGAGGAGGTACGATCGTGGCCCAAGTGGGGCTCGAACCCGCAACCTCCGGGATTGGCCAAGCGTGTGGCTATTTTGATTCCCTAGTCATTGAAGTATTTGACTACTACTCAGTACGTTTCTGCGGTAGTGCTATTCAAAATGTCGTGCATGACTGTGATTCTGTGATGTAGTTCCATTCTAATGTGCCTTAAAACGCCAATAAAATTACTTTTTCTAATACAGTATACTATTGAGATTACCTGTGAAAATGTTCGAACTATTAATTGTCATCATGTGTTTGATACACCGACTTTGGAATAGTCTGCGGGCCGCTTTTTGCCACAGGTACATCCGCAAGTTCGCGCTATGCATATAAGCCCAAACAGCAAATTAAATTGTGACATAAGGCTAGTCGATACATGTGATGCATTCACGTTCTTTGTCTGATATCAATATCATTCAATAAAATCATTTGTCCAGCGCGAAGTATACAATTTTCGAGTTATTGAAGTAAATTTTACCCAAAACGTGATGTTATTTTGAGGATTATAGAAAATACGAGGGCAAAGATGACCCTATATCACCTACCTGGCTACCATTTGCTATAATACAAGCTTAAATATCGCATCATGGTAATGGTTTATTTTGACCTGGGAATCGTGATTATAATAATCATAATGTTACGATAGTTATTGTGGTTTAAGAGAAGATTTTCAAAGTATTGCTATACAAGCCAATATAAAATCAAGTGAACCCGCATGTAGGGTCAATTTTGACTACGCAGTTTCAGACAAGAAGATTAGTTTTTCCTATTACTCTATAATTATATAGAATAGTGACCCTAGGAAGTGGTTAACTTTGACCTCAGGAGCACGATTTAAACAAAGTTTGTAGAAGTCCACTAGACAATGTTAATACCAAATTTCTAAGCTCTAGTCCTTATGGTTTTGGAGCAGATTTTATTTTGTTTCCTATATAAATCTATGTAACACAAGTAACCCCGGCAAGGTCAATTCTGACCCGGGGTCATGGACAATCTTGGTAGAGGTCTACTAGGCAAAGCTACATGCCAAATATCTAAGCTATAGGCCTTGTCGTTTTAGAGAAGAAGATTGTTGAAGTGTTTCCTATTTTTTGTTAAAGCAACAAGCTTTCTGCATGGAAAGGGCCATTTAACAACTTTGGAATATATGTTACTATTTAAAAGAAAATAAATAATTGCACACTGCACATAATAGCAGTTTTAAAAAGATCATTGTAAAACTATTGTACATGTTTCTATGTCACAAAAAAAGAGATTGTGGCCGACATTATACTTAGGTGTATCTATTTTAGTGCTTAAATCTTCCTGTTTAAGCTTATAACCAATCAAAATCAAACAACTGTAAAATATTTACCCCGTCTGGTCTCCAAGGACAGACCGACCTAATAAACAACTTACTAAAGTACATTTTATTTGTAAAGAGCATATTGTCTGGTTTCACGTTCAATAATCCAGGGAAAGCACCCTTTAACTACAGAGACGTAAATAACTGCATAAATTGTGAAATTCATATATCAGGTTGTGCATGAATGTTACAGTTATAATACTAGCGTTTAGGTAATCTGTACTGAATGTGCTTCTTTAGTTTTAAATTATACGTACCATCAGATACAATTACTATGATGCAGTACATTAACCATCAACAACCAAGCATGATTGTATTGATGATAACGACTTTTAGTTTGTATCTTTATCAAAGTTATATAACACTGGCAGAACTGACAGTATGTCATCATTTGTTTTCAATTCGGACAAAGACAGTATTAAATGCATATTTGTTAGAAATGTTATATCTATATTATCATAATTTATACTGTTCTGTTTTAGTATGTATAGAAGAAGTTTAATGAAGACAGAACTTTCAACTTTTCACAATTTTATTCGATATGACAGTTTATTAATGAAAAATTATGAGATGAAATTGTCATTTCCAATAGTTAACATAATATTCAATTCCATATTTCTTATTGTTTTACGTTTGAATGAATACAACTTAGAAACCAATAACGAACATTTGAATACATTGTAATTTAAAGGGTTAAGGCCGTAACAATTTAAATTCATTCCATTTTAAGGCAGTGAGCCGTCTGTTTTCTCTTTTACTTGGCGAAGGTCATTTATTTGGATTAAAACGGAAATTGAATTTCTCGAACAAATGATAGAGAAGTATGGGCAATTCTTTAATACTTTTGATGTTTCATATATTGCCCGTTACGTGTCATTGCGCTAAAACTCACACTGTATTTGATTTCAGACTTTTTAAAAGATAATCATTTCGGCTGTTAACTGAATCAACAACAACAACAAGAACTGAATCATAAAATCTATCGACCATAGGGTAGGAAATCGACGAAAGGATTATACATGTATGTCTCTCAAAATAGTAAAAACAAAGTGCTGAAATTGTAAACAGAAACTCGATATGATTTTCTGTCCTTCGTATTTACACTTCAAACGTTTGACCTATTTTTAAGATTCATCTGCACCGCCGACAAGGTAGATACAGGTGCATGATATAGCAGAAACATGAACACATTGTGTGGTTTTACAGGTAAATGAACGGTTTTACATTTATTTTTAAGACCCAGGCCCACAATTACAAGTTGCTCTTATTTTACCAAAAACGATATTTTACCGGCGGAAATGACATTTGTTTGTACCAAAACCTTTCCTATCTTAACTTTTTAAATTGATATACATGTTCGAAATAGAGCAGTCTTGTTTTAAATAACATTGCAAAAATAAGAAATGCTTTCTGGCAACTTATATTCGTGTAGAAACGATTTGAATACAAAAGAAATGAATATGTCAACATTGTTTTAGAGTGCAAAGAACATGTTTCTATCATTATCATATCAGTATATTTACTTTACAATATATGTAAATTCAAAGAGATCCTGGGACTTTTAGAGTGAAAAGAACATGTTTCTATCATTATCATATCAGTATATTTACTTTACAATATATGTAAATTCAAAGAGATTCTGGGACTTTTAGAGTGAAAAGAACATGTTTCTATCATTATCATATCAGTATATTTACTTTACAATATATGTAAATTCAAAGAGATCCTGGGACTTTTAGAGTGAAAAGAACATGTTTCTATCATTATCATATCAGTATATTTACTTTACAATATATGTAAATTCAAAGAGATCCTGGGACTTTTAGAGTGAAAAGAACATATTTCTATCATTATCATATCAGTATATTTACTTTACAATATTTGTAAATTCAAAGAGATCCTGGGACTTTGATAACTATTTACATTTGTTTTAAAGTTTATTATTTGTATACACGTTAAAAATAGAAAATTAAAAAATATTTGCCGACCGATGTACATTTGAATTGCGTTTTCATTACTTTATTGGCGCCCGTATGTAACAGTTATATACGACCATTGATCAGTTTTTAGATCTCCAGCAAAGGGATCACTAGACCTATTTTGACTCATTTATTTACAAAAGCTCTGACAGACGAAATTGTATTTAAAGTAGTTTATTCACTACTGAAATGAATGCGGAAGTAAACAATCTTTGATGAAGTGAGTCACTTACATAGAAAGTATTTCTTCCTGTATTACAAAAAAATGTCAAGTTCACCTTTATGTTTACATAATTAAAAAGTTCATAAAAATAAAAAAATAAAAAATAATTTTGTTCCAGTTGCATTTAGACCGCCCGAAAAGAACGCCTCTGTACAACAAACACATTCCTGTGTTCCCAAGGGTGTTCGCTCTTGAGATGATGCACTGTACGTATAAAATCCCGATATGTGGTCAGGTGTTACTACTGAGTATAGAAAACTATGTATGCTCTGAAATCTATCTCATTGTACATGTAATATCATACTATCTTAATATATAGACCGATGTCTAGGTTACGTATATCATATCTTTTTTATAAACTGTATCTCATAAAAAGACACTAGGGCTAAAATTTAATGAATAGAATAGAGATGAACTGCTTTTCGGGATTTTTAATATTGGATTTTGACAAATGGGAACAAAGATGCTCAGTCGACCTGAAATATCAAATGAAAACTATTTGATACCTTCTTCTGGGTGACTTTGCGTGTGTGAATTGTATAAATTACTGTAAGATTTACACTATAATACAGTATACGCTTTATAATCGCCTGGGGTTAGGGAAGTGTAAAAACCCTAGTCTGTGACACAGGTGGTTTTGTACAGTCATTATTTCATAAATATCGGACAAGTGATAGTGACATAATTAACAAAACACGGAATATTTGCAATTCCAAAAACATCAAATTCTAACCTCCGTAACTCAGTGATTGCCATGCTTGGTCTCTCTGAACAACTGGGATAGTAAATAAACCAATCAGAAAATCGACTAAAACAACCAAATTAGAATCAAACTGGGATCTATTTTGAACGTCGCGTGACCTTGATGAAAATACAGTAGAACCTTGTTTCCATGTACTGTAAATAAACAAAATCATATATAGTAGAATAGTCCGAAACCACTGTAAAAAGAGATTTACTTGAATAAATGTAAGTATACAAGAGTCTTTTACCGACTAAAAGAACGTCACTGGCCAAATGTACTATAAAACAGAAACTCCGAAGAGTACTTCAATCACAGTACGACGCAAATTTATGACACAGTCTGAAGCTTCATATTAACAAATAGATCAAAGAAAATTATAATATACCTTTCAAATAAAACTTACGTTACTTACGTTCGATTATAAACGTTAGTAACAGAATATTATAAAGCTTATGCAAAATAAAACAGGTAAGGTAAAACAAAAGGTATAACAAAATACCGAACCAAAGTTTAGGCCGTGACATAAAACTCAATGAATGAGAGAAGAAAAAAGAATGATGAATAAATGAAATGAAAGATGGTGAAGGGATGTTTGTGTATAGTAAGATAGTGTATATAGAAATTTTGTAGTTTATGATCAACTAACAAAAGACGAAACAAAATACCAAAAATACAAAAAAAAATGTAAAAGTATGATGTCAGAGAGAAAAAAGAGCAGGTAAGATATATATTTATTTTATGTTTTCCAGTGAATTATAGAGTTTTCTCAGTGAAATAAAAGTGATAATCCACAGTTTTGAAACGGTGGATTACCATTTTTATTTTCACTGTTTTTGCAATCTTTAACCCGGATTTACGTCATAAAGTATACCGAGCGTAATTAATGCTGGAAACCATTTGACGATGACGTCGCTAAAATGACGTCATTTGCGCTTTGTTTTTTGATGACGATTCCCGCGATTTTCGATATTGTATAGGAACAAACTCAATAAAAGTAGAGTTTTAACCATAAAATAAACAGAAAAAGTGTTGGTATCGGTGTAATATCACGTTAATTTCACTCGTGAACACCAAACGTTGTTATTTTCACTCGTGGCTGCGCCACTCGTGAAAATATCACTTTTGGTGCCCACTCGGTGAAATTAAAACGTGATCTTACACCGAAACCAACAATTATCCTCTATTTCTTAGGATGTAACACTCATATTGAACAAATTGTGATTACTATACTAACAAAAGTAGAATATGTATACATGTATATGAGAAAACAATTTACAAAAAGAGAGTGAAAGAAATTGAACGAACAGAGTGATAGTACGAAAATTAGAAAGAAAGGATGTATGAAAACGCGAATTACAGGGTATGGTTGAACAATGAATAGGGTCCGGCAAGCATGAAGTTGACAATCGGTTGCCAAACACACTGACTTTTTCATATATAGCCACCTTTCTGGCATGTTCGTAAATTGTTCAGTAACACAAACTTAAGTAACACATAGATTTTCGTTTATTAAGTATTTTTTTAGAAAACATATAAATAATAATATATGATTACTGCGGCCACTTGATTGGGATCTATATCAGACACATTAAACAATAGGGATAATACTGTACAGTTTTCTTCAATAAATTGTCACACATGTCAGCATTTATAAAAAATCTTTATATTTCAAATGTTGTTTAAAAAGTTTCAATAAGTCAACTGGTTTATTGAACTAGGCCCTTTTTACAAATAAATGCGTTATAACACAAAAAAGGAAACCACGAGGCAAAGTGGTTCAAGCACGTACGCTGGCAGCGCGTATCTCGTCTGGAAGCTGTCACACATATCTTTTGGCTACTGGCATTTTACACAATTTGGCTAAAAATCATGATCCTTGGACAAATATGACTGGATATTGCAGTCAGGTTAAACAAATCTCCCTAAATTTTACCAGTTAACATGGGAGTCATACTGGGGTCTTGGAAAAGTCACCAGGGTAGAGCTCCCATGGTCGGCCAGGATAATAAACGATCTAAACAACGCTTTATAATTTTGCATATCAAACAAATACATGAAGTTGTGGGTCTACATTCTCAAACTTCCTGGTTGGATATGGTTTTATCCACACAATTATAATTGTAAATCAAATATCAGACATAATATATTCATTCCTTTGTCCCATATTTTTAAAGATATTTATAATATTTGACAGTTTATAAACATTTTATGTATTTGTAGAACAGTTTGCGTTAGAAGAAATCATCTTGTGTTTGACTAGTCGGTTACACATACGGAAAGTCACGAAATTTTGATTTCAGTTGCTTAGATATTTAAATGTAGTAACCAATCAGAATGAAGTTTCCGATTCAATTAATATGATTGTACGACAAACTGTGTATAAGGTCGGCTTGGGATTCTTTTCCTTCCAACAAAAATGTCGAACAACACCACTTTAAGTCTAGAGTAATGTTTATACATTTGTTTATAGATTCTGTTTACATGCAGAAAGTAAGGGGACAAGACATTGGTCACACATTTAATGTACAAATATAGCACCTCTTTGTTGCATGAATGTAGAGTTAGTCAACGAATAGTTTCCCTGCCGGGTTTGAGCCTCTGTCCTGGTTTGAGCCTCTGTCCGGGTTTGAGCTTCTGTCCTGGTTTGAGCCTCTGTCCGGGTTTGAGCCTCTGTCCGGGTTTGAGCCTCTCTCCTGGTTTGAGCCTATGTCCGGGTTTGAGCCTCTGTCCGGGTTTGAGCCTCTGTCCGGGTTTGAGCCTCTGTCCTGGTTTGAGCCTCTGTCCTGGTTTGAGCCTCTGTTCGGGTGAGCCTCTGTTCGGGTTTGAGCCTCTGTCCTGGTTTGAGCCTCTGTCCGGGTTTGAGCCTCTGTCCTGGTTTGAGCCTCTGTCCGGGTTTGAGCTTCTGTCCTGGTTTGAGCCTCTGTCCGGGTGAGCCTCTGTTCGGGTTTGAGCCTCTGTCCTGGTTTGAGCCTCTGTCCGGGTTTGAGCCTCTGTCCTGGTTTGAGCCTCTGTCCGGGTTTGAGCTTCTGTCCTGGTTTGAGCCTCTGTCCGGGTTTGAGCCTCTGTCCTGGTTTGAGCCTCTGTCCGGGTTTGAGCCTCTGTCCTGGTTTGAGCCTCTGTCCGGGTTTGAGCTTCTGTCCTGGTTTGAGCCTCTGTCCGGGTGAGCCTCTGTTCGGGTTTGAGCCTCTGTCCTGGTTTGAGCCTCTGTCCGGGTTTGAGCCTCTGTCCTGGTTTGAGCCTCTGTCCGGGTTTGAGCTTCTGTCCTGGTTTGAGCCTCTGTCCGGGTTTGAGCCTCTGTGTGGGTGTGAGCCTCTGTCCTGGTTTGAGCCTGTGTCCAGGTTTGAGCCCTTGTCCGGGTTTGAGCATCTGTCAGGGTTTGAGCCCCTGTCCGTGGTATATACTTCTTGTCACGGCTTACTTGCCACGGCTAAGGGCGGCAGTGTTAACTTACATTTGCATGACGAGCCCTTGAATAATTCAAAATACTGAGCACAGTAACATTCAATATACTTCATAATTCGGCTTCAATTATAACATTGTTATGCGCCATAGACACTTTTTATATCATTGATAATAGCACATTCTATTTTTGTTGAACGCATTGATGCATGTACTGGAAATTTTATACCGGCAAATCATTTTGCTTAAACATCCGACATTCTTCTCATATCTCGTTGGAATGTGAAAGGAAATTGATACTAAATAAACATTAGCTAGTTTTTTTGCACAGACATAAAAATCACGTTAAAGGTGGATAGTCAGATTTTGGCCATGTAACAGATTTGTTTAAAACTTTAACATCTGATCATTTACACTCATTTATGTTCAATTAGAACTTAATTCAAGTAAAATTTTCACTGGAGGTATTTTTTAAAATTTGATTACCCTTTCCTGGTTGCCCAACCAAGATAGAATTATTTTATCATAAGAAAGAATTTGATATACATACTTTGCCTAAGGAAAGATATAAATATAAGACCTATTGTATTATATTTGTGAAATATTTGCATTAAAAATTATATATGTAGATGGAATTCATTAGAAATGCAAGTTTGAAATATTATTATTACCTCCCTTTACCTATCTTGGGTGCGCATCCAAGATACATTGGAAATAAATGAATTCAGAAGCTACACGTGGTTTAAAAACTTGCATTTTGGTTCAGAATGTTAAAATATTTGTATATCTATCCAATTCAAATGTAAAAGTAGAAATTATATTGAAATAAAAAAAGAAATACTCAACGTTTTAAATACTTTCATATAAAATGGGAGTAATAACAAAATTTTATAAAAGTTAATCAAATGTAAATTTCTGATAGGGACTATGTAATGGGTCTTTTTGTTCAATAAATAAATCTCTAACAGAATATACAAAAAGTAAAAATTGTCATAAAATGTTTCTTTAAAGTGATTGACCACCTTTAATGTGTTTCGTTAAGAGATTTATGATTGGCTACTAGTGATGCGCGTTCCAATCAAAAACGCTGTAGCAGAAGACGACATTTACACACGTCAAATACTAGATCACGAAATTCAAATGACATAAAGCAGGTGTTTATAAGTATTTTAAAACCTAAACTAACAGGTTTACAAATAAAGTTAGTATCGGTCGTCTTACAACAGTTACTTCTAACAAAGAGTTTAATAAAATTAAACGTCATGAAGTTTAATTCACTATGTACGTGTAAAGGGGAATAACAACGGGATGTAGAGTATGTTAATATTTACATAGCTTAGGAGGAGTTGCGTTTCCTTTTCAATTGCTTTTTAGACATTTAACTGTTTAAAGCTGTCCTCGCATAGGAGAAATAATGAAATAGAATGCTTTCATCTCTTATTCCTGTAAAATGTTTATGTACTTTTGAAATTAGGCAGTGTCTAGCGAACCGGAATCGGTTCACTAGACAGCGACCTTAGCGAACCGGAAACGGTTCTCTAGCCTATATCCGTATATCCACTAGCGAACCGGCATTTTTTTCCTGTTTATATTATAGATACTTAAGATAAGGAAATCAATTATTAAATAATTATTTAGTGAATACTATCTTCTAAACCAGAAAAATATGGGATTACCAGTTTATTTGCATGTGTGTATATCTCCTTCGCTTTCCGCACTTCCGCCGTAATGTGATGCGGAAGAATTAATAAGCGTGTCGTTATCGGCAAATCCTTCAACATGATCTCCAACAACTAGTGCACTTACCCATTCTACAGACATTCAGCTAGCTATCATACTAATACTGCATTAAGTCTTTCATGTCATTATTTTATAAAGAATCTCTTCATATCAATCTTCCGAATGACATTATTAATGATAACTATAATAGTCAAAATATACTTTGTTTCTATAGCTATATCTATAACCGTGCCGATAAAGCCTTCGATAAAGTTTCCCACCAACGACTGCTACAGAAGCTTGATCATTATGGGGTGCGTGACAACATGGGTTGAAGATTTGTTGTGGGTTGCAAGTTGTTTTAAAGGGCTCTGTCTCTGACACCTCCCGAGTCACGTCTGGAGTACCCCAGGGTAGTTTACTGGGACCTCTGCTCTTCCTGGCATACATCAATGATCTTCCTTCAAACGTAAAATCCACAGCTCGTCTATTTGCTGATGATTGCCTAATATAGAGACCGATCAAGAGCCAAGAAGATGCACACCAACTACAAAGTGACCTTTATCAACTACTTGGCTGGGAAAGTGACTGACAGATGGCCTTCAATCCGGACAAGTGCGAAGTGATCCACATATCAACCAAGCGTACTCCGACCTTAACTGAATACTTCATCCATGGAACTCGCCTGAAAAACACAGATAATGCAAAATATCTTAGAGTCACTATCACCAAAGATCTTTCCTGGAAAACAAATGTCAACAACATTACAAAAAAAGCAAATTCCACAATGTCTTTCATAAGAAGAAACAAACGTTCAAGCCTATCTGATGCCAAAGCCAAAGAATACAAGACCTTTGTGCCTCCCACCATAGAGTATGCCTCAATAGTCTGGTCCCCCACCAAGTCCAACAAACTGCACAAATTGAAGTTGACAAAGGAGAGCTGCCAGGTTTGTGAAAAACGACTATGCACTCATTAGCAGTGTCACTGGTATGCTGAACCAACTTGGCTGGGAAACTCTACAAAAACGACGTGAAAAGGCCCGGACAATAATGCTAAACAAGATCAGAAACAACCTAGTCGATGTCACTCCAAATCCACCACTCACACAAGCCAGATCAACTAGAGGCAACAACCATGCAGCGAATCATTCAACTCCAAGCCAGAACCTCAATCTATCAACATAGCTTTTTCCTTGCAACTATCTTACTATGGAAAAAACTGTAACAATCGATCGTCGAACAACCCACTCTGGAGGAGTTCCAGTCCACCTTGGACCAGCTCTCCAAATCTGTCAGGAACTAAAGAAAGGCGCCTGTTTTTACCAGTTTTTAAATGAAATTGTACAAAGGGATTATTTTATTGTACATAGTCAGGCCCTTCTGTTGCGCATGACCAGTAAATAAATTACGAGTATACTCTGTACAGAGTGAGGCAATCACTGAAGATGATGATGATGATAACGACTAGCCAATTAATTCGTCCAAGTATTAATTGCGGTTCGCTAAGGTCGCTGTTTAGGAAACCGATTTCGGTTCGCTAGACACTTCTTTGAAATTATGCGTTATAATCCAATGTTCGAAAAATGAGGAGGGCTGCTGTTCAAGCTTTTGCGTTAATCAAAGACCTGTTATTAATACTAATAACTTCAAAACCGACAAACGTATCGACTTAACACTTGACATACTTGTTTCTTATGGTAATACAAACAAATGCAGCAAGCCACATGCCCAATGGGCTATTCCGGAAAATATCCGCACCCCCCCCCCCTATGGAAGGCACTTCAACCTAAAATACCCCCCTTGGACAAACCCTTTGAAGACCCCCTTGGACAAACCATTAATGCCACTAAAGTATACGAATGACCCCACTGGACAACCTATGGAAGGCATTTTTCTCTGAAATGACCCCCCTGGACAAGCTGTCTTACAAAATGACCCCCTGGACAACCTATGGAAGGCACTTTTCACTGAAATGACCCCCCTGGACAAACCGTGTTTGAAGACCCCCCTGGACAGGGACCCCTTGGACAACCTATGGAAGGCATTTTTTTCTGAAATGACCCCCCTGGACAGGGACCCCTTGGACAATCTATGGAAGGCATTTTTCTCTGAAATGACCCCCCTGGACAGTCCATGTCTGAAGACCCCCCCTGGACAGGGACCCCTTGGACAACCTATGGAAGGCATTTTTCTCTGAAATGACCCCCCTGGACAGTCCATGTCTGAAGACCCCCCCCTGGACAGGGACCCCTTGGACAACCTATGGAAGGCATTTTTCTCTGAAATGACCCCCCTGGACAAACTGTGTGTGAAGACCCCCCCCCGGACAGAGACCCCTTGGACAACTTATGGAAGGCACTTTTGTCTGAAATTACCCCCTGGACAGTCCGTGTCTGAAGACCCCCCTGGACAGGGACCCCTTGGACAACCTATGGAAGGCATTTTTCTCTGAAATGACCCCCCTGGACAAACCGTGTGTGAAGACCCCCCTGGACAGGGACCCCTTGGGCAACCTATGGAAGGCATTTTTCCCTGAAATGACCCTCCTGGACAAACCGTGTGTGAAGACCCCCCTGGACAGGGACCCATTGGACAACCTATGGAAGGCATTTTTCTCTGAAATGACCCCCCTGGACAAGCTGTCTTACAAAATGACCCCCTGGACAACCTATGGAAGGCACTTTTCACTGAAATGACCCCCCTGGACAAACCGTGTGTGAAGACCCCCCTGGACAGGGACCCATTGGACAACCTATGGAAGGCATTTTTCTCTGAAATGACCCCCCTGGACAAACCGTGTCTGAAGACCCCCCCCCCTGGACAGGGACCCCTTGGACAACCTATGGAAGGCACTTTCTCTGAAATGACCCCCCCCTGGACAAGCCATCTTACAAAATGACCCCCTGGACAAACCGCATCTGAAGACCCCCCTGGACAAGGAACCCTTGGACAACCTATGGAATGCACTTTTGTCTGAAATGACCCCCCTGGACAAACTGTGTGTGAAGACCCCCCCCTGGACAGAGACTCCTTGGACAACTTATGGAAGGCACTTTTGTCTGAAATTACCCCCTGGACAGTCCGTGTCTGAAGACCCCCTCCTAGACAGGGACCCCTTGGACAACCCCATTCCCCACCCCCTCGGTACAATGACCCATTGGACAATGTCAAGGCAGTTTTCTCTGAAATGGCCCCTTCTTACAAAATGACCCCCTGAACAAGCTCCATCCCCCCCCCCCCCATAATGCACAGTGAACAGAATCTATACACATTATAAGAACTAAACAAAGTAGCTTTGATTTTTGTATATGAAGAACCATGCATGACCCCTTTTTTCAATAAAGATTTTGATTTTTTGCAGATTTTAAAAACATTCTTCATCATAAAATTTCTATTTAATGTAAATGCAGCAACCAAAAAGGTTAAATGCGATTATGGCTATCAGTTCTTTTAGTGCTTTGATTTACATCCTCTAAGATTAAATAATACAATCATGTATTAATAAATATTTCTCAAAGAATGGTAAACTTGCCTTGTCTGAGCAGGATCAGCATTTTAAGAAAGATCTTTGAGTAATAGAAAGAATTTACAATTCAATTAAAATTTGAATGGTTTCAAATTTGACAAGTATTATTGGAAATCATTTTACAGAGTAGGAGACAGTGGCTAACTTTAGTTTGCATTAAAACTTGCTTGATTTGATTTGAAGCAAATTTTATAAAGGTCCGTCCATAAGAGCAAATATGTTAGCTTGAATTTGTGGATGAGACCTCAGCATGTCTCCCATCATGCCTATACCTATCACAAGTGTTTTTCTGTTTCCAAAATAGGAGAGATTACCTGACTGCAATTTCCAGCCAGTATAGCCAAAGGTTGAATTTGATTGGTTGCCAAAGAGATTGCATTCTGTCACAGGGTTTAAGTATTTTTCCCCTGCTGCATTTAATCCTGTGATATACAGTTGTTATGTAATCTTGCATAACATACTGATAAGACAGCATAAAACAAAAATTTCATTATAGCTTGAGGCAATCAGTGTTAAATCAATTCTAGTTGTCAGAGTATGGCTAAAACAGATCTGAACCACAGAACAGTCTTCTATTTTGTATAAATGATGTTTAATTAAACTGTATTTTAAAAGTGTATTAAATATTAAATGAGAAAATGAAGAAAAAGTAATACCTAGACCAGTATTTACTGTGCAGTCAGATATTTTACAGTGTGGAGTATTATGTATTACTATTAGCCACTCTACTCTAACATGCTAAGACTTAAATTGAAAACATGTAAGGCATGCTTCGGGAACAATGAACGATTTCATTTACACTTTAGCCCCTTTTTATTTTGCAAAGGCGGACATAAACCGGCATTCACTCTTCAAAATTAATAAATCAGATGTAATCATTTAAAGGAAAGTTAAACTAAATATTTCACATGAACCACATGATGTTAATGATGTAGCTTATGTCAACTTTTGCAAAATGATTTAATAAAGTGGTCCCCCTCACAAAGGTGCTAATGTCTGTTTATCTACCCAGAAGTGATTGCAATATAAGAGACATAATAATTATTATATAGAGTTACATGTACTTTGCTTAGCCAAAACAGAATTTATGTCTGATTTTGTGAATAAAAGACACATTACACATAGCCTGATTTCCTAATTTTTTCCTTAAATCAGGTCAATTTAAAAAAAGAAGGGTTATTGTTGGAATTGTCACTTTTGGAATAGTAATATTAGCAGTTCTATAAAATTTCTATACAATTTCCAAATATGCATGTTTGTATTTAACTTAATTGTTGTAATTCAAGAATAATTTTAAAAGTTTCTATATATGTAAAAAAGAACAGTTCCAAAAAATTGCACAAGATCTGCCCTTGTGACCAGTGTAGACTATGATCAGTTCAGTCTTAGTATGGTTTATTCATTGGCAAGTCTGCTTTTGAAATACATAAAGGTTCATGTTTTTTTTTTCTAATACACTGAGGGGTTATTTGAAAAAGAATTTTTAAACTAGAATTTTGTTGATCATCTGTTGATGGCACACCATCTCGTATTGCATCCCCGCGCATGGATTAATTAATTAAGCCGCGGTAAAAATATTTTAGCTCTGGCATAAATATGATTTTAGCCGCAGCATAAATATTTAAGCTCCGGCATAAACAAATATTTATGCCACAGTTAAAATATTTTAGCTCTGATAAAAATGCATTTTTTGCTGCGGCTTAAATCATATTTATGCTGGAGCTTAAATATTTATGCATGCTACCCTATTTTGTCTTGCCATTGAAAGAGCGGAGGGGAGGAGTTAACCAATATATATATGCTCTATTAATAGTTTTAGATTCGCCTTTGTGTGGTGTAAGATTGTAACTGTATTGATTGCTAAAACAGCGTGCAGGCAAAGCCAACTGCAACGCGTTGTAACTGAGAAAAATTCTAATAATTAGTATTGTTTATGTTACTGCATATACAATTTTATTGGGGTACCGGTATGAATGACTTAAAATCTTCCAAGAATGTAACTTTCTCATGCATTGAAGAGTTTGACTTGACTCGGCACAGTTTTTCACGCTTGGCCGGCACATTGCCAGGCCTATATCTCAAAGATCACACTTTGAGAATAAAGGTTAAAAATGGACACATATGACCTTGTCCGGGTTGTATCTTCTTCATGCATTGAATGATTTTGAATTGACTTGGCACAGTTGTTAATAACAATCGGATGGCGTGTCCCTTGCAAGAACCAGGTCTTTATTCAAAGTTCAAGGTCACACTTAGAGATTGAAAGTAAAAAGTGACACATAAGGTCCTGGCTGTAACTAATCCTCAAGATTTAATGATTTTGAAATGACTGGGCAACAGTTTCTGTTTACCACAATGGGACAGCATGTTACACATAAGATCCAGGTTGATATCTCAAAGAGCAAGTCACACTCGGACATTAAAGGTAATATATTGGCACATGAGACTTTGAGGAGGAAAAATGGCGGATATTGTTGTTTGAAAATGAAAGTAGGGCCACATTTTGACGTGTAAGTAGACTTTTAGCATACTCTGAAATATTTGAGTACTTTCATCAGGTGAAGCAATATATAATCTTTAATCGGCTTTTTGTTTTAGCTTCTTAGGTGCCATACTTAGCCTGTTTGCTTGAACATTGTCTGCAACGATCAATGTTTACAAATGCAAAACGACCGACTCCCGGTCTTCTTTCGTCATTTTCAAGGCAAAAACAAGGGCTCTGTACTTTGTTATACAAGTTATCATTACAGCTAAACCCACTGTAAATTGTTGCGCTGGTGACCGTGACTATATGGACTATTTGGAAGGAAAAAAACAGTATCACACACTTTTTTGTCTCTGCAGAGAGTATTACGCAAGTTTTGGTATCTGCCTTCTTTAATTTATAATCGCTATATATACCCGTTTGACGAAAATTTACGCATAATGTCCATCATACTCAAAAGAACGCGGCTATAAGCAGATTATAAGAACATTTTGAACTGAACATACGTCCTTTCTCTCATGTACAATGTCAAAAATAAATATGCTATAAGTACATAATTTAACACTTTTATGCACATCAAAAGAGATATCAAAGTCTAATAGCATTTTAAAGCCAAATACAACATCACAATTTGCATTGTAGAGCAACAACATGTTTCTGGAGTTACTAGGTGTACAAAATGCATGTAAATAACTTTGTGTGTGAGGTAAACATTATTTTAATTTTCAATGTCATATGTTTATTGGAACAAGTAAAGATATTATTATAAAAACAGGATTATTGTTCTTTACGGTGTAATATCACGTTATATTTTTACCGAGTGTACCAAAAGTGATATTTTCACGAGTGGCGCAACTGTTTCGGTGTTCACGAGTGAAATTATCGTGATATTACATCGACACCGACAATATTTCTGTTTAATTTATGTCTGTAACAGACTAACAGTTACAATTCTTTTGTTAACATTGTTTTAATAAAATGTCGAAAATCACAGAAAACGACATCAGAAAGCAAACATTACGTTATTTTAACGAATTCATCCTCGTGGTTTCCGGCATCCATTACGCTCAGTATACATTTAGATGTTAATCCGGGTAGAACATTTTATAACTATCACAGTGAGTTTGTCGATATATAAAGTCAACCATTATAATTGGATAACCCACTGAAAAACATAAATTGTAGATATAATTATGTTTTAAAAAAGTACGTACTGATGAATATTATTAGTATTTAACGACTTGTTCATGGCACCTAAAATCAACATGAACAAAACATTATTATGTTGTCACTAGACTTTTAGTTAAGTTGCTAACAGACTCTGAATGTTGTTGATATCTTAAAGAACTCAGACGTATATTTAAATGACATATTACAACGGATGTTATAAATTCTGTACAATGTACTTATAACATATTTATTTTTGACATTGTACATGAGAGAATATGTTCAGTTCAAAATGTTCTTATAATCTGCTTATAACCGTGTTATTGCAAGAGCTTGAATATGATGGACATTATGCGTAAATAGTCGTCAAACAGGTACGTATAGCGATTATGAATTAAAGAAGGCAGATACCAAAACTTGCGTAATACTCTCTGCAGAGACAAAAAAAGTGTGTGATACTGTTTTTTTTCCGGCGATATTATTAAGAAGCGTTGTTCTTAATGTTTTAAGTTTCGGGGAATTTCAAATTAAATTCAAGTGGTAGAGTCTTTTTTTAATTAAGTTCCAAGTAAGACACTATGCAAATTATGACAATCCTTTATTTCATTTAAATAACAGTTCACTTAGAATAACACATAGATTTACACAAAGTCCATATATTTTTAAGAGTCACAAAGAATTAGAAAATGTCCAGTTTTTCACTAAGAACACAAAGTTTTAAAACACAGAGTAAGTAAGCTAATTTAAGTATTTCTGAATATTCATTAATTAATTTATTTTGAACCTATAAAATTCCGGTTTATATACCAATATTTCTGTGATATTTTATCTGTCACTTATGAAATTATTAACTCATTTAACAATAAAAATTTAACAACAAATCAAACAAAATAAAAGATTTAACTTCAAAGTGATTGCATGGCAGCCTGGATAAGCCTTGAGCTAGTAAAGTCATTGTTTGAGAATGGTGGCCAATCAGTGATGTCAATACAAAGGTTTCACGATTAATACCTGAACAATTAAACTATTTCCTTGAGCAGAAATGGTATTATGGCTTTGAGTTACTTAACAACATCTTAAAAGATTTGACATTTAGCAAAAATTACAAGTTTGAATAAATTAATTTTCTTTAAATATTGATTTAAATTGCATAAAACAAATCCTAAATTACTACATAGAAAATCTACTGTAAATTCTGAACATTTTGATACCAAAATCAACATATTTGTTAAACAATAACCAAATTTTATTTTTAACAATTTGGTTCCAAAATTCACATCATAATAATATAGTCCATATAGTCACTGTCATCGGCAGTGGGTTTAGCTGTAATGATATCTTGTATAACAAAGTACATAGTCCTTGTTTTTGCCTTGGAAATGATGAAAGAATACCGGGAGTCGGTCATTTTGCATTTGTAAACATCAATCGTCGCAGACAATGTTCAAGCAAACAGGCTAAGTATGGCACCTACGAAGCTAAAACAAAAAGCCGATTGAAGATTATATATTTCTTCACCTGATGAAAGTACTCAAATATTTCAGAGTATGTTACAAGTCTACTTACACGTCAAAATGTGTCCCTTCTTTCATTTTCAAACAACAATGTCCGCCATTTTTCCTCTGCAGATACCGGTTTGTCGCTTAACCCTCTGAAGAAACAGGGCTACGTTCACCCCCCTGCAAATGTCAAGGTCAATGTTACCTTGAGCGATGAAGTCTGTCCTAGCAATTAACTCCTCATACACTGTTTGCAATAGGAACTTAAAACTTTGCAACAATATTGCTATGACTTCCAGGCAGTGAATTACACTTGTAGAATTTTCATCTTATCCCTGTGTCTTAAGCTGTGTGTTGGGCAGGGTGGGGGTCATGTCCATTCCTACACAACATATACAATACTGCCTATAAAAAGAACACTTGATAGAAAACTTAGTGTGCAGGTTGGCCATGACTAGTTGAACACCCCTACCTGTATTGAGTTCAATAGGTCAAAGATTAAGGTCACCGTGACTTTGAGAATACAATTATTACATGTCCAAAGTTGGTACTGTGCTAGGATGCAATACGAGATGGTGTGCCATCGACAAAATTCTAGTTTAAAAATTCTTTTACAAATAACCCCTCAGAAATAAGCTCTGCAGATGAGCCTAAGCTGCAGCATCTTAGCAATTGAATACCACTGATATATAGGTAGGAATCAAGCATCTATATACTGCTTTTGTATGGGAAATACTAAGTCTTGCAACCCAGTACAATCAAAATTTCTTTCTTATGACTTGAATTTGTGATTATTTCAGAAAAAGAAAGTACTGTATACCCAAGTTTAAACGCCCCCGGGGCATTACATTTTTGACTTGGGGTTGGATTATTCCAGACCCAAAATGCAAACTAAGAGCTGTTTAATGAAAGGAAGTGTTTTGGCCTGATGCACAGTAAAGTGCCCAATTCTTTTAGCTTCAAAGTAAAAAAAAAAAAAGTTTTATGTATTATTTCAAGAAATTGACACTTTTGTAGAGCAATTATTATTATTATTATTATTATTATTATTATTATTATTATTATAATAATGTCCTGCACAATGATCAGTAATTGAAAAGATAACTTTCTGAACACTTTTTGGTAAATTTCATTTTTTTTCGTATCCGGTCAGGCTAGGGGACGGACCAATCTGATTAAAATCAGGTCCTCAATTTTTACATGTTTTTCTACTGTTGTTAAATGATGTTTTATGTTATATTAGTTTTATCCTATATTTCGCCATTTTATTCCAAACTGGAGTGGTTTACTACAAAATTTGGACATTTTGCGCTCAGGTTGAAAATTGACTTTATATTCAAACAAAGAGAAGTTGACTTTATATTCAAACAAAGAGAGGTAGACATTTTTATGGAATTTAACTTCCTTTCAGAACAGTATAATAACACAAATAACAAAACTGTAACAGAAACTGCTTTGGTTTTTACATATTTATGAAGCAAAAGTCGTCACAAAGTACTGTCAGCAACAGGGGACGAACAATTTACACAAAGTTACTATTTCAAATATATTTAGTATTTCAGGGCACATATAAACTGGTCTTGAGATATTTCAAACTAAAATAAGGAAATGTGATACTTGTTAGTGTTTTAGTCTGTTTAAGAAGGTAATAACGACATTTTAAGCAAAAAATGCTGATGTAACTGAAATTTTCTCTGCTAATACACAATGTAGTTTACAAAACGTGTTGGATCTTTCAAACTCTACAATAAAGAATGTTATGGAACACTGGTCACTTGATTACAAAGCTTTTATTCATTTTTTTTACCAAAGCTTGAAGTATTGGCATGACTAGTATAGAAATAATAGTCTATCAGATGATTGTGAAAAAAACAGAATAAAATGCATTTTTTTTTAACATAATTTTTATATAATGTTAACAAGGCACTGATAGTAGTAACACTTGTGACATTATGTGCATACTAAAATATGTTTTCAGTAAAATGTATGTAAGTTCATCAAGAACTTTTTGCATCATAAACACAATTTGAGTATTAATTTTGAGTCTAATTTTTTATTCCATTACATTTTTTTTTCATTTCCATAAATTTCGTAATTTTGTATTGGATGTACAATTGTAACATCTTTAAATAATGGTGCTCAATGTGCATAGTGCACATGTACACTTATTCAGTATCATGTAGGAAGTCTGCATGTTTCCTTCAAAAACAAGTTTTCTTTAATTTCTATTTCTCTTTTCAAATCAATGAGCTATTTCAAATGCAACTGGGTCCATATGTTTAATTTCTTAACATATTTTCATTTTTGTGCAACAAGGCACATCTTATACTGCTAAAAGGTAAATCTTAGACACTTCCCACTTGTCACTAACAGTAATTAATTTGTTGTTTTAGCCTGGAATGACTGGTGGCTTCAGGGGGTTTTATGACTCTGTGTATTGTACAGTTTTAATCCTGCCCCATTGGGGTTCTGTGGACACCTGGTACTTTATGACATACAGTGCACAAAAGTATATCACCAACTGATTGTGTTGTTTTAGGGAAGTGTGGTTATGTAATATGTAATATACATGCATCTAAAGGACCTGAATTTTTTTTTTTCCTTCATAAGCCAAGACAGAATGCCAGAAAACAAGCATGATGCAACAGAATTTCAGTTCTTATTTCTACAGTAGTTGAAATTGCATAAAGTCGTTTGGCCACTTTTGTTTCCATTCCACAGTCTCTAAAATAGTTTTAAATGGTCATACCTTTATTACAAATATTATTTTTGAAGAACTTGAAAATATAAAACTGATGTTGATTTATTAAAAAAAATTACGAAGCGTTTCAATTGATGGTTACAGAATTCTATGGACTTTCCCTTAATAAATATACAGAAATGCAAAACCTGTTTTTTTAACTGCAAATTTCATAAAAACTTTATTTCATGGTTCTGTGACAGGTAGTTTGTGCGATGTTTTTTTCACTAATACTGGGCACTTTACTGTGCATCAGGCCTTTTGTCTTCTATTTTCTCACCGGATTAATCAATATTGATATGGATTTGCCTGTCTCCAAAGCTTTTTCTTTCGAAAAAAGTTTATTCTGGGAAGTGTTTATACGGGCGTATACGTTATTCTTTATAAAGTAACAAATTGGTAAATAATAGAAATAAGTTACATTTAAAGTAATTGTCTCTTGAATAATATCAATAACATTAATAATATAACATCCCAGTGGTGTAGATCTAGCTGCCATTACACACAATACACCTGCACATGTGTACAAATCGGTGGTCGAAATCGGAATAGCTCAGAAATTAATGAAATTAAAATGAAATAGTGAGAAGTGAGATACACAAGCAGTAGAAATTATATTTTCAAAGACTGCACAAATCTTAAGGGTCGTATGCCGTACTACAAGACTAGATTATTTCAACTGAAATGATATAAAATACGCTACCGGTATATCTAAATTCTAAGAGGACTCATTATGTAAAAAATTATGTTTTATTTTGCCCCCAAAAAAGCGGGATATGACAACGGTATGAATTGCACTTTCCCCAGCAATCCCCCACCCCCTGGACAATGGTATGCCATACAACTTGGCACTTGTCAGAAAACATTCTCCTAGACAACAGTATGGATGGCACTGATATATAACACCCCCTGGACAATGAGGTGGCAGGTACTTTTGCAAGAAAACACCCCCTGGATAATAATATGGAAGGCACATTTGCCAGCAGAAAACACCCCCCTGGACAGATTTCTGCCAGAAAACACCCCCCTGGACAAGGGTATGGAAGGCATTTCTGCTTGAAAATACCCCCCCTGGACTGATTTTTGTCAGAAAACACCCCCCTACACAAGGGTATGTTAGGCACTTCTGCTTGAAAATAGCCCACTGGACATATTTCTGCCAGAAAACACCCCCCTGGACAAATTTCTGCCAGAAAACACCCCACTGGACAAGGGTATGGAAGGCACTTTTGCAAGAAAACACCCCCCCCTGGACAGATTTCTGCCAGAAAACACCCCCCTGGACGGATTTCTGCCAGAAAACACCCCCCTAGACAGATTTCTGCCAGAAAACACCCCCCTAGACAAGGGTATGGAAGGCACTTTTGCCTTAAAACACCCCCCTGGACAGATTTCTTCCAGAAAACACCCCCCTGGACGGATTTCTGCCAGAAAACACCCCCCTAGACAGATTTCTGCCAGAAAACACCCCCCTAGACAAGGGTATGGAAGGCACTTTTGCCTTAAAACACCCCCCTGGACAGATTTCTTCCAGAAAACACCCCCTGGACGGATTTTTGTCAGAAAACACCCCCCTGGACGGATTTCTGCCAGAAAACACCCCCTAGACAAGGGTATGGAAGGCACTTTTGCCAGAAAACACCCCCCTAGACAAGGGTATGGAAGGCACTTTTGCCAGAAAACACCCCCCTGGACGGATTTTTGCCAGAAACCCCCCCCCTTGGACGGATTTCTGTCAGAAAACACCCCCCTAGACAAGGGTATGGAAGGCACTTTTGCCAGAAAACACCCCCCTGGACGGATTTCTGCGAGAAAACACCCCCCTAGACAAGGCCAAAGAAGGCACTTTTACTTGAAAATACCCCCTTGGACAAAAGTTTGTCCAGACCCCCCTTGGACAAGACCCCCTGGACACCATGTCTGAAATACCCCCCCTGGACAAAAAAAAGTGCCTTCCATAGGGGGGGGGTGCGGATAAATTCTGGAATAGCCCAATCTTACCAAACCCAGGAGCATTTCAAAATGTTCTCTAATTCCTATGGTAATTTTCATTTGTGATGTTGATTCTAACATTGACATATACATTTTATGTTTTTATATACAAAGAAAATAGTTTTTCATCAGAAACTATGGGCGAGCAGATTTACAGGTATCAAAACGATTTCAAAAATTCTGCAACGATATGTTTACATCAATTCCCATTAAATTAAATCTCTGACATATTATCTTTCTTTGCCTAGTTTTTCTATTGTGAGCTGCGCAGTTGTTTCAAGTCTACAAGTTTGAATCTTACGTACTGCTTAAATCTTTGTCACTCTAATTTTAATGGTGACATTGTGTATGGGCCAGTATGTGCCAGTATTAATTCCGAGACTGAAATATATATGCATTTACGTCCTTGCATTCTGAGATAGATTATAGGACTAATACAAACTTTGCTACATGATACTGTCCATTTTTGTTTCAAGGTCCCCCATTTTTTTAAGCATTACACAAAGATGTACCTTAATTTTGAAAATTACATGGTATATTTTGTAATCTGGGTCAAACTTTTCTTTAAAAGATGAGGTAAGGAAATTTTACCCTGCTGACGCAAAATAATAGAGACTTTGCGTTCAGTGCAGATCACGATGAGCAATCTGATCATGATCTACACTTGTCACTATTCAGTCAATAAATTTTCACTGAACATCTTGTAAAAATTAATGGTACTGCAATATTGAAGAACAAGTCCATCTTAGAAATTCAGTCATGTAAAGTTTGAGTTAAATATAAAATGTGAAAACTAATTGCAAAACGTCATGAAGAACAGCAACCACAACCCTTTGTTAACCATAAGAAAGGCTAGCAGACTAGACACAGACAACAGGTCTGCCATCTACTGTAAGTTTAATTTTCACGCTTTTCGAGCATTTCCAACTTCGCTTATTTAATAATCTTGCAATCTTTCACATAGATTTACCATTAGAAAATTTTCCTTTCGCGAAGAAGTCTGTCTGCTAAAAATTCGGGAAGTTTTCATTCCACTAAAATTACCCAATTAACAGTACACAGTGGTCTGACTTTAGCACAGCACAAGAAGTAAGGAACATAACAGAGACAAAAGAGTGAAGATGCCACAGTACACAGTGGTCTGACTTTAGCACCGCACAAGAAGTAAGGAACATAACAGAGACAAAAGAGTGAAGATGCCACAGTACACAGTGGTCTGACTTTAGCCAAGAACAAGAAGTAAGGAAAATCACAGAGACAAAAGAGTGAAGATGCCACAGTACACAGTGGTCTGACTTTAGCCAAGAACAAGAAGTAAGGAACATAACAGAGACAAAAGAGTGAAGATGCCACAGTACACAGTGGTCTGACTTTAGCACAGCACAAGAAGTAAGGAAAATCACAGAGACAAAAGAGTGAAGATGCCACAGTACACAGTGGTCTGACTTCAGCCAATAACAAGAAGTAAGGAACATAACAGAGACAAAAGAGTGAAGATGCCACAGTACACAGTGGTTTGACTTTAGCCAAGAACAAGAAGAAAGGAACAGAACAGAGACAAAAGAGTGAAGATGCCACAGTACACAGTGGTTTGACTTTAGCCAATAACAAGAAGTAAGGAACATAACAGAGACAAAAGAGTGAAGATGCCACAGTACACAGTGGTTTGACTTTAGCCAATAACAAGAAGTAAGGAACATAACAGAGACAAAAGAGTGAAGATGCCACAGTACACAGTGGTTTGACTTTAGCCAAGAACAAGAAGTAAGGAACATAACAGAGACAAAAGAGTGAAGATGCCACAGTACACAGTGGTTTGACTTTAGCCAAGAACAAGAAGAAAGGAACAGAACAGAGACAAAAGAGTGAAGATGCCACAGTACACAGTGGTTTGACTTTAGCCAATAACAAGAAGTAAGGAACATAACAGAGACAAAAGAGTGAAGATGCCACAGTACACAGTGGTTTGACTTTAGCCAATAACAAGAAGTAAGGAACATAACAGAGACAAAAGAGTGAAGATGCCACAGTACACAGTGGTTTGACTTTAGCCAAGAACAAGAAGAAAGGAACATAACAGAGACAAAAGAATGAAGATGCCACAGTACACAGTGGTTTGACTTTAGCCAATAACAAGAAGTAAGGAACATAACAGAGACAAAAGAGTGAAGATGCCACAGTACACAGTGGTTTGACTTTAGTCAAGAACAAGAAGAAAGGAACAGAACAGAGACAAGTGTGAAGATGCCACAGTACACTGAACACACACATGATAAAGTAATAGGTTGGATCCAGTTATTTACTTGGATTTGTCAGTTACCCAAAATTTTATATATAGGGATTTAAACCAGTTTGTAGCATGTAAACCTTGCTCCACTATAAACTTAACGCAAACACTATCTTTCCTGTGTTGAGCCCATGTAAGGGAGCTGTCAGTACATGACCCATTTTAGCTCACCTGGCACAAAGTGTCGGAGTGAGCTGTAAGGATCGCTCACCGTCCGGCGTCCGTCATACGTTGTACATGTATTGGTACAGGCTTTATAGTTTGAATACCCCTTGCAATTCAAAGAACTCTGTACCAGTCACATCTAACTCGAACTAAATACAATATAACTTTGGATAATGCAAGCTTGGCAAATTACCTTTGAAATAATGTCTTTTATATTTTGCTTAATTTTCCAAAATACCTCTGTCAATCATTAACGCTAGTCTTTGAAGATATTTCATCATACATAGTATAAATGACTAGCGAACAAAACACTTATAACAAACTGCAAGATTATCTACTATTTTAGGTCTTATTTCTTTAAAAGGAAAACTGCATGCGATGAAGAAAATGCAGCCAGGAACCATTTTGTATGATCATTTGTCGACGTCGGAGTATTTACAACTAAAGAATCCACTCGTAACAGCATCCATTATAAAAAGGGGTTGTCCCATCAGTCCCCTTTAGAACCACCATAATTGGCATTTTGGGCTGTAAAA
Organism: Saxidomus purpurata; assembly: GCA_022818135.1. Classification (NCBI taxonomy): domain Eukaryota; kingdom Metazoa; phylum Mollusca; class Bivalvia; order Venerida; family Veneridae; genus Saxidomus; species Saxidomus purpurata. Next base: position 53,849,263 of record JAFMSR010000009.1, on the reverse strand, counting down.
TGTATGGTATTTTTTTCATTCTAAATGGAGAAATGAATAAAAAACACAAAATTCAATGATAATAAAATATATCTATATTAAATATTAAATAAAAACAGTATATGCAAAAGCAATATAGACTAGAAAAATGTTCTGCCGGCTGAACACTATTTAATAAAAAATCTAGACACACTCTACATACACATGTACAGTCAACAAAATGTTATACCAGGTACATTTAAATACTGCAAGCAGAACATTTTAAAGACAACATTGTACATACAATCTGCAGACATCATTACAGAGTCAAATAGATGTTCTGCCAGGTACATTTAAATACTGCAAGCAGAACATTTTAAAGACAAACATTGTACAAACAATCTGCAGACATCATTACAGAGTCAAATAGATGTTCTGCCAGGTACATTTAAATACTGCAAGCAGAACATTTTAAAGACAACATTGTACATACAATCTGCAGACATCATTACAGAGTCAAATAGATGTTCTGCCAGGTACATTTAAATTATACTGCAAGCAGAACATTTTAAAGACAAACATTGTACATACAATCTGCAGACATCATTACAGAGTCAAATAGATGTTCTGCCAGGTACATTTAAATACTGCAAGCAGAACATTTTAAACACAAACATTGTACATACAATCTGCAGACATCATTACAGAGTCAAACAGATGTTCTGCCAGCTGAATATTTTGTTGAATATTAAATAGAAGTAGTATCTACAAATTTAAAGCAATTTAAACTTCATTACATAGAAAAGAAAATATATTTTGTTCTGTCGGCTGAACAATTTGTTAAACCAGTATCGACAAAAGTAATATAAACTTCATTCCATAGAAAATGGAAATAAACTTTGTTCTCCAGCTGAACATTTTCTAAAAACATGCACTTAAAGCTGCTAGCAGATATTTTCTGTCGGCTGAACATCTTTAAGATATACATACAATCTGATAATATTATAAGAAAAGTGAAATAGATGTTCTGATTCCTGAACATTTTGCTAAATGTATACCATCCTATTTAGAAATGAAATTTAATTTGTTCTGCCGGCAGAACTTTTTCTTAAAACATGCGCCTAAAGCTGCAAAGTGATACATTCCAAACCGGCTGAACATTTTCAAGAAATACATACCAGCTGATGACATTGAAATGGATGCTCTGCCAGTAGAATATTTTCTAAAAAAATGCCCTTAAAGCTGCTAGCAGAAATATTCTGGTGGCTGAACATCTTTAATGAATACATAAAATGTGCTGATAATATACAAGTAACTGAAGTGAAATGTTCTGCAGGCTTAACATTTTGCTTAATGTATTCATTTTGTACAATTCCACAGAGAAATGAAAATAAACTCTGTTCTGTCAGCAGAACATTTTCTGGAAACATGCCCTTAAAGCTGCTAGCAGAAATGTTCTACCGGCTGAACATTTTTAAGAAATAAATACAATCTAATGATATAGATGTTCTGCCGCCTGAAAAAAGAAATGTATACCATCCAATAGAGAAATGAAATTGAATTTCCCAGCAGAACATTTTCTCAAAACATGCAATTAGAGCTGCTAGCAGAAATTTTCTGCCACCTGACATTTTAAAGAAATACAATGTGCAGACATTTAATATACAAATGCAAAAAAGATGTTCAGCCAGCTGAACATTTTGCTAAATGTACACCATTCAAAAGATAAAAATGAAAATACAGTCGACTCTCGAAAGTTCGAACCCGGATAATTGGAACACCCCCGATTATTCGAACACATGTTCGGGTCCCGAATTTTTTCCTTGTAAATTCAATATGTTCTACTACGGTTAATCGGAACCCGGATAATCGGAACTTTCGAACTGATATTATTGTCCGCTCATTAATAAAATAGTGTGAATAACTCCGGAAAGTTCGAACAGTGTCGTTTGTTAATTGATCAATCAGCCGACCGCATGTTTTTCACACCTCGTGAAAATTGAGCAGGTGCCAGCTTGATTGAGTAAATGACGTCACATGGTAATAATGTATAATGGTAAGTGTATTTGTTTGCCGCGCGTGCTAACACTTATGATTATGTTTGTGGCAATCGTTCGCCTGTCAAAAAATGAGTTAATGGTTTCATATTCAATAAAGTTCGGGTCGTACCGATTATAGCCTCTTAAGAGGATGGTTGACCCAATAAGCACGATTACAAACAAAAAATTCAATAAAGCTTTATAAAATCTAGATTTTCCAATGTCAACCACACAATTATGTCAGAACATAGTGTACAAAGTTCTAACGTCGAGCAACCTGGTGAAGGTCCCAGTATTGGGGGGATAGCCAGGTCGAAGAATTCGGGGAAAATTAATTTCGCTGAGCAACTTTGTGAAGGGCCATCGTCAACGAGTAGAAACCGGCATCAAAGATTTACATACAAGAACTTCCACTCAAAACTCAGTAATCGAGTACGTTCCTACACAGGTTTTAGTACACTTCACTCTAGACAGAACGGCGTTCTTACAGAACGGTCTTTAGTACCATCTCCAATATGGCCGACATGCTCACTCCGGAAAGTTCGAACTACCGAAAATTCGAACAAATTTTGCTTCCCCGAGGGTGTTCGAGTTTTCGAGAGTCGACTGTACATAGTGTTCTGCTAGGAGAATATTTTGAAGAGGTTAGCAGAAATGAACATATTTACCATATTCATTGTACATACAACCTGCAGACATTGCAATGAAAAATTAGATATTCTGCCAGCTGAATATTTGTTTAACTATACAAAAGTAATATATACTTCATTGTATAGAAAATGAAAACATACCAGTATTTTTTCCCTGAACATTTTGTTAACTATTGAATAAAAATAGTATTTACAAAATTTATATAAACTTCATTGCATAGAAAATGAAAATATAGTTTGTTCTGCCAGCTGAACATATTTACCAAATACATTTTAAATTGCAATCTGCAGACATTTTAACTAAAATGTATATTCTGCCAGCTGAATATTTTGATGAAATACATTGAATCTGTAGATATTCTGCAGACTGAACATTTTGAGGAAATACATTAAAATGAACAGTTCATGCTAAAAAAACTATAAAAAAGATACTGCCATGGAACAGACACTGCATATCTAAGTCTAGTTTATGTGAGACACTGGTTGTGATATAACAATCAAAATGCAATTTATCATATATACATATACATAGGACTAACAACAAATACAGCGAAATCTATAACATTCACAGTACTTTTGATTTTCAGAACATTCCATAATAAATTCAACTTTCTATTCATATACCTTGCAAAATGTTATATGAGAGTTACTTGCTTAAAATTTCACCACATTTTGCTTCAGTGGCTGCTTTGCAGTTGCTTTCCAGACTGGATTTGAATTGGGCAAAGATGTTATCCAAAATTTGCTGTAAAACTGAACTAATCAATTAAGTTTTGGCAAAAACACAGCCAGGTTTTGCAGTCATCAACCAAGTTATATTAGAAAATGTTCTTGAAGAAACAACAAGAAAAACTGTAATAATACGTATCACAGCGGGCCTACAAAGCTTTTATGTAATATATTTTGAAATGAGAGATGCAAATTAACTTTACAGACTTTATAACAGAGACGGAATAAATTCATATTATAGGTTCGTGTAAAGCAAATACTTGACTTTCTTGTTTGTGCATTTACAATTTAGTAACTATTACTGCATACCCGATACCGGCATATTTAACTGATACATGTTTTTATACTGGCCGAACAATAAAAACTTTTTACTACTTATTAAATGTTTACATAAACATATAAAATAATTTGACGTTTACATGGATAAAAGATAGAAATATCAACTTTTTGACAATTTTAAAGCTACACATGAACAGTGTTTGAATCCATTCTTTATCGTACCTTCCTAGGTGATTTTCATTCTTTTCGTAACATTTTGTTCAAAGAACTATACACTATTTCACTTACATGTTACATTTTCAAAGCACATATTACATATGCAATAAAATTTAAGTTCATTTACTTCAAATCAGTTCTCATTCATTCATAACATTTAAAATCAATAATGTTTCAAATGATTCATAAAAATACATGAATATTCTTCAGAAAATTATAATGTACTAAAATCAAATTTATCTTTAATTACATTACTTCCAATGATATGTACTTGCAACTTTTAATAATGTGGGTAATTTAATTTGCAAGCCCCTCTTACAAATGAATGTCAAAACAGAGTACCACTCAAAATCAACAAATATTACAGCATACAGAAACTGTTACTGACAGACAGATTGCTATACAGAATGCTTATCCAATGCTATAAATAGCCAAAGGGATTTCTACCACATAGAATACTTATACTAAAAATATCTTATCAATTTGCCAAAACACTTGGCCTAATGCAAATAAGTCCAGAGAAAAATTCAGAATGTCTATTTTTGAGACTGGTGAAGGTACTAACTCAACAGAACTCTTGGAGAGGAAAATTACTTAAAGAAAACCTGAGGTATTTTGATGTCTGTCAAAAACACCAATACTTCTAGAAATTTACAAGAATTCATATCAAGAATATTATAAATTAATGATCAGTAAAAATAATAACCCTCATTGCTGGGTCAATTTTGAAAAACTTGGCAACAACATGAATAATTTTATGTAACTTAGTCACACGGACTTTGTTGCTGATGGACAACTCTGAAAAAAGATCTTCTATGCCACTCGGACAACTCTGTTTAATTGCTAGAATGAAGTGCGACAAATGAAGTCCACTTCCTGTACGAAAATTCCAACCGTAAAGTAGCAGGAAAAGACACGTAACTGGGCAGTAAAATCTGTTTTACAGGCGTAACTCGGCCGGAATTTGTTTAAAGCAGGAAAAACATAAAAATTACGGGCGTCATTTTATAACTTTACGTCTGCAAATTTTTCTACGGGCGTAAATATGGACTTCAATTTTTTGCTGTTGCAGTATGAATCACAAAATGACTGAGTTCTATTTTACGCCCGTAAAAAACAGAAATACGGTTGTAAAATGGAACAGGAAGTAATCATTTACTGGCTTTCTGATTGGTTGATTCAAAGAACAATTTGGCAGACATATTTGAAAGCATTTTGTAGTAATGTTTACATGTAAGGAACATTTTTGTTTATTTAGCTTCATAGCATGGATATTAATTATTATCTTGTGGACAGGAGAGTGCAGTATAAAGGTAAATTGTTAAGCAGGGAACAGTTAAAAATAAATTATGATATGATTGTTATTATAATTGAAAGAATGTATCAGTTAAAAGTCAGGGCTTCCATTTTGAAGAAGCAGTCAGTCATCCTACACAAGGAAACAGAATGAGAAATGACAGTTTATCTTGAATTTGATGGTGTAAATAATGAGTTGATATTGCCTGTGTTTTAAAACAGTAGGTGGAGATGTTTGTGACTTAATTGTGAGTTTGAAGACAGTCTAAAAGAATATTATTCCTTGGATAGTTTTACTTATTGTGATAGCCAACAGTGATGCTTGTACATACTTCTTACACAACTATCTCTTTTTCTTTAAAATAAATATGTAATGTGCATGTTTCTACTATATTAGTAACTTTCATAGTAGAAAAAAACAATTTTTAAATCTTAGAATAGGAGTTAAATGTCAGCTTTTTCTTTGGATGCAACATTTAATAGGCGTAATTTCTGGCCCTACTATTTTTACGGGCGTAAATTTAGTATAGATGTAAAATCTGGATTTTGTATGCCTGTAAAATGGATTTTTACGGGCGTAATTTTTATCTATAAATTCCTGCTCATTTACATATTACGTGCCATTTGTACGCCCGTAATCCGTGCCATTTACGGTTGGTTTCCGTGCGTAAAACAGTATTCCAGGCGTAATCTGCACTATTGGGTTAGAATTCAGTCTAGGGCGTATTTTATTTTGTACGGGCGTAAATTAAAAAAAATCCGTCTACTTTACAGCTGTAAAATTTCATACAGGTTCCTGCAATACGCTTAGCAATATCATTACTCAATGTCTTTGTATCTATTAAAGGTTGTAAAGATGAAAGATTTTGACTGACCTGTCTCGAGTACTGATTTGCATCTGAACAAAATTCAACAGCAAATGAACCTTTTACAAATTCTTCATTTGCTAAAGAAGCAGTTTCAACAATTCTCTGAAGAATTATGACATCATTTAAAGCATTGTGTGCATTGTACTGCTCTTTGAGAAAATGCTCTGCAAGATACTGCTGAGTACATGGTTTAAAAGAGTTAAAAACCTCTCTTGTATCAACAAATCCAGTAACATGATTACAAAATTGTGAATACAACCCACATTTATGTAAAGCATTGGTTAAAATTGGACAGTCAAATGATCTACAGTTATGACCTACTAGCACATTATCTTCAGATTTTGACAAAAAAAAATTCAAGGCTTCATAAACACCCAAACTGTTTACAGCACTATTTCTGTAAAACATCTGGTTGCCAACAACATCTATTTTTGTGATATCATTTGCCCTTTTAGAAATTGGCTTCTTTGGTAGGATGTAAGTGTTGAAATTTTCCTGGCCTCTTCTTGCAGCTATCTGTATTATATGCTCTTTTCTTCCTGAAATTCAGTTAGTAAGTATGACAATTCATTACCTAAGACCAAAAATGAAATTTGAGCCTGACTGCAAAGTTTGACAACTCTAGTCAAGTAGATTGTATACTACTGCCAAATATCAGTAAGCTCATCTTCATATCATGTGTTGATTCAGTAAAACACAGAGAAAAAACAGTCACTGAAATAATTGGACATAAATATTTGATGTATATTTAGCTATAAGATAAAAACAGGTAAGCATTTAACTAGTGTAACTGAACCAGCTGAAATGAAATGCATTATATCCTTTGATGATATCCATATATTGATACACACTTGACAGATTTGTAAATACTGCACATCACATGAAATTGTGTCCAAGGTATTTGCATACGTACATGATTGTGTCTTTGTTAATACTGCACATCAAATGAGATTATGTCCAAGGTAGTGGCCAATGTTGTCAAATTTTAACGTATTCAATAGCTATTGACATGGCACCTGTTCCATATGACAGCTGTTGATTCTATGGAAATTCAAAGCATGTCTTAACTAGCATAGATGCATTAGTTACATGTATGTTACTGCTTATGAAAGGATATACATGTAGTAAAATCAACTTTACTACAGAACTTATCATATTATAGTGTATAATTGTAATAAGGCTGCTATACCAGCATCAATCTTAACCTCTGATGCAAATACAATACCTAGTCCTGAAGTCTCAAGATAAAGAATATCCTGTTGTGAATGGTCTGTAAAGTATCTGCAGAGGGCTTGTTTCAAAAGCTAAATTACTCTGGTACATAGGACCCTCATGGAGCTCATTCACTGTTCTTTTCTTATTCCTGAAAAATAAAATCACATTTTAAGGCACATATGGCTGTGTCAAATCAATTCATTAAAATATCTATGAAACATATTTGATATTATGAATTTGTAAATTATTTAAGATCACATTATGTAACAAGAGTGATATCATGGTGCTATCTCACTCACCTGATCACAAGACTAAATTGATTGTAAAGCAAGACATTTACACATACTGTATGTAGACTATTACATAAACAGGAATAAAATGGTTATACGATCTTTCATTACTCCAAATTTGAACTAGGTGAAACCATTATAAATAATTTGAACAATTTTCATGAAAGCATTTATTTGATAAATTAAAGGATTATACCTTTAACTTGTTTCTTTGACGTTTTCTTGCTGTAGTCATGGCTATTGCTGTGTGTTTGCTGTTTTGGATGTCACATAGTATACATAATTTGTGTGTATATGTGCCTGGAGAAATTCCCAGCTTTTCATGAACCTATAAAATATATAATGAAAAATTTGCTTTCTTCCATCAATGTTTCTATGACTACAAATGAAGAAACTGGTGATCATCTTGCTTTATCATACACAATGTAAAAAATATTTATGCTTTCTGATAACAGAATAAACAAACACGTTAATTAGTAATGATGTCAATTTCATCAAAAAGAAACTTAAAATATCTTATTTAAAGAATACAATGATTTTATAGTTATCGTATTTGATGATATCAGATCTGGAAAAATAATATCCATTGCAAAGTCAAACCTTAGTTTTTAAACAAGAGGGTCATAATTGCCCTATATCGCTCACCTGAGTACCATCACCCTTAACACTTAGGTCACAGCATTTTTAAGATAAATGTGCTATAAATTAACAAACCCAAAAATAAAGAAAAGAAAATTCAAATCATCAATAGTATAAGATATCAAACAACCAACCAACAGACAAAACATTTCTAACTAACTACTCACTTCAAGAACATACTTGTGGCCTATATTTTTCTGTGCTACACCAGATGATACCCTATAATTGAGACTCGCACAGCCAGAATAATGGTAATATTTTGGAGCTTTTGAGGCAATTAACATATTCATGCTCTCATTTGCTTGTGTGCTTCCAAGACAAATCAATTTATCTAAAGCATCTTCCAGTGCTGAGCTATGAAGAGATCTACCGAACGGCAAAGATTTGTGTTTGGTAGGTTTGTTTTTCAACATTTCACACCATGGTATCTGACACTTCTCATGGTCACCAAACGGGTGCTTACCCTGTGCATCTAGCCAATCAAGTATTCCTTGTTGGTCACCCTTATTTTGGGCTAGCATGTAAGTAAAATTTTTCTGAATTGATGAAATCACTTTAGTTGTGAGAGAAGGGTATTGTTTCTGCAGAGTGCAAATTGATCCAGTCAAAGTTTTTCTTACATGGTCTTTGTCAGATTTTTTGTTTATATTTCTGTTTACTTATGCTTTAACCATGACTATAGCAGAAGTATCATCATCACCTGTAAATTGAAGCAACATTGATGCCTTTCTTGGTTACATCAGCTACCATCTCTGCGACCATATCTGGCTCCATCTCTTTGGCTGACCCTGTCCAGTTTCTCCTACAATCATGACTTGGTGGAACGTCATTGACTTGACAAGTCTTACAATGTTTGGAACGAACTGTGAACCCAACTACTTTCCCTGTTTGCAAACCAACCATAGTACAGTGACCTGAAAATTATTATATATTGTATTTAAAACAAGAAGGCCAAGATGGCCCTTTATCGCTCACCCGGCTTCCACTTGTTACAATACAAGGTCAACAATGGCATTACAGAAAGGGTAAAAAATGACCTGGGGTCCTGATTGAAACTGTCTACATCGCTGTCCACTACACAATGCTTCATTTCAAATACCAGGCCTTGTGATTTCAGACAAGGAAATTTTTGAAGTTATCGCTATAATAAAGCCTATTTCTTATCAGTCTTACAGTGTTAAGACAAGTGTATTATCTATCACGATTAGCCTGCACATCAATACAGATTGATCATGATCTGCACTGTTTGCTATTCATTTTCTTGCTGTCTGACCATGATCTGCACTGTTTGCTATTCATTTTTTTGCTGTCTGATCATGATCTGCACTGTTTGCTATTCATTTTTTTGCTGTCTGATCATGATCTGCACTGTTTGCTATTCATTTGTTTGCTGTCTGATCTTGATCTGCACTGTTTGCTATTCATTTGTTTGCTGTCTGATCTTGATCTGCACTGTTTGCTATTCATTTTTTGCTGTCTGATTATGATCTGCACTGTTTGCTATTCATGTTTTTGCTGTCTGACCATGATCTGCACTGTTTGCTATTCATGTTTTTGCTGTCTGACCATGATCTGCACTGTTTGCTATTCATGTTTTTGCTGTCTGACCATGATCTGCACTGTTTGCTATTCATGTTTTTGCTGTCTGACCATGATCTGCACTGTTTGCTATTCATTTTTTTGCTGTCTGACCATGATCTGCACTGTTTGCTATTCATGTTTTTGCTGTCTGACCATGATCTGCACTGTTTGCTATTCATCTTTCGGCCTTCATGATTAGATTACAACGCATCTACACTCCACACAGTGATATACTAACCAGTATATCACTCAAAAGTGAAATCTCTTTCCTAAACAATACAAAAGGATTCAGAAAATATTTGTTATATTATAACAAATACCATCGTCGGAACCCCAGTTAAATATTTTGTTACCACTCCTGTAGCAAAGCGTAAAGAGGGGAACATGTGTATTCGACGATTAACAAATTCATTGTACAGAATAAAATACATATTAAAACAAATGTTTTCTGAATCATTTTGTGTTGTTACATCATCAACTTACATGCGTCTGCTATCTGAGGATGAAAACAAGCAAATTCAGTGAATTAATTAAGCAAATAGCTAAAAAAGAACAACAGTTTGAAAGTGTATTGATCTGTCTGTTTCAGAAAAAAGGCATTTTTAAAATTCACCACTCCCCTAGGACCTCATATGCGAGGTGATATTTTATTTCTTCAAGTTACAGTCATAAAGAGCTTAATTGTTGTAATTAAATTAAATCAGTACTTCTATTTTCAAACAACAAGAATTGTTGAGTTTCTATTCAGAATAATTGTATAAGTAAAGCACTACATCCCCTTAAGGGCCTCATTTCTGTAAAAATCCAGTTTCTAAATTTTCTGTTGTTAGAGAATACAAAGTTGAGGATTTAATTGTGCCAAACAAAATAATATTCTGACAAGCCTTTTCAGAAAAAAGGAGCATTTTTAAATTTCACCACCCCATTGGTGCCTCATCTCTGAGGGGTAATTCTTTTTTCAGCATCTCACAGTGATACACAACTACTAGATCACACTGTAGGACCACATCACCACAGAAGCTAGGCCGTAGATTGCCGTATTGACTTTCATTATTTGTTGCCATATTGACTTTCATTATTTGTATTATACCACAACAATATAGAAGGTCTTTCCAGTTGTTACAATACCCTGTTGTTAACATAAATCAGAAAGTAGTATTAGTATTGACAGTCATATAATAGTAGTTCCTGCACAAATTAAGTACTCCATAGGTTTTAATAGGGAATATTTTATAATTTTATAATTAATACAGGACACAGCAGTCTCCTATACTCTCTGCACATGAACTCCTGCACAGTTTGTATCCAAACATTTCAAAAACAGAATTGAAATTCTGAGTATGCAGAGTCGCCATTTTGTCATTCCTGACGGAAAAAAGAGTGAAACATTTCAAGCATTTGACAAAGTTGCGAAGTAAATGATAGATGGATGTCCACTTTTCTTGAACTTCACAACTGATTTATTTACTCTAAGAAACACTAGTTACACATTTCAAAGAAAACTTCATCTTCAGTACAATATTATATATCATGGCAACATGACCTAAATGAGTTTAGTTTTTAATGTCTAGTATGTACATATGACTTATTTTCCTATTAATAGGGAGTGATAGTGTAGACTAGGTTAAGGTGTCTGCCACTCATCCTAGAGGAAGCCCCACCAAGGTCAAGACAGTACCACCTTAAATGACACCAGTACTGGTTTTTCCATGAATCGGACCTAAGAGTGACTCGATAAGCTTCAAGCTTTCTTCGATCACAATCGAGCTAAAATAAATAAGTATAAACTAAACTGACTGTTAATCTGCCAGAAGGAAGTGATTTTACCTATGTGACCAGTGCAGATCATGATCAGTCTTTACATGATCTTGACTGAATCCTAATGAGTAAGTAAATTGAAAGCTTTGAATAAGCCTGTTTCAAACAATTAACAGGCTAAAGGTCAATTAGAACTCCAACAACAACAAATTTTTGTACAGAAATCTACTTAAAAGTCATTAAATTTTTTCAAGACCATGAATTGTAGAATTTCTATTAAATCAGATATACAACTTTGACCAAAATTAATTATTTTCTGAACTGTAATTTTGTAAAATATACAATAAATATATTATTGTGTATTCAAAACAATGTTTTGGGGAATTTTTTCTGCATAAAATAGAATTGACTTCATGCTTGTTTTTACATTGTATACATTTAAGGGGGGTCACTGGTGAGGTTTTGGATTTGTGCACTTCCGGAAATTTACATTTGTTGTATTTCAAAAATGATGAGTTAACTGGAAAAAACAATTAGGTAGTAGTGAACTTAGGCACAATAGAAATATTTTAGCGTAAAAAAATTGAACATTTCTGAGAAAAAAATTTTGACCTCATATTTGGTGACTAAATTGACAAATTTTGTCATATGCCAAAAATGGGGGTATGGGTACAATATTAGTCATTTCACAAAAACCATTTAAGATATTCACATAATTCAAACTGTATTATACGAAGAATTGTTAGGATATGACAAATCATTATAAACTAGTTCATTTTACAGTTCTTTGTTACAGACATATGCCGTCATATCTCAAAGCTCGCCGAAATCTAAAAAACACATTTTTTGTCAGTTTTTATTGAATTTCTTTCTTATATGCACATTGACCCCCATTTTTTATTTTTGCATTCTAAAACAAAGGTTTTAATCAAACTGCAGACAAAATATCTGAAAAAGCTTGTTACTCCTTTATCATGAAATATTCATTTATCAAAAATTGAAAAAATGAATTTTAGTAAAGTGGGTGGGGTAATAATAAGGAGCGTAATATTTATTCAGATGATGATAGAAATACCACTATCTCTAATTTTTCATCCTAAAGTATAATATACTACATAAGAAAAGATTAGAAAATGATATCCATTCTGAAACATACACCACATACATTATTAGTTATACGGGTTTTTGTCATGTACATCTGGATATGTACCCTTTTTGTATTGTATGTCGCCCGAGCCGTAAGGCGAGGGTGACATACAATACAAACAGGGTACATGTCCAGATGTACACGGCAAAAACCCGTATAACGATTATATAATACCGCAATTTAAAATTATTGCGCTATTTCACAAGAATATGTATTTTCAATAATCTTAAAATGGAGCCGTATCGATCAAATATGTACACGGATCGATTAACCAATCGGAAAGCGAGCATTTTGGTAGCGGTATTATATAAACGTTTATAATACCAAAATTCTAGCTAATTCTGTATTAAGCACCTTGATCTGATAGTGTATCACTTAAGATTAATATTGCGAAAAAGTTAAGTCATTGACCCATCATTATTTTTCCAGAAATTATCTAGCAATATGTTAGTCTCCATAAAAAACAGGGTCAATAAAATATCTTGTTATTTTGAATTTCAGCAGTGACCCCCCTTAACACCTTTCTTCTGTGTACTTTCAGCTTTAAGAACATGTACATTAATTTTACTTACTACTGTAGTGCAGATATTTCCATGTAAGACAATAGGAAGTGCAGTCAACACAGTATTTGCATAGACATTTTCAAGAAAATGTATTGACCTTTTTTGACAAAACTGTAGGTAATTTCCATTCTCAGTGTGTACAGGCAAGTATGTAGACATGACTTTTATTAAATTTAGTTGCTATTTACAAAAGTTTGATGCTGAAGTTAAAAAGATTGTCTAGGTATTGAGAGCTTAAGCATGCACAGTTTCATGAAAGGAAATACAACTTATTGTAACGTTATTAGCTGGACAATAGAAATAAACATTTATTTTGATATCAACTTTATGCACTCAAGTTTCATAGGTAAGAGTAAAACTAAATTTTAATTCACACGCAATACTATAATCTACATGACTGTATAACAAAAGAAAATCAGATTGGGATTTGAACCCAAGTCTCCCCATAGCTTTTAACATGGCACTAAGCATGGGTTGCTCTATCCAACTGAGCTATCTGACATTAAATTTTGTTTCTCAAGTAGTTTTATACAGTGTAACCTTGTACATTTTGTCTTTAAATTTAATAGTAGGAGTGCAACAAGCTTAATAGGTACATGAATGTTTTTAGGACATTTTACATTCCTACTGTACATTTTAGTAGTTACTATTCACTCCATTGTTTGGCTCAAACTGCATTGATACTACTTAACTGTATTTATCATATCTAAGCTGATTTTTACTAGTGAATTAAACTGTGTTTTTGTGCAAATATCATTATTTAGCTTAATTAATGTTGATTTAATTCACACTATTGAACAAACCTGAAACTAAAATGTCTTGCGAGACTTTGGGTGTTTTCTGTTCCTGAGTAGATTGACTATTTGAAGAATATTGTACAAAATGTACTCACCCTGGCGTGAGTGTTGGTTAAAGTTTCTTTTATAAAGTCCAGTTCCTTGGATACTATCAAAGGTGTTGACTTGAAATTCAAACTATATTTTTACCATCAACATAATACAAATGAGGAAACAATCTCGATAACTCTGTTTTGATTTTGACAGATTTATGCCTTTTTAACTTAGATTTTTTAAAAAGATTTTTATAAAGTCCAATATCTTGGATACAACTAGAAAGTTGAAACTTAAAATGCTTCTTTACTTTCAACATCTACAGCAGGATAAACAAAGTTTTTGTTTTTTATTTTTTCTGTTTGGCTAATGACAGATTTATGTTTGTTTGCCTTTTATTGTCAAAAGTTTTGTTTTACTTGTATTACACTAAAGTCTTGTGCTTCAATATGATCATGAAGCTGGTACTTCTAAAATATGTCCTTGGAAATAACATGTATATTTAGTACTTAATAGATTTAAAAAGTATATAGGTACTTATTTCAGTGCTGATTCTCAGTACTCATCCCCCATCTACTGTCTGAGGGTTATTAAGTCACTGTCATTTAGGTAGTGTTGAACAACATGGAGAACTTTGTAATAATTTATTTGTTCTTTATCTGGAAATAGGTTCTTGTAACAACTTAGAGTAACTGTTACTGTCATTATTATATATATATTATAGCTCTCAAGACTTACTCCAGATAATGAGAGAGAGGCAAAGTGGAGATATAGTGTATGTGTCTTGCCTAAGGACACTCCCGCCACTGGAATCTGATACACTGTATAAAGTTCCATCTACCAAGTAATAATTTCAAACAAGAAGTGCTAGCCAAATGGCAATAATGTTTACTAGAAGTACAGATTTGACAGCTTCAAATTTTCACTGTACATCTTGTGCCTTAACAAAAAAAATAGAATCTTGTCATTTCTCACAAATCTCTATCAGAATTTAGTCGCTTTAGTCCTGCTATCACATGTACAGGTTATATTGTAATTACTGAAGTTTGAATTCCTTAACCTGCTACTGCTATCAAGATAATGTGAAGTTCTATTTGAATAAATTTGATTTCTTCAGTTTTTATCAATTATCATTTTGATTCAGTTAAATGAAATCAATCATCTCTTGAAAAAGAAAAATGATCTTGATTGATTTCCTGAATACTGTACATGTAGCAACACTTGCACCACTATTACAAATTTATGCACACAGCAGTCATGGCTCTGTTTGTTGGCTAAGATTCGACATTTTAATGAAAGATAATGGCAAGGATCTTAAGGATGAGCCGATTGTCTATCTATCTACTGATACCATAATAAATTTAAAAACTTTTTTTCAGAGCTCTAACCATAGAAGAGCTATGAACAATTTTTTGTTTTAAATTTAGTATGATATCTGCAGTTTAAAAATGCATAAATAAAGACATTAGTAGTTTAGTACATTGGTTTATTTATGAAATAACATCCGTTCAAGCAGTGTTCGTTGTTTAATAAACAATGATTTGGAGTACTGATACGCAGTAATTAGCCACGAAAGACAGAGGCCTGAGTGGTTAATAACTGTGCATCAGTACGACAAATAGTTATTTATTAAACAATAACAACGCTGAAAAGGATGTTATTTCGATTCTAACATGACCAGATATTACAAGATGGATAAATGCAAAGGGTCATTTTCTACACGAACGCTCATTGAACGTCATGCGGCGCAATATGACGTCATGTTTACAGCATATCGGTTCCCGCGTTGTTTATGGTTTAATACAACATAATTTTTCTACTCTTTGTACAGTCGACATTGTACATCCGACCACCTGCATTAAGCGACTTTTCTATTCAACGACCACTTGAAATCCCTCCCAGGAGGTATAGACTGTATATAGAAACAAAATCGTGAGTCATGTTAGAAGGAAGATTAAGATAAAAAAACATAGAGAGGGGGTTCAACGAGTGGTGGTGGGGGAGGGTCAAAGGTGTGCGATCAGTAGGTAGGGAAAGTAAACCATTGCCCTGTTATATTTCTAAAATGAAATTGTTGATCATTCTATTTGGGCATATATGCATTGTGTTCAAAAGTGTTAAGTGAAAATGTTTTTACTTGATAGCAAGCAGTGCTGAGAATGTTCAGACGTCTGATCATGATCTACACTAGCTAAAACAACTTCAGCGTATCAGGTTTATATGCTTGACAAAAAACAAAATATAAAAATAGCGCATTTAGAGTTTTGGGAGCCAGAACTAGATCTGCACTGGTCAGAACGACCATATCATTTACTGCCAGTATTAAAAAAATTTAACATTGATAATTATGCTACCAGAAGGTATAGGCCATTGCTGTAAATGCACATGCAAGCTTGTTTACTATAGAAAATTGATCGAATTGATGTGAAAACACGATAAGTTTCAGTGTGTGTATCGTGAAAACATATGACATTTCCTACCCACTTGGACAGAACACGGATAAATTTAATGTTTGCGAGTATATTTCTGATCAAGCGTATTGCAAGTACAAGCGCTTTATTCCACAGAGCAGAAGATCATAATACGAGCCAGTTAATTATAATTGAAACAAGTGCGCACGAAACTTGAAGACACCTGTTTGTTTACAATTTCAATGTCAAGGTCGAATTATTTAAAAAGCAGAAAGGTACATTATGAAGCGGAATGAATAACATCAAATTTCAAGCCGAATAAACAATCGTAGATACTGGTACGAGGGCAATGACTGAAAATAAAAGGCTTACAAGCAGTGATTAATTAGCGTGAAGCAGTAGCGGCCATATTGGATCGTGACGTCATTTAGACGTCTAAGACAGCGTTATCCTTGTCGTAGGTCTGCAACAATTTCTAGGACGTCGTAAGCTACGCCAAACTTTCATAAAACGGTACTAAGTCGTCTGCGACACTGCGACATGTCGTAGAACGTTGATAAAATGGCCCCACAAGGGTCTCAATACAAATTTCATTGCTGTAACAGTCTTTTGTATTCAGTCATTATGTCAGAATGACGTTTCTTGTAACCGGATGTTGGTATCCACAGTTTTCAACAGTGCTAGACAATCTCATATTACATTCCTCATTGTAATATGACTCGTGAATTACTTGTGATGTTACGTTATAAACATTGCGATGTCACTTCCCCAAACAAAGCATCTGAATATCCTTTGTTTCTATATCATAATGCAATCATTCAATAAGTTTGCATTTAGAAAATCTGCTTTAAAGTGCAAAACGGTATGCAAAAGAAAATTTCTTTCATGAGACATTTGGTTCAGATGGAAATATCCGTCAACAAGGGTAAATGTTTTCCTGGAATTCTGCAGAGTCTCATTCCCGCCATATTCTGAACTGCCACTATCAATATATTATATATACTTATATGGCTGTAATGCGTAATTTTGGAAATATGAGATTGTATTTGTGGTAGCTGAAACAGCTACATATATTTTCCCATCTTCATAATGCAGAATTCCTACTACAGTTTTAAAACACATGAACAATATGTGTATTTCACTGAGAACAGTTATGAAAATAACTTCCACAGATCTATTTTTAATGTCAATTTTTTTTTCAACTCCCTTACCTTTTTCTTGTTTCTTGGATCTTACCATGCCACTGCCAATGGCTTCTTTTCTAAAAGAAAACAAAATAACATTACGTTTTAAATAACATAAGATGTTTAGGGTTAACATTCTACACAGTGTCTAATGATTTGTTTAAGTCATAATGTAGACACATTAGATAATTTACATCTCAAGCTGTACTTTAAATACAACTTCCAATGGGCAGTACATGTATTTAAACAGTCTAGGTATCAAAAGCCTAACCATAACCTTATCATGAACCTTTCCAGTTATATAAATATCAAGTGACTACATTAAAGTAATTCAAACATTTGCAATAGAGTGGTTGTTTTAAAGGGTAAAAATATCACAATTTATCCATGTAAAATAACAAATCATCAGCTATCAACTTACACTTTGCTTTTAAATGCCTTCGTCCCTTCCGTCAACAGAATGTCAAGACACATGGAAATTTCAGTTTCTATATTGACTTGCATAAGCTGACGGTAGAACTTGTCAGTCACTTCTCCAGCCCTAACTGCTTTACTCCAAACTGTTTCCAGTAATTTTGCCATCAGCAGATGGTGGGTTGGTGGGTGTATTTCTGCTGAAGAACACGTCTATCCTATTTACAAAGAAGAATTACTGCATTTTATTAGAAATTATGGCAAAGGGAGAATAATCAAATATTGTTTAAAATAATTTCAATTAAGTATTTTTATCCATACCAGCATACATGTATGCTACATATCACCAAATTCAATATAATACATGTACAAGTATTTAGGATAACAAACAAGAGCACCGCAAAGCGCAGCAAGATACGCCCAAGTGTTGTATCAGAGAATGGGAGCAAAATTTAGGCTGTTGAAGCCCAACGGACAGGAACAAGAATAAAAAATTGAAGTTATATAAAAAAATCTAAGTCCCCAACCAGAAAATCCTAACCTGGTACAAAAATGTCAAAAAACACCAAAAAGTTGGAGGTACCATTCATGTTGTACCACAGAAAAGTGGTCTCGGTTTTTCCGTACTGCCAATAATAAACAAGAGGGCCAAGATGGCCCTATATCGCTCACCTTGGTACAAGTCCACTTGCCTGGTAGAAGATCACTAGATAATGTTATATACCAAATAAGTTTTCCTATATACGCCTTTGTAAAACAAATGATCCCCCCGGGCAAGGTCAATTTTGACCCCAGGGGCATAATTTGAACAAACTTTGAAGAGGTCTACTAGGCAATGCTACATGCCAAATATCTAAGCTCTAGGCCTTGTGGTTTCAGAGAAAAAGATTTTTAAAGTTTTCCCTATATAAGCCTATGTAAAACTAAGTGACCCCCGGTGCGGGGTCAATTTTGACCCGGGGGTCATAATTTGAACAATCTTGGTAGAGGTCCACTAGCCAATGCTACATGCCAAATATCTAAGCTCTAGGCCTTGTGGTTTCAAAGAAGAAGATTTTTAAAGTTTTTACTATATAAGCCTATGTAAAACTAAGTGAACCCCTGTGGGGGTCAATTTTGATCCGAGGGTCATAATTTGACCAATCTTGGTAGAGGTCCACTAGCCAATGCTACCTGCCAAATATCTAAGCTCTAGGCCTTGTGGTTTCAGAGAAGAAGATTTTTAAAGTTTTTCCTATATAAGCCTATGTAAAACTAAGTGACCCCCGTGCGGGGTCAATTTTGATCCGAGGGTCATAATTTGACCAATCTTGGTAGAGGTCCACTAGCCAATGCTACCTACCAAATATCTAAGCTCTAGGCCTTGTGGTTTCAGAGAAGAAGATTTTTAAAGTTTTTCCTATATAAGCCTATGTAAAACTAAGTGACCCCCCGTGCGGGGTCAATTTTGATCCGAGGGTCATAATTTGACCAATCTTGGTAGAGGTCCACTAGCCAATGCTACCTGCCAAATATCTAAGCTCTAGGCCTTGTGGTTTCAGAGAAGAAGATTTTTAAAGTTTTTCCTATATAAGCCTATGTAAAACTAAGTGACCCCCATGCGGGGTCAATTTTGATCCGGGGCTCATAATTTGAACAATCTTGGTAGAGGTCCACTAGCCAATGCTACATGCCAAATATCTAAGCTCTAGGCCTTGTGGTTTCAGAGAAGAAGATTTTTAAAGTTTTTCCTATATAAGCCTATGTAAAACTAAGTGACCCCCCGTGCGGGGTCAATTTTGATCCGAGGGTCATAATTTGAACAATCTTGGTAGAGGTCCACTAGCCAATGCTACCTGCCAAATATCTAAGCTCTAGGCCTTGTGGTTTCAGAGAAGAAGATTTTTAAAGTTTTTCCTATATAAGCCTATGTAAAACTAAGTGACCCCCCATGCGGGGTCAATTTTGATCCGGGGCTCATAATTTGAACAATCTTGGTAGAGGTCCACTAGCCAATGCTACATGCCAAATATCTAAGCTCTAGGCCTTGTGGTTTCAGAGAAGAAGATTTTTAAAGTTTTTCCTATATATGCCTATGCAAAACTAAGTGACCACCCCCGTGGGGTCAATTTTGACCCGGGGGTCATAATTTGAACAATCTTGGTAGAGGTCCACTAGACAATGCTACATGCCAAATATCTTAGCTCTAGGCCTTGTGGTTTCAGAGAAGAAGATTTTTAAAGTTTTTCCTATATATGCCTATGCAAAAACTAAGGGCCCACCAGCGGGGTCAATTTTTGACCCGGGGGTCATAATTTGAACAATCTTGGTAGAGGTCTACTAGACAATGCTACATGCCAAATATCTAAGCTCTAGGCCTTGTGGTTTCAGAGGAGAAGATTTTTAAAGTTTTTCCTATTTGTTGCCATAGCAACCAGAGTTCTGCATGGAATGGAATTCTTTGAACAATTTTGGTAGAGCTTCATGCAAGGAACATTCCTGCATAGTTTTATCAACATTGGCCTAGAGGTTTCAGAGGAGATGTCATTTGAATCAAAATGTTGACGGACGACACGACGGACGACGGACAATCATCGATCAGAAAAGCTCACCCTGGCATAGCCAGGTGAGCTAAAAAGTTACAAAATATGCTATTGATAGTAACATAAAAGGGAAGTAATTCAATAAAAAAATTAAGCAAACAAAATAGAATCTCCCAAATAAAAACAAGAGCACTGTTATCAAGAGCAAATGCAGAGCAATATCCAAACAGTTATATGACGCTTGAACCCTAAGTGTGACCTTGACCTTGAAGTGAGCCATCCGGAACATGGCTTCTGCACATCGTCTCAATGTGGTAAACAATTGTGTCAGGTTTCTTCGAAATCCTTCAAGGGGTTCAAGAGTTACAGAGCGGAAGGGAAACAAAATCAACCCTAAGTGTGACCTTGACCTTGAATCCAGCCATCCGGAACATTGCTTCTGCACGTCGTCTCAGTCTGGTTAACATTTGTGTCAGGTTTCTTCGAAATCCTTCAAGGGGTTCAAGAGTTACAGAGCGGAAGGGAAACAAAATCATATGACCTTTGACCGCTAAGTATGACCTTGACCTTGAATCCAGCCATCCGGAACATTGCTTCTGCACGTCGTCTCAGTCTGGTTAACATTTGTGTCAGGTTTCTTTGAAATCCTTCAAGGGGTTCAAGAGTTACAGAGCGGAAGGGAAATTGCTAACGGACAGACGGACACCGAGGCGATAACATAATACGTCCCTTCGGGCATATAAAAAGTGTCCACACCAAAATCAATACCATTTGAAGGCAGAAGTCAGTTCTTAAAAAGCAACAGATTTTTATGTAGTGCACAAGCAGGTGTAGTGTGCTAGAAGTATTTAGTTCTCTACACTAAAACACCAGTCCAGTACAATAGGTAGTAATTCTCTTAATGACGTTAGGAAAGCAAGTTACAACCTGTTCATTATACACTTTCTTTGATATATAAAACAATGAAAAGTGATACTGCTTTTAAAAATGTAATTGAAAAATATATCAGTTAATAATACCTTTGTCCTAAAAACGACAACAAGCATGTCTTTCCAGTCGACAAAGTTCCTGACTAGTAGCAAAATCTGACTGTTGACAGTCCCTCATAAGTTGAACTTAACCAGGAATGATGTTGGTTTTCTTTTCTCCTGCATTATGTAGTTGTGTTGAAACCCAACTGCTATAATGCAGATGTCCTGGGCAATGGTAAATATAGATTGACCTTGACAGTGTGTCTGTCTACTATACCTCTTGTCACAAGAGTCTGAAAGGCCTCTCTTGTATCATGGTTTCCTCCGAGGACTTCTACTTTGTTTGCATCTGCCTCCCTCAGTCTGTTGGGATCTACTTTTGCTTCGGTCAACATGCCAACCACGATAACAAGTTGTTCACACTTGCTGTCTTGGAATGATTCTGTCAAGGTCAAAATATGGTCATGATTCAGAACCCCTGTGCATCTAGAGGGATCAGGGGAACACAGATTACTTAGATGAACATCCTTAGTTCCTGAAACTATTTAAAGAAAACTATTAACTCACGTAAAGCAAAAACAGCTGCAGAAAAAAAGCAACAATATGAGCGTGATGTTTTCTGTCACTGCTGACTTCTGGTTCACCGCAAGTTGAAGGGCTCGATTTGTATCAAGCCATCTGATTGGCTGACGTCATATGTATGTCTGCAACGTAAATAATTTGAATAGAAATACATAACGCTAAAAAAAATCGGTTCCATACTTTCTACGCTAATTTGAACCAAGTCATGAATGAAAGTACCAATGAAACATCAAGTTTTAACGAACTAATACAATGGTAATGCAGTTCAATGCGTTTTTTCATTGACACATACTCTTGTTGGTGTTCTTAAAGCTATACAAATGCTACATAACTATAATTATTGTGTGCATATAGGTTCCATATACCTTATCTAAGCTATACATAAAGTAATCCCTGTGGCATCCCTGTTTGAAACAAATATACATGTACAATAAAAACTGTATACATGTAGCCCTACAATAAATACTATGTAAATCCTACACAAGTGATCCCCACCCCTTCCCCCTCCCCCTCAAAAAACAAAAGTTTTATTGTGACCCATTATCAAATCAAATCTGTGTTACAGGTTGTCTTTTGACTAGTTTTCTTGATAAATTTCATAAATATTCCTTGTGTTAGTTCTTTTTAAGTAATACTTTTCCTAAAGATTATTTTTTTCAATTTATATACATGTACTTCAATATCTTATGGGATGTTGCAGGTATATTTACTAGTAATAACAGTTTGACATGTATCTTTCAGAAAATAAGAACAACTTATTATTTATAAAGGATTATGTGACAGTTCAGAAAGCCTGATTTAAATTCAATGTTTTGTATTACTTAATTATGAATATCAAAAAAATCCCTTTTGCTATTATACATCAAGTTATTCATACCCTTAGCAAAAAGAACTGAAGTTATTTTTCAGTTTTATTCCAGTTATTTGAAATTCAGTTAATTTCCAGTTAAAAGCCAGTTAAAAACCTTTGACATTACCAAGAAATTACAAATGTGTGATAATGATGCTAATATATGCAAATGAGCCAGTTATCTTTTCAGTTTTCAGTCAAACTCCAGTTAAAATCCAGTCAAACTCCAGTTAAACGCCAGTTAAACAAGCTGAAATATGTTAATAAGGTAGCCAGTTAAATGACATCATAAAAACTGGCATGAAACTGGTTAATTTAAAAACAGCAGTATAAATCCAGTAATTTAAAAATGACATCATCAAAAACTGGAAAATAACTGGTTTACATCTTAGAATACAGTTAAATGTCAGTAAAGTGACATCATCAAAAACTGGAAAATAACTGATCTGTGTAGTGGATGGAAAATCAACACATGGGCTGCCCTTAATGAGATTTAGATTGTGTCTGTTAGACAGGGAAAACACCAAAACATTTTCATGCAATATGAATCAATTTATTAAATTTGATGAAAAGTTTGCTGTTGTAGCTACTGTGATTTGAATTTAACTCTTACCTTGATGAAGCAATTTGATGTTGTTTTTGTGACCAGTGCAGATCATGATCAGTGCTGTGATGATCATGATCTCCAATATTTGGTATTCAGACAATAAAATTTGAGTGAACAAACATATTTTGAACAACAGTTTGTTTTACCGGTTCTGTACAAATTGATGGATGGACAAGTCCGTTTTAGAAATTTAGCTATGTCAGGGTTTTAATCATTATACTGATGATAATCATATATTACTTAGCTTCAACAGTTGCTACACCTGAAAGTATTATCTAGAAACAATTATAAAATGACCTTTGCTGCATAATTCCGAATGTCAGCCACTAGAGGCTACTGTTTCAGACCACATATCCTGGCAATTTGTCAGAAAGGTTGTTTGGTTGATTTCTAGCTTAAGTTTTAATATGGGTCACCTGGGGTCAAAAACTAGGTCACAGAGCCCAAATATGGAAAAACCTTGTTAACACTCTAGAGGTAACATTTTCAGCCCAAATATCCTGGAAATTTGTCAGAAAGGTTGTTTCGATGATTTCTAGCTCTAGTTTGAATATGGGTCATCTGGGGTCAAAAACTAGGTCACACAGCCCAAATATGGAACAAGAAGACGCGGCAATGCCGCCAAAGCAGGTTTAAACAGCGCCTGTAGAAATTGTAGAATTAAAAAAAAAACAGTCATCTTGACTCCGCCCTATCTTAGTAACAGTGCCCTTGACCCTTATGACCTTGGGCCCAAATTTTTTTTCGCTACAATTTAAAAACTAAATTTTTTTTACATTTTTAGTAACAGTGACCTTGACCCTAGGGACCTTGACCCCCCATTTGTTTTTGCTTAAAACAATCTAAAAACTAAAACTAAATAAAAATCTATTTTTAGTAACAGTGACCTTGACCCTAGTGACCTTGACCCCCAAATTTTTTTTTGCTTAACACAATCAAAAAACTAAAAATAAATAAAAATCTATTTTTAGTAACAGTGACCTTGACCTTGATCCAAGTGACTTTGACCCCAAAATTTTTTTTTTTGTTTAAAACAATCTAAAAATTAAAAATAAATAAAAATCTATTTTTAGTAACAGTGACCTTGACCTTGACCCTAGTGACCTTGACCCCGAAAAAAAATATTTTTGCTTAAAACAATCAAAATACTAAAAATAAATAAAAATCTATTTTAGTAACAGTGACCTTGACCTTGAGCCAAGTGACCTTGACACCCAAAATTTTTTTTTTCCTTAAAACAATCTAGAAACTAAAAATAAATAAAAATCTATTAATAGTAACACTGACCTTGACCTTGACCCTAGTGACCTTGACCCAAAAAAAATTTTATTGGCTTAAAACAATCTAAAAACTAAAAATAATTAAAAATCTATTTTTAGTTACACTGACATTGACCTTGACCCTAGTGACCTTGACCCCGAAAAAAATTTTTTTTGCTTAAAACAATAAAAAAACTAAAATTAAATAAAATCTATTTTTAGTAACAGTGACCTTGACCTTGAGTGAAGTGACCTTGACCCCAAAAAAAATTTTTTTGCTTAAAGCAATCTAAAAACTAAAAATAAATAGAAATCTATTTTTAATAACAGTGACCTTGACCTTGACCCTAGTGACCTTGACCATACTGAACCAAAGCTTCCTCTCCATGCAAGCTACCTACACACCAAGTTTCATTACAATTGGTCACTCCTAACTCAAGTTATTGAGTAGAAAGCATTTTTCTATTTTTAGTAACAGTGCCCTTGACCTTGAACCAAGTGACCCCTAATGCAATCCCAAGCTTCCTCTCTACACAAGCTACCTACACACTGAGTTTGATTGCAATTAGTCACTCCTAACTTGAGTTATTGAGCGGAAACTATTTTTCTATTTTTAGTTACAGTGACCTTGACCTTGACCCTAGTGACCCCAAATGCAATCCCAAGCGGCGTCTCCACGCAAGCTACCTACAGACCAAGTTTCATTGTAATTGGTCACTCCTAACTTGATTTATTGAGCGGAAACCATTTTTCTATTTTTAGTAACTGTGACCTTGACCTTGACCCCAGTGACCCTAAATGCAATCCCAAGTGGCGTCTCCACGCAAGCTACCTACAGACCAAGTTTCATTGTAATTGGTCACTCCTAGCTTGAGTTATTGAGCGGAAACCATTTTTCTATTTTTAGTAACAGTGACCTTGACCTTGACCCTAGTGACCCCAAATGCAATCCCAAGTGGCGTCTCCACGCAAGCTACCTACACACCAAGTTTCATTGCAATTGGTCACTCCAAACTAAAGTTATCCAACGGAAACCAATGTTTGACCCCCCGCCCGCCCGACATACGACATCGCCATTCTAATAAGTAGGTTTTTTTCAAAAACCTGCTTAAAAACCTTGTTAACACTCTAGAGGTAACATTTTCAGCCCAAATATCCTGGAAATATGTCAGAAAGGTTGTTTTGATGATTTCTATCCCAAACTCGAATATGGGTCATCTGGGGTCAAAAACTAATTCACAGAGCCCAAATATGGCAAAAACCTTGTTAACACTCTAGATGTTACATTTTCAGCCCAGATATCCTTGAAATTTGTCAGAAAGGTTGTTTTGATGATTTCTAGCTCAAGTTTGAATATCGGTCATCTGGGGTCAAAAACTAGGTCACACAGCCCAAATATGGAAAAACCTTGTTAACACTCTAGATGTAACATTTTCAGCCCAAATATCCTGGAAATTTTTCGGAAAGGTTGTTTTGATGATTTCTAGCTCAAGTTCGAATATGGCTCATCTGGGGTCAAAAACTAGGTCACACAGCCCAAATGTGGAAAAACCTTTTTAACACTCTAGAGGTAACATTTTCAGCCCAAATATCCTGGAAATTTGTCAGAAAGGTTGTTTCTATGATTTCTAGCTCAAGTTCGAATATGGGTCATCTGGGGTCAAAAACTAGGTCACAGAGCCCAAATATGGAAAAACCTTGTTAACACTCTAGAGGTAACATTTTCAGCCCAAATATCCTGGAAATTTGTCAGAAAGGTTGTTTCTATGATTTCTAGCAACTTTGTTAAAAGCAGTTGTACTCGGGTGAGCGATAAAGGGCCATCATGGCCCTCTTGTGTTAAGAACTGGTAAAATACTGGATAAATGACTTGTTTTTCTACAGTTATTTACCAGTTTTTTTTTAAAACTGGATTTTAAGTGGACAAAAAAACTGGTTTTCCCCAAGCCTTTCAAATGTTGGCAGTAAAAAACTGGAAAATTACTGGGAATTTAACTGAAAACTGATGTTTAACTGCATTTTAACTGGAAATATCACCAGTTCTTTTTGCTAAGGGTAAGCATCAAAAATTTATATTAATTGTACTTGTATTAACTACTCTGTTGTTGTTTTTATTGTCTAATTATCTGATTTATGATGTAATAATTGCCTATTTATAATACCATACTTCTTATACAACTGTCTCCCTTGGTCTAGTGGTTTAGGCATCTGTCTTGGGAGCAGGAGGTCGAAGGTTCGAATCCCACCAGGGGTCCGTTCTGATATGGCTGGTTGGTGAGCCGCCAGCTAGTTAAATAATGGTTACCGTATGCCTACCTGCCTGGTGCCTGGCATTAAAAGGATAGGATTCGGGAGGTACATGACTCAGTGCTCAAAAAGAAGGTGTCTCATAAGTCAGAAATGGCTGGTTCTTTGAATAGGGGTGACACTATAACAAACAAACACTTTACCTTTACCTTTTATACAATGTAAATGACCAAAGGCAAGTAATTTGCTAATTTGCCCATAAGTTAAAAGTTGAAAGTATAATATGACATTTGTGTTTTCAGCAGAATAATGTTATACATTTCTCTCTGTTATTATGTAGAGGTAATCAACACTTTACTCAATTTTAAGAGAAATATAAGAAGTGTCATCTTTAACAATTTACTGCCTTAAAATGCAAAATAAGTGCAATATCAATTATCAACATTTATCTACTGTACCAGAAATAAAATAAAAAACTTTTTTTAACATGATACAAAATCTGTTCTAAGGGATTAAGTTGACAGATAGTAATATAGAACTTTGTAACACCAGTAATAGAAAAAGTGTGTGAAACACAAACTTACAATGTGAAGTGTCCAAAACACAGATCTTTGTAGTCACAGTCCTTTTGCTATTATCTCTACTTACTCTTCCAATTATGCATCATTATGAAGTTTTCAAAGGATGTGAAGTAATATTACTGTTCAAAATGACCAGAATACATTTTTGTCTTGAAAGAAAAATCTTTTAACATAATGAATGTTTCAAACAAACATGCTTGTAAGAAATTTATAAGTAATACAGATGTGTTTCTCTTATCAGCTACATACAAAAATAGTGATAGGTGTATTTTCCATTTTTGAAAAAGATATTCCAAAAAGATTTCACTACAGTTTATTAAAAAGACATAGCAATTTGTATATAAATTCATATTCCTATATAAATTAACTTACAATTCGGTAATATACATTTTCTAAGAGTATAAATCTAAACTAAATGTCTTTCTTTAAAATTTGATGATACTTTGTCCGCTATGATTGAGATTGCTTTGATAATTTCATCACCTACCGTAAACCCTGTTTAAATGCTCCCTCCTCCTAATGAATGCATTATATAGCAAAACAATGACTTACAAGCTTAGGTGGGTGAATCTCAAAACAATTAAATCCAGTTAACTATCAAAAGTTACCATTTCTCTTCCACTGAATTAGTAACTTTCCATTTAAATGCAGCTCTATAACCTAAGTAGTAGGTCTTGTTCACAGGTTTGACTGTATAAGGATACAATTTCAACAGAAAACACTATTTTTTTACAGGTTACAGAGGAAGTACATGCAAGTGCCTGGGACAGTTAGTGTCAGCTCTGCAGATGTGTACAGTTCGTTTGTATCTAAAAGAACACAGTGGTAATGTGCTACCAAAGAAGGCAATTGGCCAGATTCTACCAAAACTTTTTGAAAATGTTAAAGTAGTGCATCAAAATGGTCCCAGCAAATTCAGAGGACTCAGACAGAACTTTATATGCCCACAACCTTGCACACTACCTATACTTGAATTACTAGTAATTTATTGAAATTTTGTAACGCTGTTACTAATGTTATGAAAACTAGTAGCCAAATCCAATTGCACTTTTCATTGATCTATGAATTACTTGTTCTTGTATATTTTATAACAAGATCCAATAAGATATTAATAAATTAATAATTCTATTTTCTGGTTGTAGTGACCTTATGTTAAAAATCTTAACAGCACAAAGTAACATTTGTAACCAACCTGATAAAAACCCAAGATGTAGGCGATGGGATAAGGAAATTGTCCAGGTCTGTCTCACTTTATGGAATCACAGCCCTCAGGCATATTCATCATTGTGCAGCAGTGGAATGCTATTTCTGCCATCCATCAATCTTCTGCAAAGATACAAAAACTGCTTTGATCAAACTCCTGGTTTAAACAATAATATGCCATCATGGATGTTTAATGAAGCCAAAAGACTTAATGTTGATAGGAGAGGATGTTTGTTATTGGATGAAATGGCTTATAATACAAGAAGACTTAACAAGAGCTGTCACATGACAGCACGCTCGACTATTCGAAAGCTTGTTGGTAAAATGGGGTTTTTGTCTAAGAACAGGAGTATTGTGTAATTGTCTATAAGAATTAAGGTCAAAGATATGAAACTTGTTCAAAGACCTTTGTAAATGTACATTGCATTCAAAGCCTTACTCTGGATTCTGCAAGCCAACTGGAGGGAGGACGGGGGGGATAATTTCAAAGAAATACATGACCTTGTATATTTGATCATGAATAATTTTGTAACTTTTCAAAATTGATATGTATAGAATTAAAAAAGCATGACCGCTTCATGCTGCATAATTATTCTATGACATTTCAAAAGAAAGCCATTTTGAGTATTTCCACTTTAGTCTGGAAAAACTGTGATAAAATTCTACGTTAAAAAGGGCATAAATATGTCAAAACTCAAAAACATTGGTGAAGATGTTGACAGTAAATACGTTCGATAGTATTCTATCTTTAACAAAAAATTCAAAGTTAAAAAGGGACACAAATCTATCAAAAATCAAAACAGAGTTATAGAGATTGTTTCCTCAGGTGTAGATGTTGATGGTTGACACATACTTTGAGTTTCAAGTCAATACTTTTGATAGTATTCAAGATATTTGACTTTATAAAATCTTTTACCAAAAGTTCTAAGTTAAAAAAGGGAAACAAATCTATCAAAAATCAAAACAGAGTTATGGGGATTGTTTCCTCAGGTGTAGATGTTGATGGTAAACATATATTTTGAGTTTCAAGTCAATACCTTATATAGTATTCAAGATATTTGAATTTACAAAAAAAAATTACCAAAAATTCTAAGTTAAAAAGGGGTATAAATCTGTCAAAAATCAAAACAGAGTTATGGGAATTGTTTCCTCAGGTGTATATGTTGATGGTAGACACATACTTTGAGTTTCAAGTCAATACCTTTGATAGTATTCAAGATATTTGAATTTAAAAAAAAAACTTTAACCAAAAATTCTAAGTTAAAAAGGGGCATAAATCTGTCAAAAATCAAAACAGAGTTATGGGTATTGTTTCCTCAGGTGTAGATGTTGATGGTAGACACATACTTTGAGTTTCAAGTCAATACCTTTGATATTATTCAAGATATTTGAATTTATAAAAAACTTTAACCAAAAATTCTAAGTTAAAAAGGGGCATAAATCTGTCAAAAATCAAAACAGAGTTATGGGGATTATTTCCTCAGGTGTAGCTGTTGATGGTAGACACATACTTTGAGTTTCAAGTCAATACCTTTGATAGTATTCAAGATATTTGAATTTATAAAAAACTTTAACCAAAAATTCTAAGTTAAAAAGGGGCATAAATCTGTCAAAAATCAAAACAGAGTTATGGGGATTGTTTCCTCAGGTGTAGATGTTGATGGTAAACATATAGTTTGAGTTTCAAGTCAATACCTTTGATAGTATTCAAGATATTTGAATTTATAAAAAACTTTAACCAACGCAGACGCCGACGCCGGGGCGAGTGCAATAGCCTCCTTATTCTTCGAATAGTCGAGCTAAAAATGGGGTTTTATGGGGGTAAGAATACTGTTGATGGGACTTGTGGACATGGGTAGTTTTGTAGATGATTGGTATAAACTATAACTATAAATAGTCATAAAAATGAATTGCGCCTAGCAACACATGTTTTACAATTTTTATTTCTATCATATGATGGTTTTCGCTTTCCGTCTGCCTATTTTCCTTCAACCGGTGCAAATGTTCCAGAGCTATACATGACAATATGGGAAGCTATTGCAAAATTGTCAACATATGAATTTACTACTGACTATGTTTGTTTGGATGGAGCAAGTAACAATCGAGCTTTCCAAATGATGCATTTTAAAGATAAAGAGGAAGCCAAATCTCTTAACTTTACAGCAAAAAATCTATATGGAGATGAAAATGTTACATTCATAATGGACTATTCTCATAATATAAACAAACTTAGAAACAATATAAATGCAAGTGGTGATCATGAAATTTGTATCCGTAAACTGGTAGTTAACAAACAATGTATAGTGTGGGAACATTGGATTGTAGCCGTAAACTGGTTGTTAACAAACAATGTATAGTATGGGAACATTGGATTGAAGCTTTTAACTGGGATAGGTCACATAATCCTATGCGTGTGTATCAAAAGTTAACCAATGACCATATTCTTTTGACCAAAGTGTCTAAAATGCGTAATCATCTGGCTGAAGATGTATTAAACAAAGAGATGCTTCATCTAATGAAAACATATCAAGGTTCTTTGTCTGATGGCTCTTACTTGGACATGTCTATAGAACTCCTTGAGCATACAGGTGCAGTAATTGAGCTGTTTCGAGATCGAAGACCCATTTCAGACCTAAATGACCCCCGTCTGGCTTGCTTAAAGAGCTTTGAAATTTGGCTCGAAACCTGGTTTGAGTCTGTAGAAAAGCATACTGATGTTTCTGCTTCTGCTAGGGCCAAAATGTTCATTAGTAAAGAAACTTACAGTGACCTGATAAGCATGATTAGGGGATTTTCAGAAATATGTGCCCGTAGAATTAAAGTCTGTGAAAGAAGCTTGGTTCCTGCAGGCTTAAATAGCGACATAATTGAAAACTTTTTTTGCCAGCAGAGAACAATTTGCCATGGTTCTAATACCAATCCAACATTACTGTTCACCATTATAAATATGGAATTAATGCTACCATTCTAGGTCAAAATGCTGTATCTAAGAAACATGAGAAAAGCAATGCAGCATCTGCAAAAAGAAAGTCCATTGAACCTTTCAATATTTCAAAACCTGGCCCTCTAAAGAGAAAGTGTATTAGAATGTACGTAGTACAGCTTTTAATTTCAAAGAACTGAAAATTCCGGTAAACTGTAATTTTACATTATTGTTCTATCCCATTTCAGTAAATGTCATAGATTTATGTCATTTTTTATATCATAACATATTTCTACAATTTTACACTTTGTACTTGTTTTTTTGTACATCAGCTGTATAAATTCTGTAAAAATGTTTTGTTGCTGTTTTTTGTTATGGCACACCATTTCAGTCTTCTTAAGTACAAATAAACTGACAGTTGATATATAGAGATAAAACTTTACTATTTACAAAATGAGTTTTAAACCTGCTAACGACAAATCATTTCATGTTTGCAACAAGTGCAGATCATGATCAGCCTGTACATTTGTGCTTCTTTTAATATTCAGTCAGTTAATTTTCATCCAAGCATAACTTTGAACAGTTATTGGTGCTGTCCAAATTGAGGGACAGGCAAGTTTATTTCCGTTTTAGAAAATCAGCAGGCTAAGAGAAAGGAAAATGTTTAAAAAAAAATTGATTTAAGAAATAAATTTTATTTATGAACTATGAATATATGGTATCATGTATAATTCCTCATGACTTTATCTATTGTGACAGGCATCAGATATTGTTACATTATTTTACCTATACATTTTACAATAAATATATTTTGAAAGATAAAAATGTTGATATTTTCATTGCATTATACATTTATTTTGTGACTGAAAATAAAGTTGGTTATAAATCACTGATAAAGGAAAACTAAATTGTGTCCCACTGTTGCAGTTTAACATTGCATCTGGTATTAGAGGTGACTACTGAAGCTAATTCTGGCTACACTGCTATTGTAGGTAACTACTGCAACAATACTACTGCAACAGAAACAGGCTACCAATGAACTCGGGGTCATAATTTGAACAATCTTGGTAGAGGTCCACTGGCCAATGCTACATGCCAAATATCTAAGCTCTAGGCCTTGTGGTTTCAGAGAAGACGATCTTTAAAGTTTTTCCGATATACATGTAAGCCTATGCAAATCTAAGTGACCACCCGTGTGGGGTCAATTTTGACCGGGGATCATAATTTGAACAATCTTGGTAGAGGTCCACTAGACAATGCTACATGCCAAATATCTAAGCTCTAGGCCTTGTGGTTTCAGAGAAGAAGATTTTTAAAGTTTTTCCTATTTGTTGCCATAGCAACCAGAGTTCTGCATGGAATGGAATTCTTTGAACAACTTTGATAGAGCTTCATGCAAGGAACATCTCTGCAAAGTCTCATCAACATTGGCCCAGTGGTTTCAGAGGAGATGTCGTTTGAAGGAAATGGTAGACGGACGGACGGACGGTTGATGTACGCCGGACAGAATGCGATCCTAATAGCTCACTCTGGCACTTTGTGCCAGGTGAGCTAAAAAGGGGTAAACATGTAACGCCACTTTCAAACCAGAAAAAAACCTCTGTTTAATATCTATTAACTTAAGTATGTCATATCTAATAAGATATATCTTACTTTAAAGTAAATCTTTTCTTAGTTTACAAGTTGCTATTGAACTTTATTAAATAAAGAAATGTATATACCTTGCTAAGCCATCACGATGTAAACTATGCAGAACAGGACTTGCAGGCCCACGGAGACTCTTGTAATTGTAACTCATCCCACACCTCATCTGATGTATCTCTATGAAACCAAAGATGGCAATCATCACATTGTATCCATTCTTCACCGTCTACATATTCTTCTGCACATGTCTGGCAGTAATGTTTTTGTTGCTGCCTTTTTACCCTTTCCTTTCCCCTTACCCTTGCCTGGAATCTTGGCCCGCTTCCTTGGTTGTGCTACATTAGAAGTTGATGGCTCTGATACATCAGCAGACAGTAGGTCTGGATTTAGTACTTTTTCTGCTTTGATTATGTTTTCTCTGAGAACATTAGCAAGATCTGTTTTTCTCATACTTTTGGTAAAAGCTACTCCATATGCAGAACACAGTTTCATTAATTGAGCTTTTGTGAACTCTCTTCCTGTTAAATAATTTTCATTTGCCATACAATTTAATTTCAGTTTCATATGTGAGGAATCTTTATTTTCTGAAGAATCTGTGGCAATGTTCTTCAACGATAGTTCTATTTCTGATTTTCTTTTCTCAGTTTTCTTTTTGATTTCTTGTCTGTGTGCAGTCTTCTTAACAATATTAAGTCTGTCCTTAGTGTCTTTAAGTAATTGCTTATGACACACCATCAAGTATTTTTGCACTATTTCCTTATACAAAGAGTGAATAATGTCTGGAAAAGCACTATCTTCCATAAATAACTCTGAAAACAACATCTGCATATCCTCATCATTTTCCAACTCAGAAAAGGTGTATTCAAAAACATTTTTTTCTGTAATTTAAACATTTCTGTACTCAAAAGTCTATTTACTTTTCCATTCAAGTTCAAAAATAATTGAAAACAATATTAGATCACTAATGTAAGTAAGGGCCTTTTGAACATTTTGCTTCTGTTCAATTTCTTGCAGAGTTTTATCAGTCTGATAATCTAAATCTCCATCTGCAACCATTTGTTTTAATAACTTCAATTTAATTTCTGACTCTTTTCTGATTTTTGTATGTTCTTGTCCGGGTTATTTTGATTAGACATTATACAGCTGATATAATGTTGGGATATTTTAGCTACACACATTCCACCAACAAGCCTGATTTTGCCTTTCCCAGCATCTGAAATGTTAGCAGCTGGTACTGACTGCTGGCCAAAAGTTACTCTTTCTGCAATGTTATGTACTGATAATTTTAATATTTCAGTAACGATATTAGAGGCAAAATTTTTATGCACTGCTGACAGTTCTTTAACACAGAACAAATTTTTCACTTCTTCATAGTATTTCGCTCCGGTCATGTGTTGATGATTAGATGCCAAAATGGATGTCCACTCTTTGCTTTTTGTTGCAATATCTGGAGATACTTCCTTAATCCTGTTATATTCAACTTTACAAGTTTGTTAGTCTTGCAATGTCACAATTTTCACAAAGTTTATTCATTTTTAAATTCAATTTCATTTACATCAAAATCAGAATCTGAATCATCATTTGGTACAGTTTCAGTCTCAGTTCCTGTTATTTTATTTACCTTCTTCAAACAACAACTGAAATCAGTCAAGTACTAACAGCTTTCTGTGTTGTAAAACTTGGAAATCACAATAAACCTTTCCTATAACTCAGTAGTTGTAAATTGTTTGAAGAGACTGCTCTACCAATAGCCACAGATAACTGTCCAGGCTGGAATATCCCTTTGCAATTGACAGCAACATTTTGTAGAGTCATGCCTTGTGCTTTGTGAATTGTCATACTGTAACCTAAAACAAGCGTAAACTGTTCCCGCTGTGCTACAACACATTTTTCTCTTAAACTGTATTTTGAAAACAAGTATCTCTTGATTTCATGAGTTTCATTTATACTTGAAAAAAAGACTGTAACAGTTTCATCTTTTAAATATTTCACAGATCCTTTCAATCCATTTACTGGCTTCCCTCCAAGGTTTACTAGAAGAATCAATGGACAATTAATCTTTAAATGCAGATAATATATGGCTAAAATTTTATTCAGATATTTGTTACTCCCAGTATTTTGGACTGCTTTGTACATCTTGCCTTCTTCAGTAGATTTTTCAAGACATTCATTATTAAATATTGTAGAGTCAATATTTTTTGCAAAAAGATGAACTGTGTTTCTGTCAGTATGCAGTGGTCTACGTAAACTTTTCAGGAAAATATCTGTTTCTTCTGAAACAGTTCCAACTGCTGACTCCATTACTGCTTTTATCAAAAGCTCTTCTTCTTGCCGCATCTATAATTTGTATTCCTCCGAAATCCTTTTCTTGGTTATGAACAACACTACAGACTGCCTCTACCTGTTCAGGGATCGTATGATATACATATAAAATGCTGACCGAAAAATCTCTAGCAATTGTGACACATGTCTTTACCACTGGAAATACACTAGCTCCTTCTTCATTGCATTGAATGTATCGTATAAACTTTGATGTAGGAAGGTGGTTAAAATCAGCATGTTCTCCAAGAGCTGCACATTTCTGTTTCAAGTCTGCATACAGTTCATCAAATCTTGAATAACGCAACTGATCAGTGTCGTCACTTTCTCCATGCTTGTACACTTTGTCCAGTATCACATAGTACTCCTCTGCAATTTGCTCGTCTGTGTCAGTGCCGAAAGTCCCCTCATCTGCAATGAAATAGAGATTTTTTATAACGACTAAACGAAAATCATATTAACCAATAGTTTTCAAAAGCCAGTATCATGGCCCTATATCGTTCACCTTGGTGCAAGTCCACTTGCCTGGTGGAAGATCACTAGACAATGTTATATAACAAAAATGGAATTCTTTGAACCATTTTGGTTTACCAGTAGAAAGTTAGGTTCTTCTCCAAAATGAAAATCTAACTTGTTAACTCATAAGACTAAATCAATCACATTTTTGAGGCCCGGCTGTGGGGTAACCAAATTGCTATATTTTATTGACCAACTGTACCATGTTTCCGGACAGGTATTTTAAATATATTTGTTTAATCGTGATGTTAGCTTTTAAATTGTGTTAACTGTATCAATCATTTGACACATTAATGAAATATCATGATAAAAGGTTTAACTTATGATTTTTTTTTGCTGGGCCTCATAGAAATATTGCGCATACATAGTCTGTCACTTTCCACTTTTCTCCCGGACAATGTTAGCATGCTTTCAGTTACTGACAAAATAAATTGTGAGATTTCTAGTCAAATAGTTACATTAAACTGTTGTTGTTGCACTTTGTTGATGGAAATCAAGTGTCTGTTTGATCAACACCATATGATTGTAAATATTAAAATATTCACGCCTTTTAACAAGTGTACGGTTTGATGGTCATCCGGATTTTGTGGTCCCCAACCAGTATAGAAAAAAGCCTTGGCTTATAATGACCCAATCACTCAGCAATGGAAGCTGCTGCAGATTAAATTGTAGTCATTATGAATTACTTTTTTAACTTTGCTCAACGTGATTTTTGTGAACAATTAATGTCACATTATGTCAGTATGATGTGCACAGAAACAAGGATCAAATTAGCAGATCTTACCACAGTCCATTTTAAGAGTTTCACTATAAACACTGAGAATTACTATCAACTATAACGAAAACAACA
This sequence comes from Saxidomus purpurata, assembly GCA_022818135.1. Classification (NCBI taxonomy): domain Eukaryota; kingdom Metazoa; phylum Mollusca; class Bivalvia; order Venerida; family Veneridae; genus Saxidomus; species Saxidomus purpurata. The sequence continues at coordinate 53,812,121 of JAFMSR010000009.1, read as the reverse complement.
AAAATGCATCTCATATCTTTCATCTCATCTTTTCAAGCGCTTTTGAATGATGATTTAATCTGAGTAATCAAGCAGCATGATCATGTTTGGCCACATGCAACTAAATCTATTAGGAAAAACATTATTGACACTTTTGACCATATTGTGCGCCAATATTTACCTGGCACTCATTAATCTTCGCCAATATCTTCGGTTATGTTCGGGTGTGAAAGTTTCCGTTGTTTCAATTCATTATCATATCGATCAAATATATTTCACCGACAGAAGTTCACATCGCAGAGACAGTGGCGTAACGGTAAGATGCCTAACTTGTATACAAGGTTCCATGGGTTCGAATCCTGCACATATAATTTTATTTTTTATAAGAGAATGGCTATTTTATTTTATTTGTGACACTGTCTTATGCACCATTTTTGCTTTTATAACTTTGCTTTGATTTCTGTGTTTTATCTTTTATGTACTAATACTGACTATTGGTATACATGGCATTTTCTTCGAAATTCTTCGATACATTAGCCGAGGCTATCTTATCCTTTTGACCTCGTATCTGTGTTTCAACATGATAAAATAATCCCGTCCGATGCCATTTTCAGTTCTAAATACAAATGCCTACCATGTAAGGACGACCGGAAAAAGAATGCTCAAAGAGTCATAAAAATTTTGAAACCCCGTGCTGAACAAAGCACAATAGTGAATACATTTAATTGTCAACCCAAAGGACATAAAAAAAGGTAAATATCATAAATTCAAGCAGGGCTCGAACCGTGCATTCGCTGGATTGGTAGTCAAATGCCTCATCCACTACACTATTAGCGGAATCCAATTAATTAATGTTTTCCTTTTTTTCCTTTTACGTCCCCTGAGTTCATTATATTGTACAGAGCGAAATTAACCCACTCAAATTATTTTATATCAAACTCTCCCGCAAAATGTTATATTTTCATCCAAGGATGATTAATCACCAAAAGCAATACCGACTACATTTTTAACACGATTAAAAGAAAATATTTGGAAAAAAAAAAAAAAAAATTAAATAAAAAAAAAAAAAAAAAAAAAAAAAAAAAAAAAAAAAAAAAAAAAAAAAAAAAAAAAAAAAAATAAAATTAAAAAAAAAAAAAAAAAAAAAAAAAAAAAAAAAAAAAAAATATTCATGAGTGCCAGTTCAATATTGTCGCATAATATTTAAAGACACTTTGAGCTTTCAAAATAATTATTGTGTTCGTCTTGTGTAACACAAGTTTACAGTATATGATTACAGGCTCAGAACAATATTGAAATGGTAAAAACAAATCTAGAAACAGACAGCAAAATGTTAATAGAATGGTTCTCAAACAATAAAATGCGAGCCAACCCCGATAAATCTTTGCTATAGCAATAGGTCCTAAAACTAAAAAATGTGAATTAAACTTTACTATAGACAACTTTTCCATACAATGTGATAATTCTGTTAAACTTTTAGGGGTTACCATTGATTTTAGACTAAGTTGCAATGAACATGTATCAAATATATACAAAAAAGCTTCTAACCAGTTAAATGTGTGGAAAAGAATAGGAAAATATCTCTGTAAACTAGGTAAACTGAACATTTACCACTCTTTTATTATGTCAACTGAACATCTACCACTCTTTTATTATGTCAACTGAACATCTACCACTCTTTTATTATGTCAACTGAACATCTACCACTCTTTTATTATGTCAAACTTTAACTATTGTCCTCTCACTTGGCATTTTTGTGGTGAAGTGAACACAAAGAAAATTGAAAAATTTAAAAAACAGCTCTTAGATTTATATATAATGACTATGACCCAAATTATGAGACTCTTCTGGATAAATCATGTTTACCAACCTTGAAAATTAGAAGAATGAGGACTATGACAATAGAAAGTTTTAAAATTATACATAAACAATCTCCAGTGATGTAGTGCCCCATATTTTGAGTTAGACATGAGTCTCTCAGCAACATTGGTATGGTTGGTCAGTAAACTGAATCTCATGTCGGAATGGCACTGTGCCTTTTATTTACCCTTATTGTATTTAGCATGTAATTGTACATGTATATTGACATGAATATTTTGCCTGTTTGCAGACCGATTTTTGCATAATGAAAGAGGCAATACTTGAAACTTTATTTGTTTTCATAGTAGCTCAGGTAAATACTTCACATCAGAAGGTATATGACTGCATGTCATTCGTATTTTTGTTGAAATTACAGTTGGAATGTATTTTATGCAACACTTCCTTGTTTACGTCCGCCATTTTGAAGAGCGGTGTTGAGGTAGATTTGGAACGGTATAAAACGCAGATGACATAGAAATAGAAGGACTGCAGACAACATAGGTAAAGAATGATTTTCGCTTATGCAGATAATATAGACAAAGAAAGGTGTTGAAAAACGCAGACAATATATATTGTGTATGAAACCTTTCTATATGCATTTCAACAGAATATTATCTCATGCAAACTATCACAGGTGGTAATAATTTGTACCGGTTATAATAATGAAATTTTAGATTTAAAATGATATTGATAATTAGAATATGCTCATTAGTGAAATGTTTGATTTGTTTAAGTTTGCATGCAATTATTCTTTGATCAATTAAAGGCATACTTAATTCTAATAAGGTGAAAAAGGTTTAATGAAGTTTTTTTATGAAGAAACAACATATACAAAAGAAGGGCATATGTCAACGTTGTTTTAAAGTGAAGTTAGCATGGTTCTATAGTATAAATAAATGTATGTTATTATTACACTAAACTTAAGAGATAATTGGAAAATAGCATGGTTTTTATGATTTTGACTAGCAGTGCTTGGCATAAAGTTACAATATTATTGTACAGTCATAAATAATCTGCATTTTTGTAAGGGGTCTTAGCAAATGATAGACTGGCTTCTGTTTTCCATATCTAGCTACTGTATAGCTACTATTACAGTAGATAAAAGTTGATAAATGCTGGTGTACACAATTAAAAGAGTTGAGAACTTCTTATTTGAAAAAAAAAACGATTAAGAATAAAGATAATTAGTATTTTACCTATTCTTTTCAATATAATCTAGGCATATTTAACACATGTGGTCTTTAGTACATTGTCAATGTAATACCATAAAGGGTGTGCACTGAGTAGTGTTAAGTTATGTGAATAATTTACACATGTAAGTTACTTTTGCTACAGTCTGAGAAAAGTGTACAATGTTTCTGTTCCACTAACAAATTATTCATTTCAGTCAAAGAGACATACATTAAAAATAAGATAAAACATTGTTTCAGCTTAAGTTTTACTGACAAATAGTGGGTGGTCAGAATAAAAATAATTACTAAAGAATATCTGCATTCTATTCTATAAATTTCTTAACAAAACATTTAATTTTGATTAAAAAATGTAACTGTCACGCATTTATCTAAAGCAGGAACCGTTATATAGTATTCCTGTCTAAAGTGAGAATTAGTTTTCTGCAAATAAAATGTGTTCACATTATCAAATCTGGCTAAACAAAGACCTATAAACTATAGTTAGTTATGTTAGTATAGGACTTTGGGCTAAATATCCCTAAGACATCACATGTGAAATACTGAATTAAATGCTTTTTGTGTTAAAAAATTATTTTATTTTTGGATAATAAACTAATTTCTTAAGAAAACAAAAACAGCAGGAAATAAGTAATAAACCAATTAATCTAGTGTTTAAGCTGCTGTTTATTACCAATCAGTCAATCAGCTGTTTACCAATCAACACTCAAGTGTCACTAATCAGAACATGTTTATTGCTAATCAACACCTATAATCGGAATGTATGGACTATGTTATGCATGTGTATCATCAAAGTTTCAAGTGATGATCTGATTCAATACAGGTATGGCCAATTTCTTTTCTCTGGCTTGGGGCTTAATCTAGGTTTCAAGCCAACTGACGGATTTCTTTTCTACAATCTCGGCTTGGTCTTGAGCCTTGGACAGTGTCCAAGCCAGCTTTCAATGACCGATTTCTTTTCTCTAATCCAGGATTGGAAATGCGCTCGTGGCCATTGTATTTTCAAACCACCTATAGGGTAGGCTTGAACGATTATTTATCTACTATGAAAACACGAATAACTGCACCGTTATACTGTACATGTATATGCACCTGAGTACATGTAAATCAGGTGTATGTGAACTATACAAAATTAAACATTCTTTGCATATAGAGAATAATGGCCGCAAGATATCTTGAAATTTTTGAAACTTTAGAAAGTGAACGCGAAGAACAACGCCCGAGAAAGGACGGATCCATTTTTCGTGTACGATGATGTTGATTTTTTATGCAGATTCCGTTTGACGAAAGCTTGTACATTGAATTTAATGGACGAAATTGGTATGCATTGCTTCTAATAGTAAAAGATAATATTTTATTTCCAAAAGTGTAGATTCTATATCTTGTAATACAAATATGTACATGTAATACATCAGTTACACATTGCATATGTCGGTATTGTATGCAGAAACAAGAGCTGTAATGCCAACACGTTCAACTTAAAAAATTAAATGACTCTATGATAATTTCTTGTTATCAACTTTAATGACTCTATAATAATTTCTTGTTATCAAGTTGTCTTCAGGATCAAATTATTTGTCCCTTATCTTTCACAACCCACACTCATACTCCTCACCTAACACCCGCACCGCCCCCTGCCCCCCATCCCCCCACACCCTGCGCTCTGTATCCAGCTCTCTGTTTCGCAACTTCCTATTCTTACGAAAAAGGTGATGATAACATTTATTTTGAATAGTTACTTTTCTCTGTAGTTGTACAGTACACAAATGTCAGAACTGTCATGTTTGCTGCTTATTATTTCTGAAAACTGTAAGAAATATCGAATGTTTCCATGAAAGCATATCAGCAGTGATGTTGAGTTCTTTGCAAGACTCTTCTGACCAATATAACAGTTGCCTGTTGCCAAATGTGTAAATATTTAACTCACGAATGTTTCAAAATTGAAGTAACAACGCCACTACTATAGAGACGTCGATCCTAATTGGTTACGTCATGTAACTTTGCGACTATTAAATAAATTGTCAACTCATTTGTAATTTTGATATTTGCGACTGTCTTTACGGTTTTTAATGTTAACAAATATATTGAACGGCTACTTTCTTTTACAGGTAGTGTTCTAAAAATTTAGGAAAAAGATTTACATAAAGTTGCGTATGAAATCGCATTGATTTTGAACACTTTTTATCGAGTCTGGTTTTCTCGTGAAGCGGCATCTTTATACTAATTTGGTGGTGTTTAATATTTCATTATGATGATGAAAATGATAAAATTTAAAATAAGATGTGTATTTTTCCTAAGTCACGCATTTACGCACCCCTTTCTGTTACGCTTACAATTGATCAAAAAGAAGGCCAGTTATTCAGCCGCCCGTCTGTCCGCCAATCTTTATATATCATTTACACTTATGCATTTTTATGTAATTAGTGAGTTGGTTTGGAAAGATAAAAAGATAAGTGATACCTTTGTCTGTGTAGTCCTGAATAAATTAAAAATTATGGAAACAAATATAATATTTATGTGTGTTTATTGTTCGTAACAATGTTACATTAATAGGAAACAAATCCCTGAGTTAGCGCATCATGTTTTTATTTGCCTAGTTTTTGATAATTTCATAGACTTTATTAATTAACATATATTCCGTCAGTCACTGCGGTTTTTTAAATGAACGACTATCACAGTGCCGTTAATAGCATGTTTCACGTAATACCCGTGCAATTTTCCCCAAACTAGGATTGAAATCAGTACAAAAGAAACGGACAGAGGTTTGACCAAGACAGAGAAAAGAAATCCGCATTAGCTTTGATTCAATCCTGGATTGAAACTAGGCTTGTTCAATCTAGGTTTCAAACCAGGTTTCAAGCCACAGAAAAGAAATTGGCCATTATTGTATTAAAGACAATTAAAATCTCTTAAGCATATTATGCTAGGCTTGACACCTTGAACACATTTTTTCATCTGCAGAACATTAATTCTGTTTTACTTTGTAAAAATAATATAATATTAATATAACTTATGAATTTTATAAATGTAAAAACTTTGCAAATCTTTCACAATAAGAGTAGATGAATTAAACAGTGTTGGACATTGATATTATATATTGTACGTTCAATTTACTATATAATAATATAACAGTAATATTTGCATATTGTTGTGAATCTCTTATTCATAGAGTTTGTTGAATATCTGCTTTAATACAAAGGTCATTTCTATGACTTACATTTTGATTTCTTGATTTGTATAGGCCTTCGTTTTTAAGAATAAGTTGTTCCTACAAGATCTAGTGATCTTCAATAGAAAGTACATGTATATATTTATTCATTTCTTTGTGTGTTTTATTCCACGTGTTTGGTTATTGTGAGAATATAAATGAATTAATTTAAGATTTCACGTTTTTCTTATTTCCATTATTTCATTTATTTCCGCCCCAGCCCCCCCCCTTCCTTGTTCATCTCCCTTGAACACAAACGTATATTTTTATATATAAATCAGAGAACAAATACTTATACAATATTAATGTTATTGGAAATGACATACTTTCCTCATTGCCGCAATTAAGTTTAATAAGCCTTGAAAAAATCAGGAATACTATATAACCGGGATATGAAACTCGCTTATCTACCTATGTAGTATCGATTTTATGCTGTCGTCCACTGATAACGCGCGCCGATAAGAGCGAGCCGTATCTAATATCATATTTTTTGCCTGTTTCACTCTAGCATCGCTATATTATATTTTAATAAACGAAAGTTTAAAATTTCAATATTTAGTGATATACATTTATAGGTTTGTTTTCGTTTTGTGAAACCAAAAAAATGTAAATAATGTCACAAAAATGAGCCCTAAAGACGGGAATTTTACCAGTATTTTACTGAAAACAGTGTTTATAGTTAAAATAGATTATAATTTATCCTACTCGATTGTTAAACATCTGTTGAAACACTTTCATTAACAGCAATTATAAAAAAAAAATATGTGTATATTTTATGCCTAATAAAATTTATTTAAAAATTTATATGTATTTTCATTTATATCACTTTGATCTCTCTACAGTTTGCAAATAATAATAATTATACAAACATTATTTATCAATTATTTTTGCAAAATCGCTGGTATTTCTCAATTTTATTGAACGATACGTATTTCAACGGGTATTTAAAGTAAATTCTTTAATATGGCTTATGGAAAAGATGATTTTATTAATTTTAATATATACGGTTCCTGAAAAAATGTAACTATACAATAAATCTAATTAATTTTAATTTAATTTAATTAACATAACTTCAATTTACGAATTAAATATAACGCAAAAATATTTCCTTACTTTCAGTCTATGTTGAATAAATGCAGGAGTTAAAAAAATTAGTTTGTACTATAATGCTCTAAAATATTACAATAAACTGCAAAGGGAATATTTACCATTCAAATTAAAATAATTGCGTAGATCTATATCAAAGTAAAATATTGAACATTTTCTAAATAAACTTTAGAAAATTATCTTAAATCTATGTCAGAAAGTACCACTGTGATAGTGTTTCACACCTTCACACAATCTATATTGTCTGCGTTTTTCAACACCTTTCTTTGTCTATGTTATCTGCATAAGAGAAAATCCTTCTTTACCTATGTTGTCTGCAGTCCTTCTATTTCTATGTCATCTGCGTTTTATACCGTTCCGGTAGATTTCTCCTTAGCAACAATAGAAGGCACCTGTTTCCTGTTTCTTTGCCAAAATGAATGTAAACAGAGGCATAAAAAGGAGTTTTTCTGTAAGAATTATTTAGATAACTTTGAATACCAGCTATTTACTTTAATCATTTTAACTTTATTGAGTTTAGTAAGTAATTACAGCTTCCGACCTTGAATTCTGGTTGCCAGTGCACAATGTTTCTTTGTGCGCATTTTTAGCCAATGGCATTCATGTCATGTACGCTTTTGTTTTGGTGCACACTGAACGTATTTGCGTACCCGCATTAACTCGTAGGGTACACTAAGTATTTTTGTGCATTTTACCAGTGGTATAAATACTTGCTCTCCCGTTATTCGGGGTCTCCAAACTTTTAAAATACTTGAAGGGCAAATCCCCGTTATTTTTCTTCGCAATTGTCTTACAGACTTCAAAGTCGGATTCCACTTTTATCAAACACAGTCAGTCTATTTTTGAGTTACTGAAATCTTTCTAAACATCATTTTTTTAAACAAATAGATACTTATTAGAATTTTCAAGTAAGAGCTATGCAGCATTGTTAAAGCAGTTGTGAATTACTTTATTAATAGCTTTGGTCCTGTATCGTTGACAGAATCCTCGAAGTTTATCGTGGTTTTGTAACCGTACCAGTTTCTTGTACGCGTATTTTTATGCGGATCGTCATTTTGGTCTTGTGTAAAGCATTGTATTTATTTATTGTTGGCAATATTTAAATTCTAGTCATACTTGTTAATATTTATAATCCCTACTGGGGAATAAACAAATGATATTCTTATTTAGTTTTGCCTTCCTCTTCCCTTTGCTAAACTTAGTGTTGAACGTTATACGCCCTCTGGAGACCAGTCCTTTATTTAATTAAAATCCTATCTGAGCAGCTGATGAGACCAGTACTATTGAAACGATAGATCTACACTGCAATCGTAGTCTACCCTCAGTCTTAGAGTCTGCATCACATTAACAGTCTACACTGCAAGGCACTTGCGTCATGTCATGGTCTACATTGTTAATTAGTTGGTTCTACATCTACAGTCTACGTTAGACCACGGTATCTACACCACTCAGCAGTATAGACTTATCTATAGAGACACTGCAGTCATAGTCTACAATACAGACTTAAAGGGCCAGGTCTTGTACGGTGCAGACCCAGTTTACCTAGGTTGGAGTGCTAAATCTGCAGATTTAGTCTCTGCAGATTGAGATACCCTGTCTCCTCCACACAATACAAAGTATTTGAAGTATAGTGTTGTGGGGTCGGGTGAATCTTATATTGATTAACGCTACCGATATTTACAATTGACACTACCAGCTCGCAACATACTTTTGGTGGCAGCGGTGGGATCCTCTGAATACCAAGGAGGATCCAGTGATTCGAATCCTAAACGCTAGTTCTGTAGCACATCAGAAACATGGAAAACCATACACCAGCTGGGAGTGACTGTGAGGTGCTTTTTAGGCGCGAGGACCCTATATGTGAAGAGCAGGAGGTCTTGTCAAGGACGTGCAGTTTGCAAAGCTTGATAGATGATAACATGTCCCAGTCATCAAGACTCTCTCTATATGGCCTTAGGTCTAGGTCAGACGTTATACCTCGACATGCTGATACCGCAGTCAACACTTCTTTTCACAATCAAGGTCCTGAAACTGATAATCAGTCAAATCTCTTGAATGATATTACGGGGGTTCTGAAAGAAGTAGTCTTAGAGCTTAAGGTACTGAAACAGGCTCTGCCACAAAACACTAGCCACATTGATCCAGTGCCAGTGGGCAGCTCATCAGGGAACCACATTATTAATGGCCACAATGGTAGGTTTGATCCTCATCCGAGCAGAGAACAGCAATTTCATATTGCTAATAACATTGGATATGGGCATAGAGATGAAGTATTGGCAAGGGGACTACAGTACAATGCAAACTATAATTCAGTCGCCCCTCCACTTCCAGTAAGACATGAAAGACAATACATGGGAGATGGATATAGAAATCAGCCGAGTGGTATGCTCCGACAGGCGGATCCTGGTAGAGTGTGCGGTGTGCGTGCAAGAGCTACAGATAATATTAAGATTCCAGCGTTTACAGGAAAGGAAGAGTGGTCAGTTTGGATAGCCAGGTTTGAGGCGATAGCAGAAAGATACGGCTGGAATGATGAAGACAGATTAGATCAGCTTTTGCCTCGCATAGAAGGTCAAGCAGCACAATTTCTTTATGGGCAGCTGCCAAGGGCAACTTTACGAAACTATCAAGAGTTAGTCAGGGAGATGCATAATCGCTTCAGGGTTATAGAGACTAGTAGGGCATATGCAGCAAAGTTCAGCCGTCGTAGTCAGAAAACCGGAGAAACAGCAGAGGACTATGCTGCCGATCTTAAGATGCTTTATGATAAAGCACATGGGTATCGTGATAGGAAGACCAGGGAGGAAGACTTAGTTAGAAGATTTTTAGATGGGCTAAGGGATGATGAAATAAGGTTCGAGATAGAATTTCATAAAGAACCGGAAACAATAGATGAAGATGTCTATCATGTTGTAAATTTCATACAGACACGCAATAGTGGTGCGACGGAGAGGAAATATAGGGCAGCAAGAAGAGCAACTCAGTCGCAAGAAAATACTGAAGCAAACTCAAATGTAGACAGTGCCTTCGGGGCCCCAAATCAAGCAACAGCCGCGACCTTTCCATCAACAGAGAGCAGAACAGACGAGATTAATAAGGAGAATGATGTGCTTGTTAAAATTATGGAGAGGCTTGATAAACTAGAAGAAGCAAACAAGGCCATACATGCAAAGAATCCTCAGGCGACAATGCAACATAAAAGGCAGATAGAGTGCTTCAGCTGCCATAGCACAGGTCACTATGCTAGAGACGGTAATAAACAGGGAGCAGCAAACAGGAAGAGAATTTGGCCAGACAGAGTTCCAAACAGGCAAAGTGGAGTAAACGTAGCCTCAGGGAACCAGAATTTAAACTACAAAGGACCCACCCCAGTGGTCGGGAGGCGGTCCAATTAGAAAATAAGGGCCACATAGAGCAAATAGAAGGTGACGAGATAAAGGGCAAAGGGCTCTGTGATGGAGTATATATCAAGGGTACAGTAGAGGGAGTGAAGTTATTGTTCACAGCAGATACAGGCGCTGCTAGGACTGTGTTGTCCTCCAGAATCTTTGAGAAGATAGAAGAAAGTCAGAGGCCAAAATTAAGGAAGTCTAGCAGTCTTCGTGGTCCAAATGGTTTGCCTATTAGGGAATTAGGCAAGGCGGAGTTCTGTATCACCATGGGTCCTTATGAAATAGTGCATGAGGTAGTGGTTGGTGATATTGAGGATGACGCCCTATTAGGTTTTGATATATTGATGAACAGTGAAAAGGGGCCAGCCGATCTGTTGTTGAGCAAGGGTATAATAGCTTTGGATGGAATAGAGATTCCATGTTTCCAAGTCGGGAAAAGGAGTAGGTCAAGAAGAGTGACAGTTGCAGATGATGTCTGTATCCCAGGTAGGGCTGAGGCAATTGTGGATGTGTATATAGAGAGGGAGGAATATGATGATTATAATAAATGTGCAGAGTACCTTGTAGAACCAAATGACAACTTTAAGGAGGAATATCAGCTAGTAATGGCATCAACACTAGTGGACATCAACAAGGGTCCAACATGTAAAGTTAGGGTACTCAACCCCTTTCAGACGGATGTCAAGTTATATCAAAATGCGCAAGTAGGGAAGGCAGAACAAATAGAGAGGATATTGAGTGTTCTAGCCGACAAAGAGAATGAAGGAGAAGATGAGAATCTATGTAGGGTTAAGCGTATAGGAACTTCAGGGATGGGGGTTAAGGTTAATACTGTGGGTGTGTCCGATATTAACTCTTGTTCTATTCCAGATCATTTGAAAAATCTTTTTGAAAAATCGACACACGGTAAAAGCAAAGTTGAGAAGAACGCGGTAACACAATTACTGAATAAATATAGTGACACCTTCTCAAAAGATGATTGGGATATCGGCCTAACCAACTTAGCCGAGCACCCAACAGACACAGGGGATGCTGCGCCCATTAAACAAAGACCTAGACGTGTTCCGCTAGCCTTTGCTAATGAAGAGAAAGCAGCCATTGATGATTTACTTAAAAAGGGTGTGATACAAAAAAGTACATCTCCATGGGCCAGTCCAATTGTGTTTGTACGCAAAAAATCTGGAGCAGTAAGACCTTGTGTAGACTACAGAAAGGTGAACACACTAGTTAAGCCGGATGGATTCCCACTCCCTAGAGTTCAAGATTGTCTGGATGCAGTTGCAGGTATGAGTCTATTCAGTTCATTTGACTTAACTAGTGGATATTTCCAGATTCCCTTACGAAAGGAAGATATACCAAAGAGTGCATTCACTTGCAAATATGGTCTCTTTGAGATGAAGCGGATGCCATTTGGTCTAAGTAACAGCAGTGGCACATTCCAAAGAACTATGGAACTAGTGCTTCAGGGTCTACAATGGCAGACTTGCCTAGTTTACATAGATGACATTATTGTATTTGGAGCAAACTTTGAGGAACATATACAGAGAGTGGACGAAGTATTAGACAGAATAAAACAGGCGGGTCTGAAACTGCGGCCAGACAAGTGCCACATGCTCCAAACTGAAGTAGTATTCTTGGGACACATAGTCTCAAAAGAGGGTGTACGACCAGACCCCACAAACATTGCAAAGGTTGCTGAATGGCCTAGGCCTGTGACACCCAAACAAGCAAAGCAGTTTGTAGCCACCGGTTCCTACTACAGGCGCTTCATCAAGGACTTTGCAAAAACCGCAAGGCCGCTTTAATGAACTAACAAAAAAGGATGCTAGCTTTGTTTGGACCAATGAATGTGAAGCCGCATTTATGACTCTAAAAACTAAATTGACAAATACTGATGTAATGGGATATCCACTTAACGAGGGCGGTGAGTTTTATTTAGACGTGGATGCTTCAGGGGTTGGAATAGGTAGTGTTCTTTCACAAATGCAAACAGGTCAAGAAAGAGTAATCGCTTATGCCAGCAGGTCTCTTAATAAGGCGGAACGCAACTACTGTGTTACTGAGAGAGAACTGCTGGCGATAGTATATTTTGTTCAGTACTTCCGGCAATATCTTCTTGGGCGTAAATTCATTGTCAGGAGTGACCATCAAGCTCTTGTCTGGCTTTTCCATCTGAAAGAACCTAATGGAAAGATAGCCCGGTGGATTGAGATACTGGCAGCATTTAACTTTTCAATTGCAAATTGCAGCCACACTGTGATGCCCTGTCCAGGTGTGACAACCCGAGGGATTGTGATTGCAGCCAGGTGGACATGAGTGAGCCATTAAAGTGTGGACCTTGTAGTAAATGCAGGCGGAGGGCGGAAATTATGGTGCTAAATTGGGAGAAAGTGAGGGAGACACAAACAAATACTGAAGAGATAGTTTCAATGGAGGACAGAGGAAACCAACAGTCAGACTCAAGGGAGAGCAAATATGACTTAGTGGACAGCCAGCCTGAAGAACGAGATAACCAGCTAAGGGAAGTAACCTCACAGGAACCTGTAGCCGGTACGAGTAATAACTCCACTGGTTGGGAAATTGTTGGTGTAGGAAGGACAACGGATGAACTAAGGGAAGGTCAACTAGGAGATACAGCTATTAAGCCAGTTTTGGAGGCTAAAGAGTCTAATGAGAAACCAGGGAAGGAGAAGGTAGAAAGTATGAGTGCCGCGTCTAGGCACTATTTACTGCTATGGGATCAGCTGAATGTTGTAGATGGAGTGCTGGTTAAAGAGTTCACAAAAAAGGACGGATCAGGGACATATGGACAGATTTTGATCCCAGAAAGTGCGAAAAGGGAGATAATGCGTGCTATGCATGGAGGGCCAATGGCAGGGCACATGGGGACCAAGAAAACTAAGGCTAAGATTTTACAGAGATTTTATTGGTTCAATATGAGGGAAGATGTCAAAGTGTTTATTAGTCAGTGTGACATTTGTGCCAGAGATAAGAAGCCCCCTAAACCCCCAAAAGCTCCTATGGGAACAGTTAGAACAGGCGCCCCATGGGATGTTTTAGCAACAGACTATTTAGGTCCTTTTCCCGTCACCCCCGAGGAAACCGGTATATTTTAGTACTGACTGATCATTTTTCAAAATATGTTGAAGTAATTCCTGTCCCAGACCAAACTGCTGAAACTTGTGCCAATAAAATTGTAAATGATTTTATATCTAGGTGGGGATGTCCAGTGTCAATTCTGAGTGACCAAGGTAGTACTTATGAGAGCAGAATTTTCAGAGAGATGTGTAGATTGCTAGAGGTGAAAAAGGTACGGACAAGTGTTCGGAACCCAAGATGCAATGGCCAAGTTGAAAGATTCAATCAGACCCTGGTGCGCATGATAAGAGCCTACCTTCAAGGTGAACAGGAGGACTGGGACTTGAACTTAGGTTGTTTGGCTGGAGCATACCGTGCCACACCAAGTGAAACAACTAAGTTAACCCCAAATTTGATGACAATGGGAAGAGAGGTGCGATTGCCAGCAGAGCTAGTGTTTGGTAGTACCACTAGCAAGTCCTCAGTACCAGTAACTAATTATGGTGACTACGTAGACAATATACGTACAAAGATGAATCAAGCACATGCCATAGCCAGAACACACCTGCAAAAGTCAGCCGCAAGAAGCAAGGAGGTATATGACAAGAGAATGCTGATGAATAACTACACAAAGGGTGATGTTGTATGGTGTCTGATGGAGACTCGGAAGACTGGAGAAGCTCCCAAACTCAAACCGGCATATGAAGGCCCATGCATGGTGTCGAGAAAGTTGTCTCCTATAACATTTATCATCCAGTTAAATGCCAATGGTTATGAGCGTGTTGTCCATCACAACAAGTTGAAGCCCTATGAAGGCTGTGATGTTCCGAAGTGGATCAAGAAACTACAGAAAGCATCAAACCGTTAATATTGATTCATATATTCAGATTCATACTCAACAGTGTTGTCATTACATTTTGTACACTTGTGATTCCTGAATAAAATAAAGCTGACAAGTCATAGTGGTTTTTGACTTATGGTTACTGGCGATATTCACATAAAACGATTTTAAGCGACTTAGATAATTATAGACATCAATCGGTTAACACGCGATAGAAGGATCTGTCAACACCTTCCCTACCTAACAATATCGACAAATTGGCAAATCTTTGTTTTTTCATTTCAGAACACTATGGCAGAACCTAGACGTGCCAAAATGTATGCCTGTCTTCACTGTGAGGCGGCTGGGAAAACCTATGTGGAAGCCCGGTACCGTGTAGTAGCCCATGTCTACAAGCATCATCTGGCCTTAGACAAGGCTCCCTTTTATTGCACGTTATGCCTACTTAGATGCTCAACTAGAGTCGCCTTGATGAATCATGTTTCCAAGTACAGTCGTCACCGTTTGGCCGCTGCTGAGATGAGATCCACTGATGATAAGCGTTTCTTAGTTGAAAATCCCAATCCATCTCCAGTTCTATTTGGTCATGACTACAGAGAACTCTCTTCTTTTGAAGCCTCAAGATGCGTTAGTCAAGGCAATACAGACAACCTTACAGACAACGACCATGAATTCTACAGGGAACAAGCACCAGTCGCTAACTCTGGTTCGACCATGAACACCAGTACTTCCAGTAATGGATTGATAAATGTGCAACTTACACCAGAGATGCTGGCTAATCTTTTACAGTCTCAGCCTGTACAGAACACTAATTCATCTGTAAAGCCGCAATTTAACGCTGGAATGTCTGTTTCAAATGCAACTGATGTACCTCCATACAGTCCCACTGTGACATCTGTACCATTGTACACACCTACACCAATCATACACAGTACTTCACATCTATATAGTACGCCACATCTTTTAAAGTCGCCGTCATTCTTACATAAAGCGAAGACAGCACCACTTGATCATACAGCAACTACTCTGCTGAATTCCACTGTTACTAGTATGTCTTCTAGTCATCACTTTACAGCAAAACCTTTGGTTAGCAAGCCATCTGAACAGTTATTTATTCCTATTACACAGGCACATCCTGAAGTCAGAACTCCACTGCTCACTTCACAGTTGAATACTATCTCATCTGGTGAATCTACAGCACTGCAGCAGCAGCAAAGATCAACACTCAACACTCCTCAGTTCAGCGCTACAACTGAAAACATTCTTCCAGATCTTTTAGGTGTAAATGATAATGAATCATCCGAATTCGAATTTGGTTTCAGTGACAACTGGTTAGAGTGTCAGGCTACAGATAAACAGAACATTAACAATCTTGCTGCAAACGACGAAAATCCCATGCCTACCTTAATAACTAACGAGAAGGAAAACAACGGTGAACCTGAGGCAAAACGTTTAAGACTCGACACAGACAGTACAACAGGACATACATGTAATACAAACATGATAAAGTTGGTTGAAGACATGGTTGACAAAAACATGAAACATTTAGTTGAGGCATTTGAGAAGAACAGTAGGGCCATAAGGGGAATAGATAAGACTTTGGGCACACTCACAGAAGTAATGACGAAAATGAACAGAACATTAGAAAGAATGGGGGAAGAACAGAGAAGGGAGCACGAGAGACAACATGAGGAGAGTCAGAGACGAGACAAGGAAGCAACATCAAGACGGACAGACGAGAACAACAACAACTACAGAAGGGAAAGCAGTACGTATACATCAAGGAAGAATGAGGAAAGTAAGAAGGAGGGTAAGAAGAATGAGGATTCAAAGAAGGAAGCGAAGGAGAACCGCGCACTAAAATCTGTCGTGAATAAACTGTAATTTAAGTAATAGGACATAAAGAAGAAGCAGAAATGAAATGAACTGTGTACTTACAAAATATTTAACGCGATTGATCTATGGACGTGGTGCTTTAATACATATATCTAACAGGAAATTGGATTCTGGACAGTGTTTATTGCAAATTAATCTTATACGTGAAATGAAACTGCAAACAGTGTTAGTAAAATCACACAAAATGCATACAGGAACAGTGTTTATAAAGTGAAATTAGTTTACATATTTCTACATTTCTGAAGTGATCTAAAACTGTGATGGAGCAGTAGTGACAATTTACTATTAATTAAAAGTATTCGGGAAAAGAATACTCAGGACCGTAAATGGTTGATTGAAACTTTAATGTTTATATTGTTCTCAATATTTAAAATGTTAGTTATTTAATAATTTTATTGTTAAAAATGTGTTCAGGGTTTTAGGAATACATTGTATTGATGTTGAAAGGTACTGTAGTTAGTACTAGTTAAGGTGCTAAGAGTGATTGTTCACTTATATTTTATATGAGCATAACTTAGTATTCAACTTTAACTTGGGTAAATTGTTTCATTTTAAATGTTCTTAAACATTAAAACATTTTTCATAATGTTTTATGATGTTAAAAGCTCATTGTCCTTAAATTTACAGTCAAGTTGTAAGTTAAACATTTGTTGCTAAACTGTAAATCAAAGCTCTGAAAGTACCTACTGGTAAAGTGTATTGTCAGTTTAACTTTTTAGAGATTTACTTTTATGGTAAAAGAAGCTGCATTATTAAGTTACCTTTATGTGAAATGTTTCAGTTTCTAGTTTAAAGCGTACCATTGTATACCGTAAAGTGTTGTGACTGAAGTATGTCAGATGGAACTTTGACATAGTAAGAGGGGAGTGATGTAGTGCCCCATATTTTGAGTTAGACATGAGTCTCTCAGCAACATTGGTATGGTTGGTCAGTAAACTGAATCTCATGTCGGAATGGCACTGTGCCTTTTATTTACCCTTATTGTATTTAGCATGTAATTGTACATGTATATTGACATGAATATTTTGCCTGTTTGCAGACCGATTTTTGCATAATGAAAGAGGCAATACTTGAAACTTTATTTGTTTTCATAGTAGCTCAGGTAAATACTTCACATCAGAAGGTATATGACTGCATGTCATTCGTATTTTTGTTGAAATTACAGTTGGAATGTATTTTATGCAACACTTCCTTGTTTACGTCCGCCATTTTGAAGAGCGGTGTTGAGGTAGATTTCTCCTTAGCAACAATAGAAGGCACCTGTTTCCTGTTTCTTTGCCAAAATGAATGTAAACAGAGGCATAAAAAGGAGTTTTTCTGTAAGAATTATTTAGATAACTTTGAATACCAGCTATTTACTTTAATCATTTTAACTTTATTGAGTTTAGTAAGTAATTACAGCTTCCGACCTTGAATTCTGGTTGCCAGTGCACAATGTTTTTTTGTGCGCATTTTTAGCCAATGGCATTCATGTCATGTACGCTTTTGTTTTGGTGCACACTGAACGTATTTGCGTACCCGCATTAACTCGTAGGGTACACTAAGTATTTTTGTGCATTTTACCAGTGGTATAAATACTTGCTCTCCCGTTATTCGGGGTCTCCAAACTTTTAAAATACTTGAAGGGCAAATCCCCGTTATTTTTCTTCGCAATTGTCTTACAGACTTCAAAGTCGGATTCCACTTTTATCAAACACAGTCAGTCTATTTTTGAGTTACTGAAATCTTTCTAAACATCATTTTTGACATTTATTTAAACAAATAGATACTTATTAGAATTTTCAAGTAAGAGCTATGCAGCATTGTTAAAGCAGTTGTGAATTACTTTATTAATAGCTTTGGTCCTGTATCGTTGACAGAATCCTCAAGTTTATCGTGGTTTTGTAACCGTACCAGTTTCTTGTACGCGTATTTTTATACGGATCGTCATTTTGGTCTTGTGTAAAGCATTGTATTTATTTATTGTTGGCAATATTTAAATTCTAGTCATACTTGTTAATATTTATAATCCCTACTGGGGAATAAACAAATGATATTCTTATTTAGTTTTGCCTTCCTCTTCCCTTTGCTAAACTTAGTGTTTAACATTATACGCCCTCTGGAGACCAGTCCTTTATTTAATTAAAATCCTATCTGAGCAGCTGATGAGACCAGTACTATTGAAACGATAGATCTACACTGCAATCGTAGTCTACCCTCAGTCTTAGAGTCTGCATCACATTAACAGTCTACACTGCAAGGCACTTGCGTCATGTCATGGTCTACATTGTTAATTAGTTGGTTCTACATCTACAGTCTACGTTAGACCACGGTATCTACACCACTCAGCAGTATAGACTTATCTATAGAGACACTGCAGTCATAGTCTACAATACAGACTTAAAGGGCCAGGTCTTGTACGGTGCAGACCCAGTTTACCTAGGTTGGAGTGCTACATCTGCAGATTTAGTCTCTGCAGATTGAGATACCCTGTCTCCTCCACACAATACAAAGTATTTGAAGTATAGTGTTGTGGGGTCGGGTGAATCTTATATTGATTAACGCTACCGATATTTACAATTGACACTACCAGCTCGCAACAGTATATTTACATGATCTTTTAAATATTAAAAACAGTTCCTATTCTTTTAGATTATACAGGAATGTAGCAGATATACCAAGGGTAAGGACTAGCAAATATGGTACAAGCTCCTTCCGTTCCGCTGCAGCTAAACTGTGGAATGAACTCCCCCAACATTTTTGGGAAGAGACAAATTACAATCAGTTCCACAGTCTTGTTGCGGCCTAGAATGGGAGGATGTCACTGTTCAGCCTGCCATGATGTTGGTTAGATTTTTGTTTGCATGTTCATTTTTCCTTTGTTTTATGATTTATGTTTATTCCCCTTGCTTTATGATTTATGCTGACTTGCCTACTTCATGACTTATGCTTGCTTTATGTGCTTTATGATTTATGCTTTTGTACTGTTTGTCATGACTATGCTGTATGCTGTGTGAGGAAGTTGCTGATCAGGTCTCCTCAAATCTGATTTGGGGGAATAAATGTTTTTAGCCTCTTTTTATCCGTCGCACTTTTGTGTTCCTTTTGCTTTTCAGAATCTTATTTTCCTTTTAATGGCAGTATTTAAATCTACAGTAGATCAAGATCAGCAGCTTTCCCACAATTTATAAACAAAAATAAGATCTTTTTTTAAAAAAGGGAGACAACCTAAACATCAGTTAACTTAGATACTAGTATTGAGTTGCTCCCCTTGTCATGTTTAACATCTTAAGCTAGTCCTATAATTTTATGTACATTATATGATACAAGTTTAAAACCTTAATTTATTATTTATTTTTTATTTATTTTTTAAATAGATCTCATGTTACAAAAGGTACTTGGTTTAAATAGACATTACAGTATTTCAAGTGTCATAGTAGTGCTTTATATGTGCTTCATATTTATCATTAAATTATATATATCTATGTACTATGATTATAAATGTGATTTTTGATGCAATATCATATGATTTCACTTGTATATTCGTACATATCTTAACAAATTACTTGCCTTATAAAATTTAATACACTACACAAAGTCAAAGTGTAGAACTTCACAAGGTTTTATTTGTGCTTCATATCTATGTAAGTCTTAATGTATGTCTTAATCATATCACAGGTACTTTATTCTTATGTTGATATTATACTTGATGTTACTGTCGGTTAATAACTATACATAGCTAATGTTATAATGTTTTACCATGCCGACTTGAAATAAAAATTTGTATCTTGTAATGAAATATTAGAGTAAATCAGCCAATCATCAGCATAAAATCATATATGTCATAGCTTTATTTCTGACTAGCATGATTGACTTTTGACAGTTGTTTGGAAGAATTGAACATTGAAAGAGAGCACTGTAGTGGTTATAGGTCAACTCAAGGGTTAACCCTTAAGCAGCGTGGTTGTGGTGTCCGCTTCCCATGCTGGTGGTCAGGGTTCGATCCCAGCTGGGGACATAAGACTTTTCTCCTCTGGAATAACTTCATGACACAGTAACCAGATTCTGCATGAGATATTACATACACATCTACACTATTTTTTAACCAAGATCAAGTGTATACTGCTGTAACAGATATTTGTTATAGTGATCAGTCATTTTACATGCTTAGAATGATCATTTTCACTTAAAACATAATTATGTTTTTCTTCAAAGGGCTGTAAGTAACAATCATCATTAAAAGTATGCCTACCAGTCTTATTTACAGCCCAATGACGCTCGTTTTCAAATGTGCTACAAACAATTTTAAGCCATTGTAACGGGTTTGCAAATATACTTTAATAAGTTAATCAATGATTCATGAATATAATTTAATTCATCTTTTGAACTCAATAACCACATCAGTGCAAAAATTCGCTACTATGTAGGCCCTGGTTTTGCAAATTCCACCATGTTTCAGCGCAAATGTTTAAATTTAGCCCAAATACTGGGTAAATGTTTTCTCATTTAAGCTACTTCATTGGCGATGAGGATAATTTCGGTTAGCGGGTATGAGCTACCGGGGAGGCATTGGATACTACCGCAGAGCGGTAATGAGCTAGAAATTGCAGGGACTGTGCAGTTGATGCTGGGCTCCAAATTGATAAAGTGGGGAGGAGTGTAGTGGTTATAGGTCACTTCAAACAGCCTTGCTGTTGGGTTAACCCTTTAGGGACGTGGTTGTGGTGTCCGCTTCCCATGCTGGCGGCCAGGGTTCAATTCCAGCTGGGGACATGAGACTTTTCTCTTCTGGAATTACTTCTTAATGATGAAATCTCGCAAAATCTAGCCGAGACAGAGAATTCATACTTTTTTTGCACCATTTCACAATCCGTTAATGTAATAAATCCTGACCTGTTCATAAAGTTTCTGAGATAACATTGAAATTTCATCTATAATTATAACTTCTGTTGATTTTACATTTTCTCTTAAATTTTCAAATTTGTCATCATTCAGAACCAGATTTCTTAATGTAAGAATATCATAATGTCCGTCATACAGGCCAGCCCAGCTGAAAAAAGGAAGTGATTCAGTTGTATAACCTTTTGGCTTTGTGATGTGAAAAAACACAAACAGTGGAAAATGTGACCTCATTAACAAGGTCTCAAAATAATTAGATACAGTATGGTACATTTTTGCGCAGTAAAGACATACAGTAATATACTCCACTTTTAACGAACTCCTCGGGACCTATCAAATTTGTTTCTTATATCAGGAGGTCTTTAAATCCATAAATCGAACAAGTTCCTTATATACAATGTTTACATATCGTACTTAAATATATATTAAACAAGTATTTTTGAATTCAATGTAATAAAATCCAAAAAAAGTACTCGTCCAGTATGAAAACGTTCAATAATAATAAATAACTACAAGGATTAATAAGAAAAAAAAGACCACTATGTTTTAATTGGCATTGCTTAAACACATATACATGTGTATACTAAGTTCACTTTTTGCATTAATCATTTACGTAAATTACAGATACAGCACATTGACAAGTTTGTAATTTATCAGAAACAGTGAGTAATGCATGTACATGTACATTTACATACATGTATACAGCTCTATGTAACTGCACCATGGTTTAAAGAAATCCAGAAGTATTTGACAGCAGTACATTTTTCTCTAAATCTAATAAATTTCTGAAAACTGACTCATAAGTTCCCGTTGCCGACTCAAAGTATGCTCTTTGGATCGAAATGGAGTATGTTATAATCATATTTACATTAAAGAAAAAAAGGGAAAAATTCGGGCCAGAAAAAAACTGTTAGATATATCAGGAGTTACGTTATATCCAGAGTTTACTGTACAGTCATGTATTTCTATACAGAGTCTGTACTCATTACAAACAACATTCTGACTGACCAGTCGAGTGTTTACAAAGTTTTACAATAAAAGCGGTTTTCGAACAGCGAGGCCAAACTCTCAATACAGCTAATGTACACATTGCATCTAGTTCTGTAACATGTATAGTGTAAATGAGGTTTTACAAGAACTGAATGTAGTATGGTAGCTTTAGCCAAGGTCTTTTAAATAGTATGGTCCGGAAACGAGTGTAATACGATAAATAACCTGTCTCGGATCACGTGACAAACATCCGGGTACCCGCAATTTTGGAAAAAGAAAGAAATTATTGATACTTTATATCTACGTATATCTCAATATTTTACCAATCAATTTGACCAACAAAGTGATCCTTAATACAATATATGCATTCCCTTATCATTACATAATATTATATTTTACCGATGTTTCGTTTTAGGTGGATTTAAGCATTGGAAAGTTGACCTCATACGAACCGGTTTTTTCACAAATGACCAAAAGCCGAAAACCAACCTAATTTTAGCGCTTCTTTCCTACTTGCATGGTGTTCATCCTGGATTGATGTAACATCTTTTTCTCATAGATTTAAGTCTAATGTACGTCTGTTATGTCTTAGATTTTCGTATTTCACCCGTATTTTAATTTTCTGGGACGGTTAGATCCGTTCAAAATCTAAAAATGGCGTCAATGGTGATTTTTTTTTGCAATACGGTGATATTTTGTGCACAGGTTTTCACTATATATTTAGGGTCAAATGATGGAAAATTGCTTATTAAAATGTAAATTAAGAGTTATTTTTTAACGGATATGAATTAGATTTTCGTTTTTTTTATTTTATAACATAATAACGTACAGTTTTGTAAGACCAGTATCGCGAGTCAAATTACCATCCATCGCTTATACGCGCAAGACGGAATAGCATGGACCATGTTTAATTTGCGTTAAAGATAATAGTTTTTTTATATAGAGGTTTTAATTTCACAGTTTTACAGAAAAGGTCATCAGCTTTCCAATTATATCATTTTTTTTTCATTAAATGTGCTATTTAAATGACACAATGACGGGCAGTTTTGCATACAACTATCTGACAAATACCAGTTTACTCGCTCGGCGTGATAAACGCTTCCAGGTAAAAATCGATAACCGAGACAAGATTATCAGTACGATAAGACATTTATAGAGGGCGTTTCCAGACCATACTATTTGAAAGACCTTGCTTTAGCACATCTATGTTCAATAAGAGCTTGCCCTTTATTGTGTTATCCTTGGTACTTGGTACTAAAAAAATACATACATACAATCATGTACACAAGATAACCATTGATGGGCAGACAACTAGTGTACACATATGACACGATTGATTTTAGGTCATTGATTAGTCTTACTATTTCGACTTCGAAGGCAAACCAAATTTATAGGCTGATATTTTATAGTGTAGAGGTGTTGACAGTTATAAAATATCAGATCTGTGAAAGGGGTTACACTGACTGAAACGCCAAATTGATTAGGCTAGTCATTGATATGTGATAATGATTTCTTCTCAATCCACTACGATCTTTTCTGCAGTACATAATATGTTATTATCAGGAATACTTAGTCATTACTTTTTACACAACATACCCAACATATATACATTCATTACCTGTGGATTGTTCGTGCGTCAAAATCACTGTATTGTAAACACGCCATTCCAGTTGTGCATAGAAGTACCACTTTACTGTCTTTCCTGTACTTGCTTGTCCATAAATTAACAGGTTATGTCCACTTACAGCGGCATTTAAAGCCAAAGACTGCTCAGAATTCAACATGTTTATATGCGACGTGCATCAATTTGACATAGTACGGGAAATAACTCGCGGAATATTTTCAACCAATGAAAATAATTCTTACAAAATTGAAAGGTCATGTTCGGTAACCCGGAAATCGGCAGTGACAGAAAACATCAGGAAAACAGAGACAGCGCTACACAGCTCAATATTCTTGAAGAATTTTATAGAAACGGTAACGTTTTGAAAAGTGAAACTTACCAGTGTTGTAGATAAATATATTGTCTGTTAAACGCGACCGCTGTTGATCTTCAGTTGCGCGTTTGAATGAAAATAAAAGTGCGGAGACCGGACCCCTGAGGGTTTGACAACTGGTTTGACTCAAAGGGGCTCATCACATAAGGTTTTGGGTGGTCGGGGGGTATTGATACCCCTATATATAGACAAGGGCTCCAGCTGTCAAAATCACAATTTGGTATATGGTCATTATAAACTGCCGTAAAAGTCACAAATTTTATCCGATTTTCTTAGCTGATACACCCCGACACAGCTTAAACATTTATCTCCACAGAAAACATATTTATTCCTTGCTGTTATTAACCGTTTTTGCACGGCGAGCTCAGAAACTCGTCACATTTTATCAAAAGCGCTTTTCCGACAAGTCCGTGTTCACCGGAAAATCGTTGAATTTCGCCTCTAAAACACATATACGGCGCGCGAACAAAGGGAAATGAATAATGCTATTAAAAATAGTATCCAAATGTATCTCACAAACCTCAATTTTTAATCACTAGCAGGTCTGTGTATCCTGCAATGCCTTGTTTATTGTCGTAGCCGAATGTAAACTTTTTTTCAGCTTCCATTTGAGTCACGTGACACCGGCCGAGTCCGGGATGAAAGCGGTTCACTGATTGGACAACGCTCTTGGTTCCTTAGTAGGTACGTATAACGTTGTGCTGGGATACAGTCAATAATGTAAATAAGAAAATAAAAGTTCAGAAAGCGCAAAATTTATGAAATATATCTATCCCTATACATTGAAATTGTTTTACTATAGAATCTGTGTTGATTGAACATGATGCTTGTCAACTGGTATGTCAGTCATCTGAAGATGATTTAGATAAAGTTCAACAAACTGTAAACTCCTGTTTTCCCAATGAAGGTTGGCTGGCAACCTTGGCATTTTTGTTTTTTAGTTATTTATTTCACTTCGACAGTGAGAAAAGTTTAGAGAACATTAAGTCACTTGTCAGTCTGCTTCATGGAAAAAGGAATGCAGGTTCATGGGATATTTGATTGGTGTGTTGGCGGGGGGGGCTTGGGGGAGGGGGGCAATTTTAGGGCCAACTTTACAAAGGCGTCACTGGCAATGTGCAAAACGCCAAAAGCTGGAATATATACCATGGGAATCCCTATGTCTGTATCACATAGCATCATTATGTCTTTGGTATGACGCGGCCAGGTAGCCAACCCACGACTGCCTATATAGCCTAGGGTGAAAAGTGGGGTCGTCTCCCTGGAAAGTTTTTTATATAAAGTTATGACGATTGTTTTTTTTCTCAGAACATCAGAAGGTGGAGGGATATAGTTTTATTATTGAAATTTAGAGACTTTCACCTTCTGTAGCCAAATTCCTGGAGGATACTCATCATCAGATAATTAATTTGATGGAATGGTGTAAATATTTCGGTATGCAAGAGGTATCCCTGTCATCTTATTTTGAAATACAGATATAAAAAGGTGTATGGACTAGCTGTCTGGTGTGAGTTTAATTCCCTCAGGAGTTTTTATAAAAATATTCTTGTATTTTACATGTATTGTGCTGTAAATAAAAACCACCACAGTTCATATAAAGAAAAATACCTCTCAGTGTCTGGAGGGTGTGTCTATACAAGAGGCGGAAATTACATGAAATACAAAAGAGGTCTCTGGTGTATTTTGTTTGTTAAGTTTAAGGTACTGATTAGCTAAAAATACAACATACCAGACTGTAAATACCAAGGGTTCATTATAATCCTTTCATGGCCACATCTACTTTGGATACTCAAATCAAATCTAAGCAAAATGAAATCAACATTTATTTGTTGTCGCAGACTTTTCAACAAAGTGAAATAATGTACATGTTTAGCTTTTTATGGACATAAATAGTTTTTTAGCAACACGATACTGAATTGTCGTTGCTCATAAACTGTCATGTTCATAATGAATGAGATGTCCTCTTCATCACTTAGACTTTTTTGATGATTTACGTTGCATTGGAGGTGAACAATAGCTGCATTCCCACCTTACATTTTCTTTAGACACTTTTCTCCACTTTGCCTTGTTACCAAGACCTGCACATTTCCTGTGGAGCCAGGAATTGCACTTGTCACATAATATCCATTCATCGTTGTCATGGTCCAAGGAACACTCCTTACATAAAACCGTTCCTTCTGTCATTTCAACCGCTGAAGAAGCTTGTTGTATGCCAGATGGCCCAGCTATTGGGTCTGAGCTGACTTGATCATGGGATACTGATCTGACTTCATCCTGTGACGCCTGAGTTTCAACATTACATTCAGGAGTATTCTTCTTTGTTGTTAAATTCTTTTTAGAAATTTTGATTTGTTTTCTGTGTGCCATAGTCTTTTCTACTCTTAATGCTGACTTCATATCTTTCCTAAACTGGGAAAATAAAACTAACAAATATTTTTTCACTATCTCATGGTACACAGTAAGTATTTGTGTACTTTGTAAAGTTAAACTTTGCAGAAGGTCGCTTACATTTTCAGATGCTTGAAAATCACATTCAACATTACAAAGTCCTTGAACAACTATGCTGGAAAAAGTTTCAAACAGTTTGCTATCGCTTTCGATTTCTTTGAGACAAGCTGCAAACATTGTTTCTCCATGTTTTATCAAATTTTCATTTACAAGTACACTTAAACTTTTGTCAGTTAACTCTAAAAAGTATTGGTACAAATTATCATTGACACAGGTAAGACTGTGTTTAACATTCTGTCTCCTGCTAACATCTATCAAAGAATCCGGTTCACATGAGTTTGAGAGCAGGAACTGTTCATCTTCTTTCAAAACATTTAAAATTGTCAGAGTACACTTAGCTGATTCATAAACTGACTGACCAGAGGATGAGTACATATTTGACAGTTTCAATTTCATGTACTTGTTTCTAAGTTTTGCAATACAATAGCCGGCCACATAGCGCACTCTTGCTCTACAAGCATTTGTTACAGTTCTTTTCATGACATTCCTTTCAGAAAGTTTGAAAAGTTTGGCTTTTTGTTGAATGAAAAATAAACGTACCCTTTCTAAAATATTGTAGCACACACTTTGATGCACATCAGTGAAAGAATCCTCATTTTCAAAAAAAATTAAACAGTTCAGCTTATATTCACTGCTTATTGAGTATTTATGAGCAAGTCCATAAAATTCTGCAAGTTTCTTTTCCTGGATGGGTTTAGGGTCTTCTTCACTCACATTCAAAGTATCTTTCAAGTCTTGGAATTTTCTAAAGAGTTTTTTTAAGAATAGCTTCAGTTTCTCATCTTCAATGTTTGATATAGTTCTATTATAGTTCTTATGAAATTCTGTTACTTCTTTTTCAAATTTTGTTTTCTCAAGTTCCAAACTGAATTGTTCTGGAATTTCAATTCCTCTGCATTCATCCTCTTCAATATTTATGGATGCTATAATATCATTGAAATCATCATCAAGGTTAGAATCATCAGAAGCCTCTATTGTAGAATCTATATCATCCGGCTCACAGCACATTACAGAGGGCTGGTTTATCAAGGAACCCGGTTCTGTTGCGGCTAACCTGAAATTGATAAAGTACAATTGAATTATTAAACTGCTACATATCTATTCTCCATGTCATGACTTTAACTGTGAATTAAATTGTGACAATATTCTATCAAACTTGTCTTAATGGCCACCCCCAAATAAAGTCTATACCTGGAAGAAAAAAAGGCCTTGAGAAAACAGTGTTATAGTTTACAGATACAGACTGACATGTACATGAGGTCAATATGCAGTTTTGTTGACCAAGCTGAGTGATATTGAGCAAGCATACCTAGAGGTCACTTTCACTTTCAAACCAGTCATTAAAACTGCATATTGACCTAGACATGGTTAGACTATATACCCAGGCAGCCAAGGTATTATCAAAATTGGCCACTAAAGCAGGTAACTGCTTAATGCATGCATGTGTACATTATATCAGAATGGCCAATTGGGATACAAAAACATTGGCTGTTTAAGGCTGATGGCTGCTTAGTCCAAGTGTATTTTATATCAGAATGGCCAGTTGGGATACAAAAGACATTGGCTGTTTAAGACAGATGGCTGCTTAGTCCATATGTATATATCACAGTGGACAATTGGGATACAAAAGTGTTGGCTGTTTATGACTGATGTCTGCTTAGTCCATGTGTATTTTATATCAGAATGGCCAATTGGGATACAAAAGTGTTGGCTGTTTGAGACAGATGGCTGCTTAGTCCATGTGTGATTTATATCAGAGTGGCCAATAGGGATATCATGTTTGCTGTTTAAGGCAGATGGCTGCTTAGTCAATCTGTATATTATATCAGAATGCCCAAGTGGGATGCAAAAATGTTGGCTGTTTAAGACAGATGGCTGCTTAATGCAGGTTTATTATATTAGAACGGTCAATTGGAATACAAAAATGTCACCTATGTAAGGCAGTTGACTGCTAAACCAGTTTGACTGTATACCTTTTGCATTCATATTATGGAAATTTCAGAAAGCTCTGCTTTTTTAGCTTGACTATTCGCAGAATATGTAGAGTTATTGTAGTCGCGCCTGCGTTAGTGTTGGTTGAATTTTTTTTTTAAGTGTATACAATGGCTTTAATTGTGCACATTTGTTTTCAGGTTGACGTCTAGACTCTGCTTAGCAGACAGTTGCACAGTCGCTGAGATTAACACATTGTACAACACATTCTGTTTTGAGTGTCTTGAGAGTGGAAATGAAACTCATCAGGTTGGAATGAGAGTATTTGTTGATACATTGACTAGTGTGTATCCAAACATTGAAAAATGCAGGAAACGAGACGGGAAATCTGTAAAAAGAGTTTACAAAGGCATTACTTTGAAATCTTTGGAGCCATTAACTTCAACGCACACTGATAAGATTGAATTTGTTGACATCAAATCATATATTACTGACCCAGTTCTGGTGAAAAAGTGTACAAACGAAAAAGTAGTCTGTACAATTAATACGGGTTTTTCATCTAATGCAAATGAAGTAATAAAAACATTAGTGTTTAACAGTGACAAGACATGGTCCTTAAAAATTGGTGAAAAAAATGTTGATCTCGGCTTAATAAATGTTGACAATTCTTTTTCTTTGAAAGAAGACTGCATTTTGAACATATGTAACATTGCATGCAAAGTGAACCTCTGCAATGGTGTGACAATGTCTAAGAGTGTTATTGTAGGCAGATTTCATACATTGGAAAACTGGCAAAGCAGTTCATTAAATATTAGGTCTTTAAAGTCTGTTTCATGTCACAGAGTTGTGCCTTTTGGATCTAAGTCTATGACTTGCAGAATATGCCAGCAGATGACACTGTCAAAGTCCAAGGCAAACAAAGAAAACACCCCATGTCAAAGTGACGAAAACGAGGACATGGTTGATAGGATTAAACATCTTTTGAAACATGCTAATCCAGAACTAATTGAATTGTTCTTAGAACAAAGTAAAAACATATCTCGGAAACCATCTGGTCGTAGGTGGTCCAAATCATTTATTGGTGTTTGCCTTCAAATATATTATCGAAGTCCACAGAGCTATGAAATGCTGATAGCTTCAAAATTGCTTCTTTTGCCATCAACATCTACACTGATAATGTATAAAAATAAGCTTAAACAAAATCCGGGGTTTGATGAGACAGTTTTTGAATGGATGAATGATGAAGCGAATAGAAAAAATATTCATGAAGAAGGTAGGCAAGGAGGAATAATTTTTGACGAAATGGCCATTCAAAGTGACATACAATTCCGGAAAAATGGTGATGTTGTGGAACTGGTTGGATTCACAGACACAGGCACAGAAGGCGACCTATGCCAAGTGTTGAGAAAAGGGAAACATGATAAGTCTCTGGGTACCCATGTTCTACAATTCTTATTTTTAGGTATCACTGGATTTAGATTCCCATTTGCCCATTTCATTACTGATCAAATTCAGGCTTCACAAATTTATGCACTATTTTGGAAAGCAGTTCAAATGTTGTGGTCATATGGATTTAAAGTGACTTATACATGTATGGATGGTGCAGTTTGTAATAGGTCTTTAATGCACATGTGTGTGGGACCTAATTCTAAGTTAAAATACAATTTTATAACTGACAGTCCATGTTCACCACAACAAGTAATATTTATGATGGATGTGTCACATGTTCTTAAGAAAATAAGGAACAATGTTATGAAAAGTGGGCTAGGTGTTAAATGTACCAGGCATTTAAAGTTACCAAATAATTCAATCATTCAGTGGCAAATGTTTATTGATAGCTATAATTGGGATCAGCAAAATGGACTTCAGCTGCATCGCAAATTGACCAATGAACATATATATCCAGACAGTCAGCTTAAAATGCGTAATTACCTCGCAGAAGATGTTTTGGACTGTAATATGTTAAATCTTATGAAAGAATTTCAAAGTTCTTTGGGTGAGAAAGGTCAAATTCTTAATGGTACTATTGAGTTTCTGGAAAACACCTCTCAAATGGTTTCAATATTTAGAGATATGAGACCAGTTAAGGACAAAGATGACTACAGGTTGGGGATTTTAAAAAATGTGGCTGACTGGTTCTTTAACTGGGAATCAGATACTGTATTGCATGAAAATATTCCTGATAAAGAAAAGAGGAAACGGTTTATGTCTCAACAGTGTATGGAAGATATTCAGTCATGCATTCGAGGATTTCTGTTATCATGTGAAACCCAATTAAAATCCAGTTCTACAGTTTTTGTGACACCCGGACTTATTAATTCAGACGTCATAGAGAATGTCTTTAATCAGCAACGTTCGACATATAACGGCGCAAACACTAATCCGAATGCTCTTCAATATAGAAATACAATTAATAGCATATTAGTTGGACAAAACTCGGTATCAAGGAAATCCAATGCTGGTAAATGTCTGCAGTCTGCTATTCCTTTCACACTGGAAATGAAAAAAAACACACGAAAGCGACCTGCTAGTAACCTTACGCCAATGGAAGGAAAGATTAAAGTCATCAGAATGTGAAGTGTAAGTTAAATTTTCATTTATTAAATAATATTATATACTAACCATTGTCTTTCTCTACAACATGTATAATCTGTCAATGGCTCTGATGCTGGCAGATCAGTCATGAACTGTTTTACTTGACTGCTAGGTGGTATGATATAACGCTCATGGAAGTTAACTACTCTCAGTCCAGCTGAGGAAGTGGCCCTTGACAGTGCAACACCAAACTGACCAGCTTTGAATATGTCCCGACAGTCTATCTCTACACTGAAAAGTGAGAAATGAATATATTCATTGAAGAACTTTTTGCAAGATTTGTATTATTTTGATTTATTACCTTAGATCAGCCCCTCAAACCCAGAGG
Organism: Saxidomus purpurata; assembly: GCA_022818135.1. Lineage (NCBI taxonomy): Eukaryota > Metazoa > Mollusca > Bivalvia > Venerida > Veneridae > Saxidomus > Saxidomus purpurata. The sequence goes on along the minus strand of JAFMSR010000009.1, from coordinate 53,780,342 downwards.
TTGTGGGTTTTAGCCTTACTGGATTCATGCTACATCAATACTAGTTTATCCAGGTCCATATGATATAAAAGCTGGATTAGTATCAATTTAAAATGTTGTCTTTTGCTATTTTGACTACATGTACATTGATTTTAAACATTTCTCTCAATTCAAAATCTCTCATGTTTTCAATGAAAATCATTGAAAGAAAATAATTGGCTTTGAAGATTTTATTTTCTTATATTATGAAATGTTGTTGATACCTGTCCAGAGTCATTCCTTGGCTTTTATGAATTGTTAATCCAAAGGCTAATTTTAGTGGATACTGCTCTCTTACAGCTATATCTTCATGGAGCGATGGGCTGTAAACTAAAAACAAATTTATAATCATTACATTTTGATATGTCACATATGGCTGACAGTGTTGCAAACAAATAATCTGTACACAGAGTTAATGTAAATATATGTAATACCTTATTTACTACTTATATTATAAGTAATTACAAATTTTTATTAAATGAAATAGAATGTTGCTCAAAAGTGATTGACAACCTTTAAGCATTACACTAGCAAGTAATTCTGTTTCATACAATAATAAGTTATCACAATTAAACTTCTTAATTCCATTGATTACCTGTAAATTTCATCTTTGCCATCCGCAGTGTAAGATCTGGCGTAGAAAAATGAACTGTGGGGCCATCATGATCCAAATTTGTTACAATACCTCTTGCTCCATTCACAAGTGTTTCACTTAAGTTTCTCAGTAAAACTACAGGTGCCCCCTTTTTCAGCCATAAGACCTTCGGCGCTGTTAGGTGTTTCATATTTGATGTCTGTCCAGAGTCGACTGCTTTAAATTCATAAATTTCTCCAGGAATATTTAAAAGACACTGCCTGTTGAAATCGTCTACCAGATCGTTTTTTGAAAATAATTTAACACTTGCACTGACAGGTAATGGTCTTGATAATCCAGAAATATATTCAAAACTTCTTGGAGAAATATCTCCCCTATAAATTTCATTAATGGCTGTAATTAGGCTTTGCTCACTCTGTCTCATGTTTGTTTTTAGAACTACAGTATGTTGAAAAATATTTCGAAAGTTTGGGCTCACAAAGCAGTGGCTTCCATCATCTTGATAGTTAATGTTGGCAACGGGTGGTAGTTGGAAAAAATCACCTACAAATATAACTTGTATGCCTCCAAACGGTTTGTCAGGGCATTTTAAACAGCATGCTTTGTTGATAGTATCAAATGTTCTACTGCTGATCATTGAACATTCATCAACAATTAAAACATCACATTTTTTAATATTTTGGACAATGTCATCATACTTCTTATTGTTTATAAGCACATCAAGTATTTCTGAAGGGCCATATCTGCCATCTGAAATCCCAGTGAATTTATGGATTGTACATGCATCTTCATATACTTGACATGCAATACCTGTTGAGCATGTTAATTGTACACTTTTCCCCTCAGATTCCAGTTGTTTTTTAATTTCTTTTACCAAATACGACTTGCCAGTACCTGCTGAACCTAAAATTATCTCAGTGAACAGAAGAATAGGAAGAGTATTCATAGGAGTTTATTGTGTGAGAATAGACACGTCATATAAAACCAATCAAATTACGCACTGTAAATTCATCAAAATTCATCTACAGAAAGAAACTTAGACATGTCAATACAAATATACTGGATTCACTTTGACAGCAACTTGTAGCCTAAGCACTCTCTTAATACAGAATCAAGTGCAATATTACATTTCAATTAATGTACTGATTCAGAACATGTTGAATATAATCAAAATCCGCCTATACATATATGGCAAATTTAACAACTGAAAGCCTGTTCATATAAATCAAATATTTAACAAGCAATACACATGAAATAAAACATAAGAACACAAATAAATGAAACAAAAGCAAAAACTAAAGAAAAATTTAAGGGGTGGGCGGATGAGGGCAAAATATTTTTTTTACAATTCAAACAAAGACAGACGTGTCAAATCAAATACTGTGCTAGAAAAACCGCGAAATTCACTTATATACTGACCGTGGAAGGATATATCAGCTGACCAATGGACAAGAGGGATAAGTGACCAATAAAAAAGGCTGTTATGATCGATAATTAAGAGATTTTGTTTGTAAACAAAATGCTATAAATTATCTCAGTGAACAGAAGAATAGGAAGAGTATTCATAGGAGTTTATTGTGTGAGAATAGACACGTCATATAAAACCAATCAAATTACGCACTGTAAATTCATCAAAATTCATCTACAGAAAGAAACTTAGACATGTCAATACAAATATACTGGATTCACTTTGACAGCAACTTGTAGCCTAAGCACTCTCTTAATACAGAATCAAGTGCAATATTACATTTCAATTAATGTACTGATTCAGAACATGTTGAATATAATCAAAATCCGCCAACCCCCGGCCAAAAATAAAAAAGCAAAGCAAAGCAAAGCAAAGCAAAAAAAAAAATTTATGTTCAAAAATTATAGCACACGAACACTAAACACATAAACTTACGAATCTTGAAATGCTGAAGATCCGCTGCTGTAAATATATAAATACATTGAATATTATGAAATAATTCTTAACATGAAGAATCAACAAATAATTCACATTTGAAACACCAGACTCAATGCAAAGTACTCTCCCCGAAAATGAATCAAGGGTAACGTCACATACCATTACCACAAGAAACCACCCTTCAAAGGAGTAAAATATCTCCTTTAAGAAGTCAAAAAAAAAGAAACTTCCACAAATACCGTCACATACCAGTATTATGTGGACACATCTTCAAAGGAATAAGATGCTTCCTTTAAAAAGAAACCCTGTACTTACTGGCAGAAAGCCTGGTGTAATATGAGAAATTACCTAAAAACTAAAAATACACACATATCTTTGATCAACACAATGAACATCATTCACATACAATATCATCCAATGAAGACATAGTTTGTGCTACTTGTTTATATTAAGCATATAAGCATTCCCGTATCATGAATTCAAAATCAAGACTTCAGCAAATGAGCAATAGTGTTAATAAAAACCAGTCGCAGACGACGTGTACCTTCATTGTTTAAATGCAAGCCACCATCCCTTACTGCAAAAACATCCCGCACAGGCTTCCCATACTTATAAAATGGACGGAAGGAACAAACAAACTGAACTTTCCGTTCTAGACATTTCTGCTTTAAACTCGAGTTAACTTGCTTAACCTTTGCAGAAGTCAATTCATAATCAACAGGCCTGGGCAAAATACTAGAAAAAACCAAATGAGTGGAAGATTTGGCTCTAACTGTTGTAATTAAATTATTGAAGTTGCTCATAATTTCATCATGAGACAGAAAGTTAATGTCGTTTGTACCAACATGAATTATAGTGAAAGGTCTTCGAACTAGCATTGGATAATGTTCTATCTTCGCCGTAAGTCTGGCTATGTTAATTCCTGGAAACGGATGCGTCTCTGCAAAACGTATGCCCGAAACGTGTTTGGCGATTGAATCAGACAGGATGTTCACTCTTATATCTGTAATCAGAATGAACGATATAAGACTAATAAATCAAATTTCTCTAAACATTTTTTGCAAAATTCTCAATTTATCCGACCAATCTAACTCCAAATAACATTTGTAGGCATCTGATTTCCAGTCTCCTAAAAGCTGAATGTGCTCGGCGGGAATGTCCGATTTAAAGGCCAAAGTTGTGAAACCTCTACGAAATGAATGCGTGGAAAAATGTTTTGCATCAAGACCAATGCTACTAATACAGTTTCTAAATTTCTTTTGAAACAGATGATAAGTTATACATGATCCATCTGGTAAAGTAAACAATGCTCCTTTGTAATGCTTAATTTTTAGCCCCATGACCTTTTCAAAGGCTGAAACAGGACACAACCTCTGATCACTAAGCCTTAACAATGGGCAAATTAACTCCCTTTCACCATACTGTATTGTTTTAGACCAGTTGAAATGAACTAACAGGAGATGACCATGATGCTGAACACAGTCTGTTTTTAAAAATCTCCCGTTCTCGACATCTACCTTAGAAGTTGGCACCAAATTAGATTTTCTAGCTGCCAGAAAAAAGGCAAATAAAAATAAACACCAATAAATTAAATTGGAGTTGTCTGAAAAATCTAAGCTATCATACATATTTAATAAAATGTCCAACGTGACAGGTTCAGCTCTTTTGACTGAATGAGGCTTTAGTCTTGAAATGCCCTTAAGAGACAAATTTAACAAGTAATTATTGATGTGATCTATGTTATAACCTAATATAAAATGTAGAGTTTTTACTCCACTGATATAATTCCTAATACTATCAACAGATTTGAATGATCTACTGAGAAACTGTGCGTACAGTTGTAGAGTGTCAGTAGAAGTCGGTAAAAAACACAACTTAAAATAAAGGCAGAACAACATAAAACTCTCCCATTGGATACGCAGATTTCTGTTCGTCCCTGCAGCAAAAGCTGAAGCTGTGGAAACCTTTAAGTCTTTCCTTAAGGCCTTAAAGTCAATATCTGAAAGGTAAAAATTTACCAATCATGTAAAAACTTAAAGTAGCTATCATGAACTGTCATTTCACCTAAAGAACAAGTATGAGGAGCAAGTTTAAAAAATTCCCTCTGGAAACCAGCATCTAAATGCCATCGGGACAAACAGTCTGCTATGCGATTTGCTTCACTTGTTAAATGAACAGCTCTAATTTGAAACTCATGCAGTGATGCAATGAAACAAATTTCTCGTAAACACTTTTGCAGAAAGCTTGATCTAGACTTTCCTGTGTTAATCACAATACAAGTTGCCAAGTTATCACAATGAATAACTATTTTCTTCCTACGCAACTCAGCTGACCACAATTTTAGACAGACTACGACTGTCAACATTTCTAAACTAGTGATGCTCAGACACTGCTCCAGAATAAAATCCGGAAATCTGCTATGAAAAAATTTCAAACCGCAAATTCCACCACAGCCAGTTAAACAGCTGTCAGAGCTAAATTCACTATCTGTTTCTAACCAATCACCATAATCAATTAAAGAAATGCCATTATACAAAGGTAAAAACTTGTCCCACCAAACTAAATCTTTCCGCACTTCAATAGGAATATTGAAATTCCTTTCCTTCGCCTGATAACAGTCCCTTAACCAATTAAGGATCCTGTTAATGAAAACTCTGCTAGATCGAACACATGCACCCACAAAATTCAATTTACCAAGTAATTTTTGAATGTCTTTTAAGGAAACAAGTTCCTTGCATAACCATTCTTTAATCAAACATTTGATTTCCACAAGCCTCTGCTCGGTAACCTCCATTGTCATCTTCTTACTGTTAAATAAAACGCCCAAAAAAACCATAACTTCTGAAGGGGGACTAGCTTTTTCTACAGCTTCATCTAAACCACTCTTAATGAAGATTTCTCTGATAAGAGAGAACGCAAAAGGAGCCACTGCAGTCTTTTCCGCACCTGCAAAATCATCTAAATAGTTCAGCACAGCTAAACCTAAACGGAACATCATGAACGCAAAGGCATTTGTCACCCTTTGGCAAATATGAGCCGCTGACCGAAGACCCATTGATAAAACTGTATCAAAAAATAAATGTTTTCTCCAATGAAAACCAACCAGGTTGTAACTAGAAGGACAAATACAAATTTGCCTGTAAGCCCGATGTAAATCTAATTTATACATTAGACACCCAGGACCTTTTGATTTAATCAAGGCCACGAAATCATCAATCTTTGGAAATACCAGGTCCACCTTGTCACCTAAATACCAATCTTTAGAAACAAAATCGTTAACACCAGTGCCATCCTTGGGAAAACTCAAGTCCAAAATGACTCTGCGCTCACCAGGAGTGGATTTAGGAACTGTATTTAGAGGTGAAATAACCATACCTTCCTCAAAGGGACATTTACTAAAGGGACCCATGATTGCTCCAAAGGAAGCTTCCTTCTTTAAATATTTAATCATATGATCTGGAAATGCATTTGCCCCAGCATGATTTTTGACCTTACAAGACTGTGACAAAGGAAAGGCTGTGTCCGAGTTTGATCTAACTTCTATTGGAAATCCATATTTCAATAGATCACACACCTGCAAATCTTTGTAACCATGTAACATTCTTTCCATGAACTGTGTGTTAATTTTTGTGTTTACTGGAATTCTGCATCCTTCAAAATTGAACTTCTTTGATGCCTTAACTTTTCTATGAATTTCTATCTTTTCCTGTGAACTAATTTTACCTTCATTTTCAAGACTTGAGCAAACTAAGCAATTTTTATTGTGCTTACACACACAATTTTCATTCTGCATGAAATTAGAGTCATCCCTACATAAAGATTGAGAACAAAACGAAGGTAGAAAAACATTGACTAAATCATTCTCTCTATCATGCTTATTCTGGGGCAATATGTTATCTCGAAGTCATGTAGAGGAATGTGGGCAGGCTGAAGAACATTCTGGATGATTCCATTCTTTTTTGTCCATTTGCCAACAAGTAGCACAAATATGCTTAGCGAACCGATTTTTGCCCTTAATAACAATAACATGTGAAGCCTTTTGAGAACATTTGTTTCTCTGATACTTTGAACAGAACCATACCCTGGCTTCATCTAAAGATAACGCACTAGCACCCTCTTGCGGAAGACTGTAGCTGGGCTTTGGCTTAAATTGAAGTGAATCCTGTAAAATGGTTCTGGATTTAATCTTGTGTCTAGCTAAAACTGCAGCTTCAACATACTGGAAGTCATCCCCCCAATCACTGTGGCCCAGCTCAATTTCCCGCAAGACTGCTGCATACAACGACTTAATTACTGTAAATTCATATGAACTGTTAAGATACATTAACTTCTTCAATAACTTAACTCTACCATCTCTCTCTTTCTTGCCTGTTTTGGTAGAAGAAATGATCTCGAGTTCGCCCGCAATGAATAAATTAAAATCTAGCTTATCAAAAGGAATATTCCTGCTAACAAAATCAAATCTTAAATTCGAATGCGGATATCTTTGTTTACTTTTGACAGAATCTGAAGATTTGGAAGTTATACCAGATTTCACCTTATGCTTTCTATGCTTTTTGTGTTTTTTAGAAATCTTTTTCTTGGAACTTGAGTCCTTATCTGAATCGTCTTCCGTAGTGGAATCAGAACTCGAACTATCTGTATCAGAGTCTGAGCTAGTAGTGTCTGAAGAGGAGTCTACAAGACCTAATTTGGCCAGTTCTTTCTTTGCCTGCTTTTTTAAGCCTGGTAACTGCCGCAGGGAATTCAATGTCAAAATGTTCATACCTGATTTCACTGATCCATCACCAGATGAAGTAGAGGCATGGGGCATCAATGGTTGGCTGAAGCTGGCAGCTAAACGTGTTTTAGTGCGCTTGTCCTTCTTTGTATCCTTGTTGGAAACATCACTTGTAGTTGTACCAATGAATTTACTGTCCGAAATACCTGCTGCATCCGGAACCCCCACAACGTCAGATTTTAGTGACTGCTCTAATTTCTGTATATGTTCTTCCCTTTCTTTAACTTGCTTTCGCAAAAGTTCAAGCTCCTTACGATCTTGTAACCGTCGTTGTTCCTTATCTAAATCCTGCAACCTCTGTTGCAAACGCTTCTTCTCTGACACGGAAGAAATACCTTGATCCGACTCAACCAGACACTTGTTCGGTGTCGACGTAGAAATATCTATGTTAGACGTGAGGTCCCCCACGGGGTCACTGGATTCTGCCGCTGCAGATAAACCACACTCATTCATGAGTTTATAATCCACAGTTCTAGCTTTTGAACGTTCTGACTTCCTGTCAGCCATACTGGTTGAAAAAGTTAACACAACCAAGAAACAAGAATAAACAACGTTACTCCACAGTGCAAATGACACTCAAAAGTCTCAGCGGAAACTCAACAGCTGATAAATATCCAGTTATGAAATGTCATATTAACGCACTGAAAAAAGTTGAAATCAGAAAAAACGGCCACAGAGAAGACCGCGAAAAAAAATATTTTTTTTACAATTCAAACAAAGACAGACGTGTCAAATCAAATACTGTGCTAGAAAAACCGCGAAATTCACTTATATACTGACCGTGGAAGGATATATCAGCTGACCAATGGACAAGAGGGATAAGTGACCAATAAAAAAGGCTGTTATGATCGATAATTAAGAGATTTTGTTTGTAAACAAAATGCTATAAATCAACAAATTATGGCCCTTCAATGCGATCTCAAACGCTTCTTTCTGTTTGGGGTCCATGTTTTGCGTTGTAAAAACTACACGAAAACTACACGTGTGTTTTGTTTATAAATATTGCTGTTTACTATTTCATATAGACGATAACGTGGTGAAGACGAGAACCAGTCGATAGCCAATCAAATTAGCCGATACAGAAACAAATCACGTGACTCAAATATGACATAATGGCGAAGCCGGCGAGAACGTTTCGGCTACGACAATAAACAAAGCATTGCAGGATACACAGAATTGCTAGTGATTAAAAATTGAGGTTTGTGAGATACATTTGGATACTATTTTTAATAGCATTATTCATTTCCCTTTGTTCGTGCGCCGTATATGTGTTTTAGAGGCGAAATTCAACGATTTTCCGGTGAACACGGACTTGTCGGAAAAGCGCTTTTGATAAAATGTGACGAGTTTCTGAGCTCGCCGTGCAAAAACGGTTAATAACAGCAAGGAATAAATATGTTTTCTGTGGAGATAAATGTTTAAGCTGTGTCGGGGTGTATCAGCTAAGAAAATCGGATAAAATTTGTGACTTTTACGGCAGTTTATAATGACCATATACCAAATTGTGATTTTGACAGCTGGAGCCCTTGTCTATATATAGGGGTATCAATACCCCCCGACCACCCAAAACCTTATGTGATGAGCCCCTTTGGTTTGACTGAACAGCTGAAAATGACTTTTTGACAATGTTTTGTGTTTTTTCATGAAATTGTTTTATTAGGCAGTTTAGTACTACTTTGAAAGAAGTGAAGGTATCGCCTTGAGAATGCACCCCTACACTGTCGAGAACAGTTTTAAATCCAAAATCGGATAGCTTCTTGTTTGAAACCAAATGGCTTCTTCTTCAATGGCTTTAAATAATATATGCTGTTATGACTAGCAGACATGGCTGTACGTTTTGAATTTCACGATCCAGAGATGTATAAACAATGCATGAAAACCGATGACAAAAATCACGCAGACTGGTCCTCATCATTGCATGCGTTGAACGTTGGAATTGAACGCTAAAAAGTAACTGAACGGGAGCCAGATTAATGGCTCTCTTGATTTTGATTCACTCGATTGATTCAGAGAACAATGTTTCTTTAATTTTACTGGCTTCGCTACCGGGTTGACGCTCGAAATTGGGATTTTTTTTTGAAAATTGGGATAAATGGTCAATATTTGCGATGGGAATGGGTCCGTTTATTGGTACCATTTATATAGGGAGAAAAAACGCTGGAAGATCAGGTGTTTTCGTGCATATTATCTTGAAGCTTAATATTTTCTGCATCAAAAGACACTGGTAGCATGTGTAATTATTGCAAAACAGCTAAAATACGATTTTGATAACCTCGCCATACATAGTCTTGATTTTCAAGATGTAAAGATTTGTATCTTGTATATTATAAGGTTGTTTAGTGAGTAATTTGAAGTACATTGCTTGGTTGACAACCATACATTTTGTACAATTGCTGTATGGCCCCAGATGTACATTGTACCCTGATGATAAAATTATGTTGGCCAGGGTGGTCACTTTCCATACTTCAAGTGTCTGTAATGCTGTATCTGTCGAACGTGTAAGAAGTACTTACAACCCATTCACATTAATTTATAAATGATAAATAAATTCTTTTTTTATGATCAATTGTCGTATTTTTTTTGTATCTTTGAAACAATATAAATGTTTGCAATCATACCAATACCAAAACTGTTGATTACTTTCTATAGAAATAGGAGATGTGGTCAATTCACAGGATTATTTTGAATTGAGGTGTAGTTTGGTTTTAAGAGTTGAAGCTGCTCTTGTCAGATTAACTGGGTGCAATAAATGTGAGGGTTTGAAAGTCCCCATATTTAAAAACAATTTAGCTGCTCAAAAAAGCATCCAATGGGTTATGCCGCAAGGGTAGCATACATGAATATAACAAGAGAGCCATGATATATATCTAGGACTGGTTCAATTTACCACCGTACACCTTAAATGTCCTAGAGTTAGTCAAATGAAGTCCGCTTATTGAAAACAGCTATCATTTATGCCATTTATTATCATTTATTAAGTTAAAAAACTACAAAAGAGACCTTAAGGGTAAAATAATGTGCAAGTTTGGAACTTACAGAGATATATATGTACTACCAAAAACATCTGCTTTACTTAAGAAATAATAAATGTCTCCCTGTATTTTATCGTTGAATAAAATATAGTCAGGAATTTGGATGCGTAGTAATTCAGTCACGAGTGCGTAGCACGAGTGATTTAATTATTCGCATCCAAATGACTGACTGTATTTTATTCAACGATAAAATATAGGGAACAATTTATTATTTCGATTCTAACACGTGATTTTCTTTGAAAACAAGCCGAACTTTATTTAACGCGTAGTAGTACATTGTTGTAACCTTAAAACGCGAGATACGATTGGACGTGCTTGTTTACATACGTCACGTCATTTAAGGCACGTCGTCCTTGGAAAAACGTGCTGTATTTTATCGTAAAATAAAATACAGGCTTTTCCCTAAATGCTTATATAGGAAAAGCAGCTGCTTGTGTTAGAATTCTTCTTTAAGTACACGTTAGAAATATTTATTTGTTTCAATGATATTTTGCAAACAATAAGAAAAGCTTTCTGGCAACTCTTTTTCGTGATGAAATGACTTGAATAAGAAAGAAAGGCATATATGTCAACAATATTTTAGAGTGAATAGAACATGGTTCTATCATTATCCGGTCAGTAAATTTATTTTACTATATAAGTAGATTCAAAGTGATCCTCAGACTTTAATATTGTTTAATGCAATTTTTAGGAACAGCTAAAAAAAGAAATGATTCTAGCTGGGACTTTAACGCAAGCTGGCCCACAGTATTTTTAGGAAAAGCTAAAAATAGAAAACAAATAGAAACACTCCAATATATGTCAGAAATGTTTGTCTAAGCATATTCATAAAATGTCTGTTCTTTTTTTCAGTGTTGCTTTGTACAAGTAGAAAGCCAGCCAATTTACAGACTGATATATGATGGTGATCTGTCTTCATCTGGAGATGAACTGGATATATCACTCATTGAAACCCTCAACACCTCTGATCTGTCACTAATGATACCCCATTGTGAACCTGGACCAGAATTATCAGAAGATGAATTAGGACTGTCACTAGAATTTGAACTTGGAAGTATTTCTGAGTCTGATGATGTATTGTCTTTTGGAAGTAATCTGAGCTCAAAGTGAAATACCATCTGTGGAAGATTACAAAGATTTAGAAAATGTTCAAGCCAAGATGTCCACACCAAGGCCCGTTAAAAGTCTATTGTCATGTAAGTGTTTACATTGTTAAAGTTCGCTGCATTGCGCCTTTAAGTTTAGTAGCGTTTCTTAGTCTTCATCTATCTGCATTGATCAATGGAAAACAGAATGTGCTGCCGGAGACTGTCTATTTATGTTATAATGGATTTATAGGGGTCTGGTGGTCAAGGTATGAATCGCCAAGCAACCAACATTACATTTTTTGGCAAATAGATGGGAAACACACATATTTTTGTTTGACCTTTATATTTATGGCGGATGAAGAAGAAATGCGCAGTGTACAAGAATTTGACTTGTGCATTATTTTGTAAGTCTTTAATTCATTTTAGTTATTGCCCATTTTCATTATTCCTAAATTGTCCCTAGCATAACTTAGAAAATACGATACATATGAAGATGCAGCAGTCTCCAAATGCTAATCTCTTAATCTCCAAAACCCCTAGTCAGAATTTTGCGATATTTCACAGAAGTGATAAGTACCATGCCTCATTGTGCATGGTCCATGTTTCGGGTCACTAGGTCAAGGTCACAGGGGCTCGACATACTAGAATCTTGCCATGCTTGTGCATTCTGAATCTCCAATTTAAGAACCCCTGGTCAAAATTAAATGATACTTCACATATAAGTGATAAGTACCATGCTTAGTTGTGCATGGTCCAATAATTAAAAACATCAAATCTTACATAAATTTATTATACTGAGTAAATTCTGTGTTCAGGGTGGTGTATTCATCACCATCAGTGATGGTTCTAGTTAATTTTGCCTTGAGAAATTACAAATGTTTCTGTAAGTGAAAAACCAGACTAGGTGACTCGAAAGTACCTATCTCATGATCTCTGATTTCTGATAATTTTAAGTTCTTAACAAAGAAGTTTTATGTCTCTTTACAGCTGACGTAAGCAGTGGGAAGAAGATGAAGTCTAAAGCACTTAGTATATTAAGTATGAAAAGTACTTTGAAAGAAAAGTGTCTGTGTGGATAAATGTGCCTCCAAAAGTTTACTTTGCAGACTATAAGAGACTTAAGACAAACATTTTGGATGAACCCTAGAAACATGCGAATGCAATTGTTGAAGTTCTATTTGAATCATTCAAAGAAGTCGGGAAAATTTCGTGTGATAAGCATTAAATCAGTTTGACCATGAGCTGTCATTTTGAAGAGTGATCAATACATTATTCTGATAAACAATGGGACTTTAAAGTTCATTAATTAAAAAAACAATTGTCTTAGACTACCTAGTTATCTGTTTTCAGACAAACTCTTTTTCTAAATGTACCACTTATGTAACTCTTGAAAGACAACTTGAGACAACAGCATGTATTGAGACGAGAATACACTACCGCCAGCTGAAGATAGACCACAATGATAGACAAATGTAAGTCTTATTTCCAGGTTACTACTGCTCATGGGGGAAAATGAAAGCTTTGATAACATAGACTGGATGCCTGTTCCATAGTTCAAGGTATTATACTATCAAATTATGATAACTAATTTATGATAGCTTTTCTGTCAAACAGTCCTATTGAATTTATTGAATTTTGGGACCTTGTGTTCTACCATTTGCTACAAAAAGAAAAACAAGTTGCCTCATGCATTTTTAGTATTAAATCTACAGCTATAAGTTTTCAGTACACTATAGCACAAGGTACTCCAGGTGAACTATTATGTTTGGCATTCGTTGCCAACAATTTATCTAATAGTGTGTGGACTTATATCACAAGAGGCTTCAATATTGATAGAGGTTATACCTTGCCACAGCATTTGTGCTCAGGGTCAGTACTTGTGACCTCTCTTCTCTGTCTTGCTGTATCTTGATTTATTTTAAATTGAACCTAGAAAAAGACAGTTGCTTCAAATTGTTCATCAGAAGTTGTTATAGGGTATAAAAGATTTCCAGTGGATTATAGGACAATCAGTGTTCTCTTGTTTAAAATGATTTTCTTATTTTATCTACTTGTGACAAGAATTTGCGTAATGTAACATTTTAGTAACATTTGTATCTTTTAAGGAGTGAAAGAAGATATTACTACAGCAAAAGAGAATTAAGCAGGAGATACCCATCTGGTAATTGATGGCATGAATCAATGTAAGTTTACTTTACTGGCCATTATTTAGAAATCACAATTATAGCTGATTTCAACATAAAAGATAAAAAATTTATTTTTGTACAACCACAAGGTACAAATTTTATTTGATAAGCCTATTCTGTTTAAATCCATCAGTTTCTGCCTTCACTTCAAACTCCTTACAGCGATTTGCCTTCACAAGATATCACGTGACGATGGAACTTAGACACGTGACATAACAAAATGGATGATACTCCAAAGAAAGAAGTTCCTTCATCTTGTTTTATTTGTGTAAACAATAAAAGGTACTACAAACTTGGTGGGGACTTTGAATCATTTTTGTCCAGAAACAGTAGTATTTCCTACGGTATTTGCCAGACGTGTACCAGCCAAATAAAATCAGCATTCGAGCTGGTAGAGCTTCTGAAATGTAGATTTAATTCAGAAACATGTCAAGAAACCGGTCCCCGGTTCAAAAGGCTTCCTAAAAGCCCGGTAACACCCAAACTTAAACGTATCTCAGGTTCAAATAAAAAGTCCAAAACTTCAGTGAAAAGTAGATGGTCACTAAATGTCAACCCCCCACCCACTCACAGTGTAACTTTTAACAATTCCACTGAATTCCCTGAAAGTGAACATTGTTACAGCAAGAAGGATTGTGAGGTTGTAGTACTGCCACAGACTGGAGAACACTTCTACAGCAAGGATCTAAGCATACAGGGAGTCAAAGAATCTATGAGAGCGAAATCAATAGAAATCCTGAAGAAACATACTGCTTCTGATGTTGAATGTACAACAGTCACTGATGAAATTGCTCAAAATGTTGTAAACAATCAGGTAAAATGTGTGATACTTAACACATAGAGTATTTGAAGTTAACTTTTATCATGTATTCGTATTTTCTATTTTAGATTTTGCTTGATTTTAGCACCACCTACATTAGTGCAGTGGCATGAACATTTATTTTTAAAATCTGGTATATGGATTAAGTTAAAGAAGCCTTATTGAACGTCACATATGATCAACGGACAACATTAGCCACAAAGCTAATGTGCGACGAACAGGGTATCCAGTAATTAGGTTTAATGTTTTATTGACATGTTACATAACAAGACTGGAAAGCTATAGTAAATAATTTTATAGAATAGTTCGTCAGTAAACAGTGATAAAATATCAGAGCTGGAAGCAGAGACAAACTTTTTTAATACTCCCCTTTTGTCTCCAGTTCCAGTTGAACCAGATGAGGATACTTTGGGTCTCTGCGCCCAGAACAGGACCTGGAGAAACCTTTAGTTCTACCTTCACTATATAGATTATGATCTGTGCTCTCTTTTGAAAATTACCTCCAAGTGGTATATTTCTACCCATTACAGCCTTTGTAGTTCAATTGTAGAACACTTCCCTTGTCTTACTTGGAAAGAGATCCAGGTTCAAATCCTGGCAGAGGCCTTTTGGTAGATATTGCTGTCTGGAGGGCATATACAAAAATTAAAAAAATCTGAAGAAGGTTTAAGTCATTTCATATGATTGTACTTGTGCTTAGGTTGTAATACATTGATAACTGTATAGATCTGTAACTGATAGCATCAGTGGCAGGGCAGGCAAATTTTTATTAAAGGTATTTGGCTTCACACATTTACTTTAACTTAAATGAAAGTAAGGTGTAGTTGTACATGTGGCTACAACTGTCAAATTCAGCTGTGTATGTAATTGCTTTGGCTTGTAAACTCATATTGTTTAACAATACATAACTTCTACAAATATAAATACAGGTACTTTTGAAAGCTGTGGAGAGGAAGATTCTTGGTATCATTAATGGTACGTGTTCATCACTCTCGTCAAGAAATGTTGCCTTTGCCAGTGTGTTATCCAGATATAGGAGTGTCGGGAACTTGCTTCAACATGGGGAACATTTACTTAATGAAATTATTCATGAAATGTCTGTCAGGTAAATTACAGCTTTGAATTAACAAATTAACAATATGTTATGGAAAATTTCTTCCTGTCTGGTACATCATATAACATGTATGACTACTAAGTTTGACCATAGATCATAAAATTTCTTTAGTTGATGTATAGTAATTATTATTCCATACCACTTATAGTTTTAATTTATAAATTTCAGTGAGTTTTTTTCAACTCAATATCCGGATGTATAGGTTTATAATAACATTTTTATTGAAATCAGAACTTTAAATATTTATACTATGGTTTTCTCTTACACAGACTTCCATTTGTCTTGGACTTGCTGACTATGATTGTGACTGATGGAAAGGAACCAAGAGAAAATAAAGTAGCACCTATTGCAGCAGCCTATGCTATTCTGATGAATGGAAGATGCGAGAAGTTATCAGCATGGCATCGAGTGACAACTGTGGTTGCTATGAAAGGCCAGTTAGATGAGTCGGTAAGCCATTTCATTTCCAAATCACATTCATAAACCTTAGACACTTAATATTCTCTTGGTCTTTCCATAATGTTTGTAACAATATCTCAGTCATAACTTCAGTCACACGTTATATACTAATACAATGTATATATATATATAGTCATAATGCTTATAAATTACAAACAGGGCCTGAAGAGACTGAACCATTTGAGTGTGACCATGTCACCTGCAACAAAGCTCAGACTGTTGGATGAAGCAGCAGACTGCATGGACACTGGCATAGTACAGCAGCTTTCAAATAACCCCCTTGTAAAAGTCACAGGAGATAATCTTTATATTTACATCAGGACAGGCCACAAATCACTGGAGAAGTCAAATAAAGATCTCCACCTGTTCGCATCAAACCTCATACTCTGCAGTGTTGCCCGACCTGACCTGTACAGTAATGTAGCAAACCAGATAGAATTAGAAAGACTAACACCAAGTCTCTTCCTTTTACATGGACATTACAAGGAGACACTCATCAACAGCTTTGTTATTATTCTAGGTGAGTGTAATAAAATGCTTCATTTTCAACAGATGTAATCATGCAATCATTTTTTCATCCAGACAATGGTAATTTCTAACTGCCCTTAAAAGTAATGGTCTCTAGCTATCAGCAGCTGTCCAGTTAGCGCAGTGGTCCAGGTATGATCTTGGTGCTGTGTCAAATGGTTTCTTCTTGATGGTTTTTGCTACTTTATAGCTTTTAGTACTATGTCATTTCAGAAAAATCAGTTTACTTGGCTTATTCTCATATAAAAAAATCTTAAAACTTACATCACTCAGAAATGTATCTGTTACTTTAAATTTGCTAATTACGTTATTTGCATGATGCAATTGTTTTGGGTGTTTTAGGTAGAATACTTGTTAACATGACAGCGTTCACATGGATACATTCAGTTTTACCAACACACATACATCACCCATATCAGCAAGAGATGAATGTAAAGTCTCATGTTTTCCAACTCCCAGTTATGATGAAAAATGAAACAAAGCATAAAGACTGCGTGGATATACTGGACAATTACGAGAAACTCCTGTTAGATGTTTTTGAAAAAGCACATGGTATGTCAGTAGTTGTTTGGTTAATGTTCAATTCTGTTCTGTTTTTTGCTCTAGTTATGCATAAAGTACTTGATTTTTGCAATTTCAAGGAAAAACATTTTGCAAATGAAATATTTTGGAAAATGTCATAAATAATTGCCAGTATCATTAAATCTTTAGTGCCAACATAGCAATATATTGAGGTTTGCATTTACATCAGCTGTTTGCATAACTGATGGTTTTGTTAAAGTCCCAGGAGCACTTTAAATAATTATAGATAGAAAAATTAATTTACTTGTATAACAATGATAGAAGTGTATTCTTTTTATTTCAAAACAAAGTAAATGTATACCTTTCTTTCATACGTTTGGCGTTACCTCACTTTAGAGTGTTGTTAGACATTGCTTCCTATTTTCTGCAATATCTTTGAAAAATTAGTAAGCAATGTATAACACATGTACTTTCAATGTTAAAGAAATGTAATAAATGTTTAATGTTCAAATAATAGCTGTTTTCTTTAATATGACATCTTTCTAATTAACATAAGAGCTACAAGTAATGTTACATTCCAAAGTGATCCTGAAACTTCAATATTTTTCTATTTGTTTGTTTGTCTAAAGTTACAGTTAGACTTATTTTGTTTGTATGAGGGACTGGGAAAGAGTTGAGACATTTTATCCACTTGGATGCATAACCATACAGGTAAAACTTACTTTCCTGATCCCTATTGTATGCAAGTTGCAGTTACATAGTTTTGTTGTTATAGTTACTGTTCTTTCATTCTTCTTCAGAGACAATGCGGGACAGTTTGAAAATCACATTTCAGGCGCCATTTGTTTTGAACATTGTAATTAATTTATTTTACCAATAAAACAGTTTAGTCTCATGATTAGCATGTAATAAGGGCTATCAGGACATATACTGATTATATTGAACTTTAATGTCAGTTGTTACAGTGAAGAAAAGTTATTTTTAAATTTTATTAGTTTTTGGAGGTAAACTACATTTTACTTTAGAATATGACTTTTAACTGCACATTAATTTTGTACCTGATAAATAAGAATGCTTTTAATCAATGTGCATGACTTGTATATGTAGTTAATTTGTCATTTGTTTTGGTGTAACAGAAAATTTCATTCATTTCAAAAGGTTCTGGTCACATCCTAAGACAGTTCAAGGTTCCAGTTGGTGGTGACCAGTTGACTATTGTCAGACTAGAAGAGGCAAAGCACTTGCGTATGCTGGCAACTACACCGACAAAAAGGTTTGAAGACCTTCAGCCATTCATTATAGAGCTATGGCACCTCAAGCAAGACTTTCTAGAGGTGAGCCAATCTTATCATATGGTTACTTTTGACATTCTGCAATCTGTCAGTCAGAAGATATTTCATATAACAGGATTATGCATCTTCAAAACTGAAATGTATTCTTGCAGGTTGAAAGTTTTGCTTCACATATTAAGCAAATATCTTGTACATAGATGATTGCCCACATTCAAACCTTCCTATTGAAATGGTCACAACTCCACTATAAGTACTGGTATTGTAATCAATCAGTATCTGTGGTACATAGACCTCTTACTTCTGATCACATGTTGAGCTTAAAGAGACACTCAATATAACTGTTGTCAAAATTAGTGACTTAAAAAGCATCAATAATAGCATATTTGTAGATGTTTAAGTTGAACATTCCAGACATCAACGCTAAAAATAGCTACAGTATTTAGAATATGTCATAGTACTATAAATCGTTCATTTATCTACATTAAGTCTTTTATGGGTTGATATTTGTTATTTTCAAAAGGTCTCTTTATTGATTATTTGTGCCAAAATAAGGCATTATTCGATGTAACTGTGTTGTTCTTTAAAATAGTTTTTATTTATCATGTTAAGTTCATTGAACACAGTATCTATATTTGAAGAACATTATCAGGTAGATGTAGGAAGTGCCCCTATAATAGAAAGGACTTCCCTACATAAATCATGACTTTAGATTACAGAGCTTTTTCAAAAAATTATTAAACTGAAGTTATCCAATTCACATAATATAAGTGAAGAAAGAGTGTTTAAGTATATATGAAATAATCATTAACAGTATTGGCAACCGTATTGTGACTATAATTATGATGTTTATTTTTAGAAAGCATACAAAGAATTGTTCAATGTGAAGTCATTACAACAGCCAGGAACATTGTACCTTTTCAAGTCCAAACTACAAAGAAGTGATGTGAATGGGAAAGTTAAAGGTGCATTCAAGCCCCATTACGATCTCATTATTAGTGTTGGTAAACAAATGATTGCCGACCAGTTCCTGGAATATTTTGGCATGGAGAATGCTACATTGCCCCCAACCAAAAACAGTCCACCTGCAGGAATCGAAGGGAAGTCAACCAGTGAAAAGTCTAGAGAAATGCATGCAATGTTAAGGAAGTTTGTGTCACATTATGGGTATGATAAATTGTTGGATAGAAATAAAAGTTCCACAGATGAGGTGTACAATTACAGCAGTAATTTATGTCACTGGGTACTACAGTTGCTGCAGATGGAGGACATTGCCAAGGAAGGAGACATGATTCGTTTGATACCAAGTCTGATGCATTGTGTGCCATTCTTCTTTTCACACTCACGGCTGTCCAAGTATTTTGTTGAATGTCTAGACTACATCTTGAAATGTGGGTATCTTTTAAGTCCACTCCAAAGAATAAGAGTGTTAGAAGGTGCATTCACAAATTTACGTGGTGGATTAGGCAACAAGATTGAGACAGATTTAGTTCAAGAGAACTCAGTTTGAAATCAGAAGGACATGATTAGGACTCTTGGGGCAAACAAAGTGAAAAGGCTATCTTGCTATGTACAAAAGCAGCAGACACTGTTTCACAAATATCTGAACAAGTTGACATAGCTGTCTCTTTGAAGAAACAGGCCAGTAGACATCAAAAACCCAGAGCAGAGCGAGATGAAACAGAAATTATGAGAACACTCAGACAATTAAGGCCATTCCAAAAGACTGAAGGCAGAAAATGTGTAGGACATGAAAATATTAGGGAATCCCCTTTCCAAAAAATTAACAAAGATGGTTTGTATTGCAGAATAAAACAAGTTGTGAATAGACTGTATTGGGGCCAAACATTTGGTGATGAGCAAGATTCTGATAATGATGAAATATAAACAACAATGGTATCTTTTGTCTATTTCTATTTCAATGTACAGTAAATTCCATTTATAACAAACTCCTTGGGACCATTCAAATTTGTGCCTTGTATCCAAAGTTTTTCATATCTGTATAACATTTTCATATGAAATAAATAGAGTAAATAATTCGGGCTGATAAAATAGTTCATTATATCTGGATTTTCGCTACATCCAGAGTTGTTACATACGAAGTTTACTGTATAGCAATTAAAATAACATAATGAAGCTATTCACTTTATAATGGCACTGGCTTTCAAAAACCTTTTTCAATAAAAAACACATTAACAGAACAAGTAATTCCGGTGAACCCTGAAATACCTGTAAATTTATTAACAACAATGAAACTGGAAGACCATTCTTCGTTTATTTGTATAAATACCATCATGGCATTATCACTCCAATAAGACAGTAGGCTATATTGCTTTACACTATGATTGTTGGATGATTCCTTGCTTCTTGGTACACTAACTGTACAAATGTTTGTTTATTTTCATATTCATAATTATGTGTAATGTACTTTAATTGTCTGATTGTGATCACATTGTATATATGTGTGGCTGTAGGCCGCCAGCCGGGCTTGCGCTTCTAGGGGGAACTCACTAAGCAGTGAGCTATGGTCAAAGCCTAACTCGCACAACCCACAATGCACTTGTCATGGAATGAGGTCCCATTGGGCCCAGTTATTTTATTGGAGCACAAAGTCCATTTGTATAGCTGTATTCTTTTTATTTTTAGCTCGACTATTCGGAGAATATGGAGAGCTATTACAGTCACTTGTGCGTCGGCGTCGGCGTTGCTTCTTTGGTTAAAGTTTTGCCTGCTTAGTACTATCATGCACATACCTCAGTAACCACTTATGATATTGAATTGAAACTTTGTTCATGTCTTAAGGGGTGTCATACAATCAAGTCAGATAACTCTTGTATAAATTTAGTGCAAATTATGGCCCTTGTTTGACTTTGAAAATTTGGTCAAAGTTTTGACTGCTAGGTACTATCATGAACATATCTCAGTAACCACTTATGATATTGACTTGAACTTTGTTAATGTCTTAAGGGGTGTCACACAGTCAAGTCAGATAACTCATGCATAAATTTGATACAAATTATTGAAATTATGGCCCTTGTTTGACTTTGAAAATTTGGTTAAAGTTTTGCCTGCTAGGTACTATCATGCACATATCTCAGTAACCACTTATGATATTGACTTGAAACTTTGTTAATGTCTTAAGGGGTGTCACACAGTCAAGGCAGATAACTCTTGTTTAAATTTAGTGCAAGTTATGGCCCTTGTTTGACTTTGAAAATTTGCTAAACGTTTTGCATGCAAGGTACTATCATGCACATATCTCAGTAACCACTTATGGTAGTTATATCAAACTTAGCAATAGTGTTCAGGGGTACAATTTGTATCAAACAATTAATTTACCAAAAATTAAATATGTAGTGATAGATTTTGACTTTTTTTATGATTCAACTTTCCTAGTTTATACTTAATAGTTAGCAGAATTTTGTTTTGCTATTATACTGATAAAAGTTTTGTTTTATTAGCAAACACCCACAATAGTCAAGCTTGCTGTCTTATGGATAGCTCTTGTCTTGTTCTGTATTTTCAAAGTTAGCATACAACAACACATCAACATAGGCTAGCACCAGAATATATTAAAAGATACTTCAATTTTTCTATATTTCTTAGAATGTTAACTTAGTTTCAGATTAAAGATAATTACTACAAAAACAACATATGACAGAAATGACTGAAGAATTTGACAGTTTATACTAGACAAACAGTATGGCATGGACTTTAAGAATTTAAAAGGAAATATCTATCTTAGATAATCATATTAATCAAGCTATACAATAAGGTGCTAAAGCATTTCCATTAGCAGGTTTTAAGACTATGTGTCAAATGTATATGTAATGTTTATTAAAGTCTCATCCATTTACAATATCTCATAAGAATTCATCCATAAAACATAAAACAATTAAATGGTCATTCTATCCAGAATTATAAGAGATACATTTCACTTATACATAAAACATTCATTAATAAAAACAAATAATCCATTTGATAAAAAAAGTTCATTGTTTATATCAATAAACTAAGTATGTGGGAAGTGAATAAGTAAGGAATACCTATCACTATCTACTATAACACAGATTAAGAATAACAAATTTCATTCTATATATCTTAAAACTAAGACTTTAAAAGGTAGCTATAGTACAGATATTTAGTACCTTTATCCAGAATTAGGAAACAGGATTTTGCAGTTCTTTAACAATATTGCAACTGAAAAGTATAAAATTGAGCTTGTTTACATCATTTAGTCCTGGAAACCCATTGTCAACCTGACTTGTTGAACAAAACATTTCTAACATCAATATAGTATGAATATTTCAGTAAAACATGCAGTTCATTTTCCACCCCATTGTTACACACAGGAAATATTCTATCATTTACTGCAAGTCTTTCATAACGACCAGTATCAAATCTAATTGGTGCGTTTAAGTAACTTAAGATACTCATCCGTCTCAAAACTAAATAAAAAAATTCTGTATGTTCTCAGCTTACTATTTCTAGAACTATGTGCACTATGCAAGCAATGTACAGACACAATCCAGTCATCTAGATATTGATTAAGAAACTTTTGTTGAACTTTATATAACAATGTATTCTGATACAAATGAACATTTTCCATATCAGTATACTCATTGCAGTGATATTTTTTAAGCAACTCTTTTACTGTTTAATGCCAGTTTCTACATTTTGTTAATGACTTGAGAAATCCTTTGACAACTAAAAGTAACAGAAATCAAAATCTATAATTTAAGCTGAGTTTTGAATTAACATTTTACATTATCAATTAACAAAATACATTATTATGAAACTTACTAAAATATTCCTTATATGAAATATATAGAATTTGATGAAGGTAATACTCGGTCACATATATGTATTGTATATGTTTTTCATTTATGTTGTTTCAATTTCCAAACTTTGGAGACCAAATTGTTAAAGCATAAGGGATTGTAAGGAAAGCCCAAAACAGGCATAACATTATGCAACAATTTATAAATTAGGATTTAATATTGCATAATAAAATACAATATCTTGAGGTCTCAAAATATGTAAAATGTATAGTACATTAAGTATGAAATGATCTTCTTAAGGATATTGTTAAGTTAAGCAAAATAGTAAAATTTGACTGAAGTTGCCACTAGAATATGACCCTAGATATGTAAGATGGCACATTAAAATTAAGAAAATGTTTAAACAAAATTTTATGTAACTGTTATTCAATATAATTTTATATTCAGTCTTTAGTTCTAACATCTGTGAGTATTTGAAGTTCAAAGTACTATGTTGACAAATATGAAAACCATTAACTCTTAATTGCATTGCCAAAAAGCGAGTGCTGAATATTGAAATATTACAAAATAACCAACTTGTTGTATTAAAGAGATACAAGCAATCTCTATATGATCACTGTGTAAAAATATGACTACTTGTAGCTATTGAACAAAGCATAAATGTATGCAAAACCACCAAGAAGTACCTCACAGTACCATAACATAGTGACTTAATGAAACTACTTTTGATGATTTGGTGCAATCAATACAATTTATATGCAGTTCACTTTGTTCAAAACACACGTTAACTTATTGCTCAACACAATATGAGCAGCATTTCTCTTTTTCATAATTTTGAGATTTGGAAAAGCCAAATTGTTCAAGAATCATTTCACGTAAACACTTATCATCATTTTTACAATAATCAATGATGTCTTGATCTATTCCTGGTAAATTTTTTGAAACATCTCTTTTATTGTAATACAAGAGGGCAGTTGCATTCTGGCCCCTTCTACCTGCACGGCCAATTTCTTGTAGGTACTGTGGTTTTGCATGAATAATTCTGACCACTGAAGGAGGGTCAAAGCCCATACCAGAGACTGGAGAAGTTAAAACCAGTCTTACTCTAGGGTTTTCAGACTGAAGGCCACTTACTGTTTTTTCAATAACATTTTTGTTCAGGTTCGAGTAAAGAACTGCAGAACAAGATGTTGTTATATCTTCCTTCCCAAATAAGAACTGAAGGTAAGCAGTAGCTTGGCTGATGTAAAACAGTGGCATGAACATTAGTGTTACTGGGAAATTATCTGGATTTTTCTTAAGATTGTTACATTCATCTTTAAAAATCTTCTCATAAATCTCAAACACATCCTGGCTTTGTAACTTACAAATTTTCTTAAGAAAAATGTTAGGTCTGTCAGGATTTTCTTGAACTATAACCGGCCTGTCTAAGCCAAGTGTTGAAGGCAGCTTCTTTATCTGTGATATGGTTAATGTTCCACTTAGTGCAATGAATGGCTGCTGGCTGAAAATTGCTGGCAAAGTCTTAAGCTTCTGGTAAGCTGTCCTGAATTCTGCTCCCCTGAAATGATATTTTAATGATATATATTGTTTTTTCATAGCCTTATACTGTAAAAGCAAAGTTTTATTGTAATACTGCCATATACAACTAAACAGGCATGTATTACAAGTTGGTGTTGGGCAAATACATGTTACACCATTTGATACCAGTGTATACCCAGTTCAGCTGGCACACTTGTATATATGCAACAAATATTCAGTAACTATTATATGCTAATTATTTTTTGAAGTGGTATATGGGGATATATTACCCACCTACATTTATATTTCCCGAGCAGTCAGGCAAATTTTTTTCATTCGATTTTTGATAAAAAATTGAATTCTATTATTTTACTTTCAAATTTTTTTAATTAAATATGTATAATTAAATGTACATCAAGAACTTGATATTTTTTATTTTAGCTGTTTTGACATATTGTACAGTGATCACCAGTCTAATTCCTCTTTTCCCCTCAGCATTCTGTTACAAAACACTAAATTTGCACATTTCTGAATGCCCAATTTGTTTCTTAGATTGTTCTGGATCAAACCAAAGTTTGAAAAGATCCTTTCAATTGAGGCAGAACTTGCAGGCATTTTCAAGAGCTGCCTTGCAAAAAGACATAGAATTGGATCAATAGCACTAGATTTCTCTACACTTGACCACCATACCGTTAGTATGTATTCAGATTTGAAAGGGGCTATTGTTAACATAATGGTTCATATATAATGTCAAGCTGAAAACCTGTTCAATGCAATGTTCACTCAATATTGCCCAGTATTACCCATTAAAACCCAGTAAAACCTGGGTTTTCCTTGTATTACCCACTGGGCTGGGCAATATGATAAAACCTGGGTTTTATGCCAACCCTGATGTATCATGTAGTACTGACTATGAATAATATTAAAAGTTTCTTTGATACATTTCTGATTGTTTATAATTATGTTGATGTAACATGTTTTTAACTAAAATGTACTGCTAATATTGAAACTCAAACATTATTAACCATGCACTATTGCCCAGAATTGCCCATTTTAAGGGATTACTACCCAGGACAGGTTTTCCCGCCCAAGGTTATTCCTTGCCAACCTTGCTTCTGAGAAATTTCCATGAAAATTGTGAGCTGTTGTGTAGAAAAACTTGGTGAACTAACCACCATGGCACAAACTATGCTGGCCTTTGTCCAGTAGAATCATGCAGTGTGTT
Source organism: Saxidomus purpurata (assembly GCA_022818135.1). NCBI lineage: Eukaryota > Metazoa > Mollusca > Bivalvia > Venerida > Veneridae > Saxidomus > Saxidomus purpurata. Next base: position 53,754,478 of record JAFMSR010000009.1, on the reverse strand, counting down.
CAACATATCCAGAGATATGAATAGACTCAAAACCTTCAGATTTGTTTTTCTTTTTCATATGCCCTCCAAACAGCAATATCTACCAAAATACCTCCACCAGGATTTGAACCTAGATCTCTTTCCAAGTAAGACAAAGAAAGTGTTCTACAATTGAACTACGAAGGCTGTTATGGGTAGGAATATACCACTTGGAGGGTTTTTTTTTCAAAAGAGAGAACTGATCATAATCTA